>BGNK01000784.1:0-68371 GCA_003297005.1 Symbiodinium sp. clade A Y106 | reverse complement strand
GGGGGGGGGGAAGTAACTGCTTGAGGCGAGGGGGCCCAATGTCGTAAGCCCTTGACTCCACAGGCTGAAGGTACTGAGCCAAACCTTCATAAATTCACTGGAGGACCGCGTGTCCAGCTTCCTTATGACTTCCAAGGCTTTCGCCGCATTTCCTTGGCCTACGAGCTCTTGATTGATGACGGGGGCCGTGCGATGCTTCTGGAGGCTACGTAGGGGGCGAAATCGCATCAGCGTATGTGACCCACGGTCGAATAACTTTGAACGCAGCACCGCTAGGCAATGAGCAAAAGAGATTCCAAGCTTGTGGGTTTAAGTAAGGTCTACACAGGGTGTTAGAGTGTGCCTCTTCGTTTCTTATCCGTGACACTCCAAGTTACCATGAACCCACGAGTTGTTGATCACCGTGCAGCTGCAAGAACGTGTGAAAAGCTCTCAATTCCCAACACTTGAGACTGCTGCGTCAGGGGTAACCCGAAATCCTGCACCCAAGATTTGTTGGTTCTACCGCAAACCACAAGAAGCCTCCCAGGCTCTGGAGAGGGACGCAGACGACTTGGAGGAACCCGGCTCCTCTGATTCCAGAAGCACTTTAGGGTTTCGGAGGCTTGAGGGTGCTTCGGGGTACTGGTTTCATCTATAACAGGAGTTGCATGCAGTAACGGTTGTTGGGATTTTACTAGGAAGTTGATCATCAGGACTCTTCTGGTTATTGCCACTCTTGTGGCCCTTATTGTGGAGTATTGTGAGGCATGAAGAGTTCAGGGCGTTTCAGGTTCAGGATTAAGGGCTCGACTGCTTCCGATTTGCGGTGTCTCACTCCCATAACCCCGCCCTACGAAGGGATCCTCCAAACAGTAATCATATCATTCCTTTCAGAATCTCTGTGCTATAAAAGACTGCGCTGCAATCCCTTTTGGAGTGCCTGTTGTCTGGGGAAGACACCACTTCAAGGTTCATGGCTAGTTATAAGTAGGGTTACTCTAGATATAACCTGTGTAGGGTATCACCCTACTTATAACTACCCATGAATCTCCAAGCAGGCTTCAACCCCTAAATCCAGCAGGCTCGAAATTCCCAAGACTGAGTTTTGGCTTCCGGCACGGTCCATAGACTTTTGGTTCAAAGTCAGGGATGGGGTGTTTTTTGGAGAGTTCGCGGGTTGCTATATCGGTTCAGGATTGCAGGTTGGAAGTTTGGGTCTCAAAGTTTAGATTCCGGTGGGCGGTTGATTGTGGTTCTGAAATAATGACGCTACTGGTGACAGCAATAACAGCCATGGTAGTGGTGGTGGTGGTGGTAGCATAGTGGGAGCAGCAGCAGTAGTGGTGGGTAGAGGTAGCAGGTAGGGAAGGTCGAGGCAGAGGTAGACTAGAAGCAGAAGGTGTGGAGGAAGAATCACCAACCATTGTAATTGGTAGTGCAGTAGTAGCAGTAGTAGCAGTTGTAGCAGTAGTAGCAGTCGCAGTCGCAGTAGCTGTAGTGGTCCTCGTCGTCTTTTTTTGTTGCTCATGTCTCCAGCAGGACTTGGAGGTGAAGAAGAACAGCGTTGATGTCACGAACGAGGCCTTAGCGCCTCTGGGAGCCCTTTTGCCATTATGGAGGTTGTCTAACAGGGTGTATAACGGGGGCCTAAATAATAACCACTACTCTTTGGGGCAATAATAGTGTATTATACCTCGAAACCCGATTATCATTAGTAAGGCCCCTGTAGTATGGGGGTTGTTTAGCAGGATAGGAGGAGCCCTGTGGCTTGTGGCTCCTCCAGTGACAAGGCTTTCATGTTTCAAGAGGGTTTCGGGCCCCAAATCTCTGGCTGTTATCCTGGCGGTCCTTTCCGAATCCGTTCGCGGATAGCCGGAACCAGAAGCATTCGAGCATCTTCTTTTGGTGACAAGGCGTGGTTTCCAGATCTTGACAGCCTTCAATGCCAAGCTCACAAACCACAAACCCTAAAAGCTTGGCGAGCCATTGTGCCAACTGCTGCCGTATTGATGCCAAGCAGGTTCAAGCTTTTCGGAGCTTCGTGGCACTTCGCCGCTTCAGGGGAGCCGAGCTAGGGTGTGCGCTTGCTTGTGACGAGCCCATGGCAGGGACGATCGATGCCGATATGGTTCAGGGGTTCATCGAGATGGGTGATCTGGAAGGCTTGCAGACGTTCGCACCTCCCAAGTTTGACTGGACTCTGCCTCTAGGTAAAGAGAAACTACCTGCACTGATTCGTGCAGTTGACGGTAGCATTACAGGTGCTCCGCAAAATCCAGGACTCAAGATTGTGGAATGGCTCCTGAAGGTTGGAGCTGATCCGGAACAGAAGCTTCCGGTTGATCATCCTTCTTGCTGGGTCATTTGCAAAGCGGGCAGAAGGGAAGAAACGCAGATCAGGATTTACTATGCCGGGAATTCCGCAGTGTCGTTTGTTTTGGCATGTCTTCAGGAATTGAAGAAGCGCAGAAGCAATGCGGACTGGTCACGAGCAGAGGCGCGCCTGAAAGCAACCCTTTCACTTCTGTCGCGCTCCCATGCTGCCAAGCATTCTCAGGGTGCAGATGTTACTGTGCCTCGGAGCACTTTGGACTTGTGGGAGTCCATGCGCGACTTGACAGCCTCACACAACGTGATGTTCGAGTGCTCAGACAGAAAGGTGTCGGCACACGACCAGATCTTGATGTTGGCGTCGCCCGTCTTGAAGGCCATGCTCACGTCTGCAATGAAAGAGGGCTCCAGCTGGCTCATTCAAGTTACGGATTCCTCATCCTCGGGCGTCTCGCTCTTCCTGGATCTGCTGTACACAAGCTCCACTCGTGAAGACCCCGACCACAAGACAATGCTTGAGGCTTTGGACTTGGCCCATCGCTGGCAAGTCCATGGCGTCGTTCAGACCCTGTGCAAAGCACTGCGTGACATGATCGATGCCAACAGCTTTGTGGTTATCGCAGAGGCTGCATCGCTAAAAGGACTGGAGACGCTAGAAAGAGCATGTGCGCACTTCGGCTCCCAAGACGAACAAGTCCAGGCGATGCTCCAGAAAGGCAGTCTCCCGACAGCTGTTCGGAAGCTTTTGGGAGAGCCTGCACATGCCGATAGTGGGGAGCAAGATGCGAAGAAGCGAAAGATTTTCTGCTCCTCATGAGAAGAGTTCGTCCCTCCAGCACGGAAGCCTTTATATGTGTACGCTCAACTCGAATCGCTTCTCGCTGCTATCAGACGACGAAGTGGGAAAGCAAGCCATCAGCGCGAGGCAGAGCTTCGACTTATGATCTGAGAAGTCAGAAGCGGGACTTCTTCAGTTTGGTGGTCGTTTGTGTTGTCAGAAAATTTCTGCACTTTGTGATCATCTAGGAAACGCTGCGTGTCACGACATGCATCCTGAGGGTCTGACTTTGACGCCCCGGTCGACCCGAAGCAAGCTTAACCGCCGTGCCCGGTGCCCTTGATGCCGGAGAAACAGAAGACTTGTGCAAATGCAGCGTTTGGATCCGGATTCGATCTGGGTGTCAAGGAGTTCAATGGTTCTCTTCTGAGTGCGGCTTGCTACAGGTTATGGCAATGGTCATCACGATCGACACCGCAACCACCACTACCCCCGTCGCCAGCAGCATCATCATCATCATCATGTTCATAGCTCCTCTTCATGTTACACACACCGTCAGAGACAATGTTGCAATGCTGCGCTTATCGTTGCACATCCCTCTCGTTTCCGAGGATCCGTCATACCGCCAGTGTTTTACAAGCACTGTTATGAACCATGACATTATCGAAATTCTATCCATGGTCGTCATCCGCATCACCCTGGTGATGCAGAAACTGACAGAAGAATGTGACCATCAGCCGTCGTTGCATCGAAGGAGTTTAAGGTCGTCGGCGACAGGTTTTTGGTGGTGTTGGGCAGGCTACTGTGACACTCATAACAATCTCCTGACGGGTGCACGTACACTTTTCCAACCAATCGGAGCATGCAAGCTTCATGCATGCTGTTGCTTTAAAGCACGGACGCAGACGCACCAGTTGCTTCTGCAGCAGCAGCACCAGCAGCAGTACATAGCAGTAGCATCTGCAGCAGCAACACGATGGGGAGGCGGAATTCTAGTAGTTCGACTGGGCTGAGCTCTGTTTCCAAGCATCTCTGTCTATCTGTAACTCTGAGCAGGCTTTCTTAGCTGGCGTTTACGTAAACGAAGCAGAAACAGGCTATCCATCCTTGTCAATCTGTTTGCAGTTCTCCAAGCATCCTCAAGCTCCTCCTGGCCAGAACTGGGACAAGAACTGGGTCGAAGATGAGCCCGACTCTCAGGAATCTATACTTGGTAGGCCAACGGCAAGCACCAGTGTTGTGTGCATTGAGCAGTCTCTTCAACCGCCAGACTTCAGCAAGAAAACGGAACTCCAAAGCTATTCTTTACCGTACGATGCCGTACGTTCGAAGGATTCCGGTCAGAGAGCTCTTTACGAACTACAAGCGAGTTCGCGCATGGCGAGCTTAGGGTTTCGAGTTTGGGCTGAGCCCTACGAGCCCACAAAACCCTAGCTAAACCCTAACAGATGGGTCGGTCCCCTAAACCTTAAACCCTACACCCAAAAGGTTCACAGCTGTGTCACGCACCGTCTTCATCATCATCTTCTTCGGCGGCCTGGGATCTGTGTCAATCGGCCGCCAGTTTGAGGTTTAGGGTTTCGGGTTTTGTTGCTTTTCCCAGGGTTTTTAGAGTTTTGGCTTGGAGAGTGTAGGGTTTTAGCATTTTTGGGGATCTATGATCTATGACTCCGAGAGATTATATACACTCAAAATCGCTCCAGTGTATGCTGGCAGAAGCTAGAAGGCCTAAACTCTGGACCTTAAGCTTGAAAAAGCCTAACCTGCGGCATACCATGGGGTGTTTAGCAGTTTCCCGCTGTGTCCAGTTGTTGGTTTGAGGTTTCGAGTTTAGTTTTTTTTTTGAATTTTGTGTCAAAGTCTTTGGGTTCCGGGTTGGTGCGGCGGAGTTGCGATGAGTGCCTTTTGTTGTAAGTTTCCTGGTGGACACTGCATGCTGGCTCCAAGGACAAGCCCCTGCCAACAGAAAAGCCGGAAGGAGAGCAACCGGCCGGTACGACGGTGTCCTGAATAATGTAGGAACCTGATTAAGAAACCATGGGCCTATAACCCCAAAATAGTAGGACTCATATAAGGAACCCTAATAAAGGCCCAAGGTTTCTTAATCAGGTTCCTACATAAATGAACGAATGCATGTCCAGGATACCCAATCTGTTTATCGTATCACCGCCCCCCTCACCTTCCGAGAAACTCTAGTCCAACTATTCCGGCCCGTTTTCTATCAGCCCCCCCAAAAAACACCAGTCAACCTTGAACTCAAACTCCGAACGTTTGGTGGGTCTCGACCACCGCTGACGAGGCTTTGGTGGTTCGGCTTCGACCACGAGTGATCGCGCATGGCCCAGCTGATACCAGCTTACTCTTAGCTTGTAAGCCGGACCAGCCACGGACACGAACAATATTTTTTTGCCACATTCTCTTATACTCTGTTTAGCCATTCACAGATCGCTGTTGTCGACCCACAACAGGCTTCGAAGGCCGAAAAACATACTCCGCAGCCCTGGATAAACCTTCAACCCTAAGCCGCAAAACTCTGCACCCTGAGCATTGCCTCACCCAACGCCCTGAATGGTTTTTCAAGCCCCCAGACCCGCGGTAAAGCAGTGTTGCTAGAGAGTTCCGTTCGGAGACGATGGTCAGAAGAGATTTGGGAAGCCCGACGCCCTTGCGTCACCAAACCAAGATCCGAAACCCCTGTTCCTAAACCCCACTCAAAACCCCAAAACCCGAGACCCTAAAGCTCTAACCATAAGCCCTGATAATTACAAGCATCCTATAGAACCCTTGGCTCGTTACCGCCCCTCTACATAACCCTTGTAGTACCCGTGTAGCAACCCTTACAGAAACCTGTTAAGGAAACCCGTAAAGTGATTAAGGCCCCCACATTATCCCTAAGGGTCCAAAGGACCCAATAATTAGGTAGTCGGTTTTAGGATAGTATTTATGTAGGTCAGTATTTTGAGAGTATATGACTAATAGGTACTTGGACCCATAGGGTATGGAAGCCTCAGATTGATTTTCAGCTGGGCAGTTGCCGAAGGCAACAGCAGAGAGCTCGGGGAGCGCCCGCTTAGTCCGCACAGTCTCCCAGAAGAAATTCGGTGCCTCGTGCCCAACACCCTAGGCCCTAAACCCTAAACCCTGTAGTACCCTTGAGGTTTAGGGCTTAGACTCTAGGGTTTAGGATTCTGGCTGGCGCGCTACTTCAAGGTGGTCTGGGTTGCTTTGGGCTTCGCCAGTGTTTGTTGCAAGAGTTCTCTGGGAATATGCGCGAGGTGCCAGTAGTGTTTCGTTTTGAGGTTTGTAAGAGTTTCATATGTTCTTGTGGGCTCAAGAAGTCGTATACAAGACATACTTACACGCTGTGTGCCCTAAGTTGTAAAGGCTTTGCGGTCTACAGACAGAAGTAAAGGGATGTACTGTAGACCGTATACATGTCACGTTGGTATTGAGCAGCGAGCCTTAACCCTGCAAGCTAAACGCTGGAGCTTTCAGCAGTAGCACCCTATACCCTCTAGACCCGAAACATGTCGTTCGGGCTCATGCTCATGTCGTCAGCATGCGAAGCAGCAGATTTGTTTTCGGAAGACGGAAGCCTGCATGTGGAAGAAAGGCAGGGAGGGTGGCCGGTTCAGGGGTTTGCGCCCAGTGTCAGGACATCCAGACCTGAGAAGTCAACGGCTGCTCATTCCCGGTCTTGCCACTGAGCATGCACATACAGTGCCGCATACAGTCTTAACCCTAAACCCTAGACCCCAAACCGTTAAACCCTAAACCCCAAATAGGGCTGTGTATGAAGAGCATCTTGGGGCTGACCATGCCTCATCCATGCTGCAACTTTCTGGAGTTCACGGTAACTTGCCTTCTGTCACACCAGGTGAACACGTGGCCGAGCACAAGCATGGCTTGCGAAGCCTGATGCCCTGAATCCCCAAACCTCTACATCCCGAACCCTTCACCAAACCCTAAACCCTTAAACCCTAAACCTTAAGCCTTGAACACTGGCCATTTCGTGCATTTGTGGCTCTCTGCTCACCGGGTGGTCCTCTGCCGGGTAGATCGCACGGCCTCGGTCCCGGACTCGGCTTGTCGATCTTAACGGCTTTCGGTGTTTAGAGTTTAGGGTTTAGGGTTTAGGGTTTAGAGTTGAGGGTTTAGGGTTCTGGGTGTAGGGTTTAGGGTTTAGGGATTAAGGGTTTCGGGCCGAAGGGGTAAGGTTTTGTTCATGTTTAGGCTTTAGCGGCTCGCGATGTTTTACGGCACGGGTATTTAGGGCTTAGGGCTTAGGGGTCTACTTGAAGGTTCATGGGTAGTAATAACGGGGGTTATCAGTAGGATAACTATAGTTATAACTTATTTTAGGGGACTTATAACCCCACTTGTAACTACCCATGAGCCTCCAAGTAGGTATAAGGCTTGCGGTTGCTCGGTGCCTGAAGCCAAGCATCTTCGAAGTTTGTAGGTTTTGTGTCAAGCATCCCTCTTCGTTGCTATGATCTCAGAAATGGTGGTAGTAGTTGTCGTAGCAGCAGCAGCAGCAGCGCTTCCATTGAAGGCCGAACATACCCAGACTCCAGGTTGTAAGGGCTATGTATAAGGGCTCTCCATGGTTTCAGAAAGGTTTCTGCAGGCTTTGGTAATTGTACGGAGTTGTGAGGGTCCTTTTAAGGGTTTGCGGCATTAGGGTGTAGAGTGTGGGCTGCTGTTGTTGTTCTTGTTGATGAATGGAATGGAATGGCATGGAATGGCATGGAATGGAATGGCATGGCATGGAAGGGATGAATGGGCGAATGGATGAATGGATGAATGGATAAATGGATGGATGGATGGATGGATGAATGGATGAATGGATGAAAGGATGAAGGGATGAGTGGATGAATGGATGAATGGATGAATGCAATGGAATGGAATGGAACGGATTGAAACGAAATGAAATATGAATGCAATGGAATGGAATGGTAGGAATGAACGAATGAATGAGCGCATGATTGAGTGAATGGATGTTGCTGTTTCTTCAGTACACCCACCGCTCAGGAGAGATTTTGCTGCCCAGCAAGCATGGCTGTCGCCGCCTCAGACCATCACCAGAGTAGCTTTGTGAGTGTTGGAGAGGACTGTCGGGTTCAGGATTTGGCCCCCGGTGTAGGGGATTAGGGTGGGGGATTAAGGGTGTGTATCGGCTTACACAGTCAATCTTCAGAGTGCAGTCAGAGTCGTCGAGTCTGTCGAGGTTAAAGCTGTAGGATTTCCTAGAAGCTACCTTTACAATCAGTTACCAGCCGTAGTTACACAGAGTTTGGGCGAGTCAGGCGAGCTGTAAGTCGGTTTCTCATGAGCCCTCGTTACTGGAAGAACCTTTTGAATGGTTGTTTCAAGCTGGTCTCCATGCAGAAGTAGTGTGTCTTGCTGCTACCAGCGGCTGCAATCGAAGCATCCATGTCAATGTAACTGATGCCAAATGTCTCTGGGTTCAAGCCACTTCCAGTTTTGCTCCAAGAGTGCACATCGAAGTTGCCCTTGGGGGTCCGGAACCCCTGAGACCCTAAACCCTAAACCCCCAGACCCTTGATCCTAAACCGTAAACCCCAGACCCTAGATCCTAAACCTTAAACCCCTAAACCCCAAAATCAAGGTTTCGACTGAAGGACTTAAGCCCTGGAGCCCGAACCCGAACTCCCAGCACCCTTCTGCCCCCCGAACCCCCAAACCCCAATGTGCAGACCCTGATGCGGAAACTCCCTCCCGTAGTGAGGATTATGCCGGGATCCTACTAGGGCTCTGATGAAGAGACTCCTTCCGGTCATAAGGTTCATGCCGAGAAATCCTGACAAAGGCCTACATTAGGCAAGAAACCTGCAGGAAGGAAACAATGCCTCCGACTGAGCCCGTTAGGATGAATGATTTTTGCTGCGGCTTTGAATTGGGTCCGTACGCCTTACTTACAGCATGTGCGCCGATCCGCGCAGAACCACCAAAACCAAAGCCCGAAACTCTAAAACATAAACCAGAAAGATCGGCCGAAGTGACGTTTCCTCGGCCCTTGACAGCCCCAGAACTTGTAGACTCACCAGAAGGCCCCGCAGCTTAACACCCGCAAGCCTCGCAGACTTTGAGAAGAAGCCCTGCAACTTGACACCCCTGAGCAGAACCATTCATAAAACCCTGACACAGCCGTACAAGAACCCTTAACTTCTGAATCCTCTAAGCAGACGTCTCAGGACAAGAAGGAGGCACCGGGGTTTTCGGGAAGGGTTGAGGGTTTAGGGTATAAGATTTTTAGAGTTTAGGGGTTTAAAGGGTTCAGGGAGGTTTGAGGGTTTCGGGCTGAGGGTGGTTCAAGGGTTTCGGGTTTAGGTTTCAGGGCTTAGAGGTTTAGTACTGAGGGCAGAAGGGAAGAGGGATGTTTGTGGGTTTTCGAGTTTGATGTTTTCGAGTTTTAGGGCTTTCAAATACGGATACGGAGGTATTGGTTCAAGGGTTTCGACTGGATTGGTGTTCAGCTGTGTAGGTGAGGGCGGTCGGGAGGAATTTGAGGGTTCGGAACAGTGGAGCATTTTTTTTTGGTATTTTTGGCTCTGTGTTGAGGAGTTGGGCGTTGGGCTCGGCAGGGTCATCAGGGTTGTGGTCTCTAGGTCGAAACCCTGAGGCCGAACCTCGAAACTCACGATGCGATCCCATACCTTCAGCAAGATTCCCTATTCCCAGACACTTCAGACCTAGTTACACCTCAAATTGTGCAGGAACCGATACAATGCCAAACCCTTCCGAAACTCTAAATCATGAAACCCTCCCAAACCCTCATAACCTCAAGACCTAAACCCTAAGCCCCTAAGCTCCACATAAAGATCCAAGCCCGATCAGGGGGAGGATGACTACCGCGCGTGCCGGCCCGAGATGGGCCAGAATATATCCCAAAGCCTTGTTCTAATTACTAAGGCCCCTACAGTGGCAGATCTCATTAAAGTAAGGTACTCGTCACCCGCCTTAGCAAGGCCCCCTGATTCTCAAAGTCTAAATGGGATCTGAAACCCAAGGCAGGGGCGCAAGCGGATGCTTTCTCCGGACCGCGCGGACCCTTTTGCGGACGAGACACCCGCGCCGGAATTGCAGACCTACGGCGCCCGGGGCCCAGGGTCTTGCTTTCTGTTGTTCTTTTGAACTTTTGCTGCTCGGGGTGTGTCCGGACATACCGTTTGCCTGGGACCGGTCAGCTTGCAATTAGGGTTTTCGGCAAGGCTGCATGTTGGAGTTTGGCAAAAGCTGGCAATACGGCTTGTACTCTTCATAGTTTGCGCTAGGTCTTGGCAGTTCATGGCCAGTGCAGAGAAACCCCACACAATAAATCCCACTGTCAATGCGAATCTTTAGCTGGCATCTGTGTTTGTTCTGAGCTGCAGAGAGGTGGCATCCAAAGGAGAGCCAGCACAACTTCAGCAGAAAGATCCCTACCCTGAAGCACTCAAATCCAGTCTAAAGTACATCTGAAGAAGCCTAGGACTCCGACCAACACTACAGCCTCGAGGGTGTGGGAAATGCGCCCTTAGATTCCATTATTCCACACGTTTAATTTCATTCCCAGTGGGGGGCTGAGGATGTCATGGTTGGCCAGCAGTTGGACAAGGAGAAGAAGGAAGTCCTAGAGAAGATCCGAAAACAGAAAGAGGACCGATTCTCGGAGTCACTGCCTTCTGCTGTTCTTATTCTTCTGATGCTGGTTATGGGTTGTTCGTCGCTACTGGCAATGATGAGGGGTTGCCGGTGGTTGATGTGCCATGATAATTTCTGCACACTGCTGTTTATTCCTACTCCTCTTTTGCTGCCGTTATGAACGGCTGTTTAACCCTAAACCCTCAACCCGGATGGAGCAGGGTTTAGGGGTGAGGGCTTAGGGTTCAGGGTTTAGAGTTTAGGCTTCAGGGTTTAGGGTGGTGCCTGATCCAGGAGCCACGGTTGATGTTCAGAGCATCCTGCATACAATTTGGACGCACGTGTTAATGGCCGGTCTTCGACTTGGCAGCAGTTTAAATGAACAAGAAACACAAGCTTGCCGCATAATATACGGCCTTAGTAATTAGAATAGGGTTTGGGGGGTATTATTCTATAATTATAGTGAGGAACCCCCCCCAAAAAACCCTATTCTGATTATAAAGGCCCCTACATTAAGCCATTCCGCTCAGGATTCCCAAACCCTAAACTCACCATATGCTATGGACTTGGCACGCCTCCACCCTTAAGCATGTTCCAGCGCGGCCACACGGTCACGAGCTGCTCTGGAATCGTTGAGGCATTGCCAAATTTTCCACTGAAGTCGAAGCCGCTTTGCATGCCTTGCCAGAGCTCCGAATATGCTTCAATTTCACGGCTTTAGCTTTGGAGCCGTTAGGGTTTACTCGCTAAAAGTCTTGCATCTGAGAGAGATGAAAGCTATTTTGCTTTTAAGCGGGATGATTGATGAGGGATTTCAGAACGAAAGCCTTTCCTTGCTGCTTTTTTGCAAAGAACGAACGACTACTTCGAGAGATGCATCGAAAGGACCCCATTTCAGTTTGTACGAGGGAAGAACATAATCTCCTCATGGCATCATAAGCATCAACGGAACCCTACAGACTTCGAATTCCACTCGACACACGAACTGTTGTAGACTCTATATTGTAGACAGAGGTGACAAAACTTTGGTGGTTGGGAGGTTTGCCGTAGAAGACAATCCCGATTTCTGAGCCAACCTGCAGGAGGAGGCCACTGCAAAGGCAGAGGGCAAGGCTGCCTCCGAGGGGCTTTTCTGTGTTTTGTCCGGCCCTTATGGTGCGATAGACTAAGCTAAACCCTAAGCCCCAGAACACCGAAACCGAGAGCCTAAAACCCTCAAATCGAGAAGTGTACCCAGCAAAATCCACCTGAGCCTGAAGCCCGGAGCCCGATATCCCCAAGTGAGGGGAGCCTGAAAGCCCAAAGCACAAACTCCAACCTCTAATACAGAAGTCAGAAGAAACAATGATGTTGTTCCCCTAAACTCCTGCCCAAAACCCAGAAAGCCATACAGGAACCTGGCAAGGGCGGCGTTTTCCCAACATCTCCGAAAAGAGATATTCTCGGACTCCCATGCTGTGCGAACCCTGAAACATCATTTTAAGCTTTGTGGGTTACTTCTTCCTTGGTTTTGGCGGTTTTGGGAGAAGTAAGAAAAGCCGTACCCTGCAGCCTAAAATTCACAGCATTGCTCGCTAGACCCTCAAACCCAGTTCTTGCACCCTCAACCCAATTCCTAGACCCTGTCTTCGTTTGCATCTCTAAGCTCTCTTCTTGCGTCTGCTTTGAGGATCAGGGGACTTGGCAAATAAGGTTACACGGACCTTCATTGGGGTCACCCCTAGACCCTAACCTTCAATTCCTAACCCCTAGGCCCTAAACTGTTGACCACCTATCTGATAACCCAAAACCCTTAAACTACCGCGCGCATAACCCTTAACACCTAAAGCCTATTCATGAAGTCACCTGGTTCGTAGTTCGGAATACAAAGCGTTCCAGCATTCCTGAGTATTGCAATCATACAGTGCAGACCCCGAAACGCCCTAACGTCGGCGATAATGGACAGACATCCTGAAGGAAGCCCTAAACCCTAAAACTCCTAACCTAAACCCTAAACCAGAAATCCTAAACCCTCGCCTCTAAACCCCTAGTAAGCAGCGCTCGGTGTCTGCACAGGAAGACGAGGCCGCGAAAAAGCGCCGACTGGACCGCTCTCGTTCTTTCTAAGGGCTCAGGGCTGCACAGGCTCTATAAGGGTTCTGCAGAGTACCATACGGGTTCTATGAGGGCTCCTTCAAGGGTGGTATAAGGGTTCTATGAGGGCTCGTTTACGGGTTCCGTAAGGTTGCCGCGAGGGTTCCATAGGGTTCTAGACGGGCTCTATGGGTGTTTTACAAGAGTTTAGGTGTTTAGGGCTGGGTTTTAGGTTCGCAGGGGCGTCCCTCCCAAATTGCTGGTTCTGCTTCGGCGGTTTTAGTAGATGCAGGCCTCAAGTCTCAACCGCAGCATTGAAGTTTCCGGTTCAGGTTTGGGACTCATGACGTTTGGACCCGCAAGCTTTGATCGAAACATTGTGGCTGCGTTGAAGTCTTAATATGTATCCCGTAAGCCCAAGACCGAACATCCAAGCACCGACAAAGCCTTCGAACACTAAGCCTTAACCTTTACAACCTGGGCCCCAAGCCCTAATTTGAAAAAGAACCTCTGTACACCAGCACAAAAACTTTTCTACCACCCCGTCAAAGACCTGCAAAGCTCTTCAAAGACTTTCTAAGCACCCTATGAAACCCCATCAAACCCCCAAACCCTAAACCCTAAACCTAACCCCGATAGAACCCTATAAAACCCAACCCAAAGACCCTAAACTCCCGCCTCCCCCCCAACCCCCCCCCCCCCCATCCCCCCCGGCAGCAGAGCGCCAAAGCAGCGCAGGAGGAGAAGGAAGCTGCCCGAGGCCTCATGGTGTGCAAAATGGGGGAAAAAATATGGATTCTTAGATATTTTGTGTAGGGTATTATGTAGGTTTCTAAAGCCATGTTGAGCGTTGGTTTTTCAAGGTTTCTAAAAAGGTTGTTGTAGGATTTTTGTGAAAGGGTGTTTTTCAAGATTAGATAGGGCTTTAGGAACCTAGTCTTGGGGCCTTGCCTCAGAACCCCAAACTGGCCTAACTCCGAGCCTCGACGCTGACAAAGGGGCTTGGTGTTCAGGGTCTCAAAGTTGAGGCCGCATGACTACGGGAGTAGGCCTTAGAGTAGAGGATGCAGGGGATAAGGTATCCGTATGAGGGCAGAGGGTTTGGGCTTTGTGTTGCACTGTGCCAGGTAGCCAAGACGATGCGGGTGGCGACAGGTGGGTGCGGGGCCTCAACCTTGCACGTCGGGAATGTTATAGTGTTAGCATAGCTGCTCCATCATGTAAAGATTCAGTATGCCTATGCAGAATGTAATCACGTATGCGTACACACTTGTGTTCGCCCCATAGGCCTGCAAAGACCCGTTCTTGAAGATCCACAGAAGATTTCGAAGACAGGAAAGGTCCCCGAAGTCGGGTTCTAGGGTTTTTACTGTGAGTGTGGAGCAAGGTTTAAAGCCAGCGTATTTGGAAGCCCAAGCTTAAAACCCATCTCCCCGAGACTGTCGGCTTGAAGGTTGTAGGGTGGTGAGTTTAAGGGTTTAAGCGATTAGGGTTTAGGGTTTAGGGGTCGGTCTAAGGATGTTTAGGGTGTAGGGTTTGAAGGTTGGGGTTTAGGGCTGCCCTGAAGCTTCTGCTGTCAGGTACCAGAAGCTTGACAATCGTTCCAACCGTCCCTGAGTTTGTCTCCACCTTACGTGTAGGGCTTCAGATTTTGGGTTGTTTCGGGATTTCTTGGGCTACAAACCCTAAACCCTAAACCCCTAAACGCTAAACCCAAACCCAAACCCAAAACCCAAAGCCCTATATATGCCCTAAGCCCTAACCTTCAACCCTAAACCCTAAACCCTAAACCCAAAGCCTTAAACCCTAAACCCTCACCGTCAACCCTAAACCCTAAACTTGGAGCTCCAACTGCTTGCATTGGTCCTCTGGTAGCTTGACTGCCGAGGCCACGCCTGTCGGCGGCGGGGAGATCGGTGAGACGTCTGCACCTTACGGGCTTCTCTGATCTAGATGTTTCAGGCTCTTGTGTTCAGGGTTTGGGTGTAGGGTTTAGGGCTTTTGGTTTAAAGTTTCGGTATTGATCTGGGGTTCCGGGGGTCGGAGTGTCTTGTGCCAAAACACAACTACGGCTTGGTCCTGCATGAAAGCCATGCCTTGGAAATGCAGACACCAACCCAGCTTTTCACCGCCACTTTGACACAGGATCTTTGGATGCAGGCCTAAAATTCCCGAGTCCATACCCTAAACCCTAAACCCTAAACCCCAAACCCTATACCCCAAAGTCTAAACCTTAAAGCGTCGACCTTTGAGGCCCTGGGATTCGGTTGCGAGGAGCATCGGAAAGTCTACGACAAAGCCTGACTTTTGCCCTGCTTGCCACTACGGGCTATTAGACCTTAAGGGTACCTTAATCTACCCTTAATAGGGTCCTAATAGGGATCTTTAGGGTCTAATAGCCCATAGTGGTGAGGCCTGTCGGCTCCGAAAAGAAAGAGAAGAGCGGCGAGTGGGATGGAGCCGGTGAGGAGGCGCGCTCGTCTCATGCAGGGGTAAGAACAGAGAGCTATTGGAGAACGAAGGGGGCTGGGGATGTAGGGCGTATCCTTCTCCATGTTCACCATCATCACCAGGATCAATACTCTTATCGTCCAAGGGTCTCGTATAGTCATAGTCAGACCACACACCACATGATTTGAGTTCTCTCCGAGGCTTCTGCAAAAAACTTTTACATTTATACTTGCATAAAGCTTACCAAAACATGGCCTACTTACTCAGACTTTATCAACAGAAGCCGTTGCGGCAGGCCGGCGATGAGTTCGGTGAGACTCCAGATGCCGGTGAGTTTGGTGGGCAGCCGAGAGTATCCTTCCTTGGATCCCTTGTGCAGTTCGTTGAAGAGGGTTTCAACCTGCGTTTTGGAGAACCCTTTAACTGGGCTTTGGAGTACCATACTTGAATACTTTTTTTTATTAAAGGAACCCTTATGAAATAAAAGTTTATACTTTTTTCTCCCTGGGTACTTAAAAGCCCAGTTAAAGTGCTGTAGGAAAGCTCTTATCCCCTAAAGCGCCAAGTCTACATCCAGTCAAGCCCTAGATGTGTACATATTACATGGGGTTTCGAAGCCCGATCTCCGAACCAAATGCTGCGTACTACACCGACGGGTCGAATCTCTCAGGGTTTAGGACTTTGCATGTCAGGGTTTAGGGGTTTTGGCTGCAGGCTTCTTTTGGCTTTGGTGCATCGAATACTTTTCATTGCTTGGAGGGCTCCCAAACCCTGAACCCTAAACTGGGTTCCAGGGGTACGTACTTGGGTCGTTTGCAGCTATTTTATTCTGCGAGGCTCCGCCGCGCACTCAAAGAGCACGAGCCGAGTCGGTATAGCATCTAGGGTCTAGGGTGCAGATCCAGGAAGTTGAGTTTGAAACGAGAGAAGATCTCTAACCTCCTGAGCCTCCCCACGCGGAGGCGAGACTCCTTTGCCCGGTGGGGCTAAGAAGAAGCGAGCTCGATGGGCTGCGACCTTACCTTTCCCCTGCCCCCTCCCCGACAAACCCCGCCTCTCCATGCATGTGGGCTGAGGAAGGTTGGATATGGGCTCGATTGGTGATTTGGCTCGGTTTGGCTCTCAATGGGGTTCGTAACATGGACCCAAAGGGAACGTATGGTGAGGTCCTATCGGCCGGAGCCGCAGTGGCTAGTCGGTTGAACATGTGGAGCCTCAACACCTGGTCACTCTGTACTTCTGTTCCTATACCCCGACCGCAGATTTGGGGCTTTAGCGTTTGGGGTGTAGGGAACTACTACAGGCTAGTACCCACCCAAACGCTGGTTTCCAAGTGCTGTTGAATTTGCTTTTCGGCCACATAGCCAGCTTGGGGGCTGCGGTCCTAGCTGTCGGCCGCATGACCACACGTGTCTTTTGCGATTGAACTGGTTAAACTTAGGGGCATGCACTGAGACCATACATGCTGAACCCCCGGAAAAGGCTATTAACGCTCAAGCATGTCCCATTCGAGCGAAAAAAACCCGAAGCGAAGCACTTAGTGCCCCCTAAATGCAGGACTACGATTCCTAGAAAAATGCGAGGACTCCGCACCGAAGGAGGACGAGGTCGGCGCCACACCGACTGCGGATGCCACCCCCAGCGTCGATGTGACACCCAGCCGCTCGGCCAAAGACTCTTTCGTTGTCACTGGTTTCAGGGTTTGGGGCTTGGAGAACGAAGTCAGAAGCAACAGTTTAGCACAGCAAGAGTCAAGAGGAAGATGATCGTCGTCGACGCCGCCATCGCCGTCGTGTGGCTGTCGTGGTCGTCGATGTCCTCGTTGTCGTCGTCGTCGTCGCAGTTTTAGTAGAGGTGGTGGTGGGGATGGTGCTCGTCGTCGTCGTCGAACATGATCATCAGTGTTTGTAGCAGTTTGTATTCGGCTCTGATCCTCGTCGTCGCCGTTGAAGTGGTGATTGCAGTGCTGCGGTAGTGGTACGTAGTCTTACTAGCAGCTTCATCTGCAGCGAGAGTCCCACTAACGACTAGTACGACGTATGGTTGCCAGCAGATATTTCCGAGTTGCATGCTAAATTTGCTCAATCATACCTGCTTTGTTTCTGAAGCCCTTTGATGCTGGAGGCTTCTTCTCCTCAGTGGAGCTTTGGAGGGTCCCGACACAAAATCTTACTTTTTTGGGGTCGTGCCGTCATATGAGTCTGAAAACTTGCCTGAAGCCCCATATCCCCAACATTGCCTAAACCCATACATGAAGAGGGCCTTACGCCCCTTAACCTTTGCCCAGGCCCAAACCCCCGTATCCAAAACATTGCTTAAACCCAAATGAAGCGGGCAATTATTCCCAAACCCTTAACCGATTTCCCAGGCCCAGGCCCAACCCTAGAATCCCATCACTGCGAGTCCGGTCAGGCGTGGACGTTACGCCCAGCGCTATGCCAGACATAGGCCCTGCATATGTGGGTATAGGGTGGGTGTTTATATATATATGTATACATATATATATATGCACATATATATATACATATATATGTATATATATATATATATATATATTATACATGTTTTATATGTATCTTATATAACGTTTCGCTTATAGGCTGTCTTTGAAAGGTTTTTGAGGGGTTCTTCAGGGTTTAGGGGCTTTAGGGTTCAGGCTTGGGCTTCTCAGGTGTTAGGGTGGAGGGCTTAAAGTTGAGCCATTCGGAAATTTAGGGTTTAGGGTTTAGGAGTTTAGGGTTTCGGGACTCTGTCAGATCTCTTGTCAGCTTGGGTCCAACTAGAGGACGCTTCGGATGGTAAAAGCCAGGATATTTCGATAAGAAGCTTGGCAGAAAATTTGCTTGGTTTAGGGCCACGAGTGCAACAATGAGACATATGTGATCGCAGCACTGTTGGTCACAAAACTCAGGAAGAGCAGCAGTCAGCATCACAATCACCAACTTCTGACAGGTTTTCAGACAGTAAGAATCAACACCACTGTCGCAAGCAGACTACTAGAATTACTAGAAGCAAGAATCGTAATTGTAGTTACGTTACAACTGGAAGACTTGTCCTAAACCAGGCCCTCGACCGCTTATCTTCCATAGCCAGTGCCACTTGCAAGGTGCCACGCCCTTTGCAGGGGGCATTGGCATGATGACGCCAGGAGACACACCGCCCGGGGCACACAGAAGAGAGGGCTTGGAGTGAGTTTCGGGCTTAGGCGTTGAGGGCGGGTGGAGATTGCAATGTTCTAGATGGTCGCGAAAACCCTAAGACCTACACTTAGCGAAACCCAGGTATTGTCGTTGGCGGAAGGCTTGATGGTGTCGTGTTTCGACCAATTCTGGAGGGTTTGATGGCATTCGATGTTTACAATTATGGTAGGGTCTTGGCAGGCTGATAGTTTGGAGAACATATCCTTGAGGGTTAGGGCCTGGGGTTTAGTTCAGAGCTTGGCATTTCGGAGTCCGGTGTTTAAGGGTTCCGGGGTTCGGGGATTATATAGGCCCCAAACAACCCTGAACCCGAAACACTAAATTGGTGTGGTGCAGGATTTAAGGTTTAGGGCCTAGGGTTTAGGTCTTCCTTCAACAAGGACCAGGACTACTCATTTCACATCCCCAGCAACCTCTGGAGCCCGCCCCAGTAGACACGTTCTGGAACTCCTAGCTACTCAATCATTCCTGGTGCGGCCGGGAAATGCACAGCACTCATTCGCGAAGCTGTATCTTGCCTGCCACATCGATCAGAAGCACTTTCGCAGATGTCCTAAACCCTAAGCCTTTAATCCCAAACCCGAATCCCTAAACCCTAAATCCCGAAGCCTGAACCCCAAAAGCTCTGGCAGATAATCTCAGCCATCGCTTGGCCCTTGAGAAAATCTCAGCAAAGTATCGAATCATCGAGGCTCGGAACACCTGGCATGGCGAATCTGGGGACTCCAGCCGCTTTTCCTCACTCAGGGTTTAAAAGGGGTGCCGGGGTTCAGGGGGGTTTAGGGTTTAGGGTTTAGGGGCCGGGGTTCAGGGTGTGTAGGATTTCTGAGATTTAGGGGTTTAGGCTTTACAAAAGCTTCGGGAAGGCTTTGAGGCGGTTTAAAAAGCCATCATGCAGCGGGTGCTCAGAGGACTCGTTTTTTCAACCCTTAGGGTGTTTGAGCTTTTCGCACTGTAGCCCTTCCAGGCGCCCAGAAAGGCACCATGAAGCATCTTACGGTTGATGATGTAAACCCTGCATCACCCATAAGAAGGAATCTACCATAATTCCTATAGTTTAAGGTCGTTAAGGCAATGCAGGGTTTATATCATCAACAGTAGAATTGCCCTTGCTCGCATGGTGTTTTACTGTAAGGCTTCGGGTTGAGGCCCTGCTGCAAGCTTGCTAGAGTCGGTTGGAACTGAACGCCTCAGAGACTGAGGGCTAAGGCCACGCAGGATCTGCGGCTCATTATAGGGGCCTAAATGATTGCCTATACTATTTTTGGGGTTCCTTATTATCACTATAGTATAATGGGCCCCAAAACCCTATTCTAATGATTAAGGTCCCTGTATTAGGCGGCTGGCGCTTCGAGGACTTCGACGAGGATTGAGGGCTTAAGATTGAGAGTCCCGCAGCTTGAAGTTTGAGCATCGGAAGTTAGAGGCGCAGGCTCAAGTCCCAAAGACTGAATCGAAACTCCTGGAAGCTATTCTGTCTATGTGTTTGTTTGTCTGCGTCTACGTCGATGTGCCCCTAAGTAAGTTTCCTCCATGTCGCCTGAGTCTATGGCTGTGTCTATGTCGATGTATATGCATGTGCATATGCAACTACAGCTGCATATACGATCCATCTCTATACTTCGGCATAGCTGGGACCTTTGCCCCAGTTCCGCTGCCATCGCCAAAGCGTTTACCACAAGGTTGAATACAGTTCCTCTGCGCCCTGCTTCGACAACTCCGGACGCAAAGCTGCGCGCACCAGAGCCCCATCCTGCCACTTTGAACGCTACAGCCCTTCATAAAGCCTCAACCCTCAGCATGCCAAAGCCCGAACCCAACCCTCCCCAAAGCCCTAATGTCCTAACACCCTAGTGCCCGAATGCATTACACCTCATACCCTAATGGAAAAAGACGAGGTCGGTCTTACCCCAAACTTTGCTGCCATGACGCCGGAGCAGATCCAGGTGGATTTAGCGTTCAGGTTTTGGGGGTTAAGGTTGAGAGCTTACAGTACGGTGTAAACAATTGTAAACATCTTGGGACTATAGTACGGGGCTTACAGTGTCATGTACGAATTCTGCAGACCCCTATAGTATACCATATTGTGTAAGTTTTGGGTCAAGGGTTCGGGGCTTAAGACTCTGGCACTCAGAACTCGATGATGAGTGGGGTTTTTAGACCGTAAGAGGCATGTCTGTTAGGCTTCCTTTTGATCATTATATAAGCATGCTCATCGTCATCATCATAACGATAGGACTAGAAATAGAGGAAAAGCTAGTAAGAAGAACAACATGAGGAGAGTAATAGCGATAACAATACTAGTAATCACCATTAGGCTTGCTAGCTCGAGGATCGCAGTTCATTGGGGAAGGAGTGTCTGGCTGCGGATAGTTTGGCCGACAGTAACTTTCCACTGTCATGTTAGGGTTCGGTGTGTTTTACCGATGCGGTTAGAGCTTCAGGTGTTTAGGGTCTGTGATTTTGTCACAGAGGGGGGGTAGGGGGCCTCAATGCCCATTAATAAGGACCTGATAAGGCCTATGTAAGGAAGTATAGTCCCCTACCCCCTCCCCCCTACCCCCCTAAGGGTCCCTGTGATTTTGGCTTGGGCTGAATGTTTCAAGAGACCCCAGTTCTCAAGCCACCGACCCAACGCTGCGGTCGCTGCCCGAGTCCTTCCTGGATTTTGGAAGGGAAGGGGTTAATATAGGAGCCTCAATAATTACCAATACTATTTACTTGGGGGTTCCTTTTTACAAAAACAGTAAAATGGGCCCCAAAACCCTATTCTAATTATTAAGGCCGGCCCCTATATTAGGTTAGGGCTTGTTTGTACTCAAGAACCCTAAGGGTCCATGTGCGCAAACAATTCTAATAGTCTATACGTCGGCCTTCAAGGTAGCCCCATGCGCATTTACAAGTAGGGGTACATGCAAGGTACATGTAGCTGTAACTACATATAGCCCAAGTCAAGGCGCTGATAGCTCCAGCTTCATCCCACGAACCTGCAAGACAGCTTTGGGAGTTCGGGCAGTTGCTCCGAATGCATGTCTTGGACCTGATGGGTCTGTTGCTTACAACGGTACCCGCGAGGCTTACCGGTACGACGCCGAGATTAACGAGCGCAACGCACCCATGTCGGATGAGGACACGCGAAGCGGCTTCTACAGGAGGGCGTAAAGGATGGTCCAAAGGATTTTCGAGTTTAGGATTGAGGGTCTACATATACTATCAGAAGGGCATGAAACATGTCACACTATAAGGGTTCCAGTGGAGGTTCCTATAAGTGTTCCCACAACCTGAAAGGTCCCAGAGGCCCCTGGTAGGGTTCGGGTTTGAGAGCTCCGGGATTAGTGTGCGTGCGTGCGTGGGTGGGTGGATGGATGGGTGGGTTGGGTGAGCGCTTACCTAAGGACTTCGACATCAAAGTGCCGGTGCATAAGCCCTACAGGAACACATGAGTCGTCAGAATCGGGTCGAAGGAACAAAACGTCCGTAACTAGCTCCCGTGATGATTTCAACCGTCACGAAAGCTTGCAGGCAGCCCGCGGTAGGATTCGTACGAAGCTGCTGACACTCGGAGTGCCGGCCCCAAAACGTAAATCCTGAAATCCTGAAGCTTGACCGTTAACGCCGTCTGGTCCCATGGTGCCTATGCCTTTGCAGCCCCGCTACAAAATCTGATGAACCGTTCGACGCTCTTATATAATCATATAATTAATCCTGTAAGACTCTCGTAAAAGCTTAAAAGAAGTAACCCTGCAGCAAGGAGTTGGATGCCATCTTCCCGCAGACTGGCTACGAAATCGTCAGGTGAGACCCAGCTTGCTGGGCTGAAGAGGTTTCATCTTTTGATGGGATGGAGTTCGAGATTTTGGATGGGGGCTCTGGGGTTGGATTTCGCGTTTAGGGTTTGGGGTATCAGTACCTCTCACCACAGCACGAACATGCGAGGCAGTGTCTATGTCAGTGCTAGGGTGATGTATGTAACGCTCACCGACGCACTAGCAGTGTTGCGGTGTATAGACGTCATACAAGGCAACTCGAGTGGCCACAGCCATCACTGTGTTCCCGGGTTACAGTGCATCACCATCCTAGGCCGTCTTCCTATCCTCCATCATACCTCATTGTCGTCATGGCCATTCTCATTTTCTGCCTGTTTTACCGTCGTCCTTATCATGATATATCATGATGATCTTCTTCATCATCGACATCATCAGCATCATCATCCAGAGCACAGGGACGCCTGTTTCCTCAGCGTGCCATGACAGGCCACCTGCGAACTACAACCCCATCCGGAAATCTGCACCCCGGCTTCCATTCGGGCACTTAGTGGTGTGTGCCATCTGGTCTTTAAGACATGGGTGTGGAGCTTTGGGTTTTTGTAGAGCCCGAAACCCGAAACCCTACTATAGGGGCCTAAATAATTACCTATGCTATTTCGGGGGTTCCTCAATATAGTTACAGTATAATATACCCCGATTCTACTTATTAAGGCCGCTATATGAAACCCAAACATCTTCGCCTCAGAGGCCGAGGCTTCAGACCCCTTGCGGGTCGAGTTCGATTCTATCCGGGTGTAAAGTGCGGAGATGAGGACAAGGATTTACGTTTTACGTAGGATGTGTTTAGAGTTTAGGGTCTGGCACTTAGGCCGGCCAAAATTATGCATCGGAGGCACTAAGCTTTCGCTTGGGCCTTCTGCTTGTGATGCTCCAGTGCTTGAGACATCTTCAATTCTCATCGTTCACAGTGTTCACAGCAATGTTGAACTCTCCAATAGGAGATTATATTAAAATCAAAGCAAGGAGCTGAACCACCAACAACTGGATCCGACACCAAAATGGGTAGTCATGAAAGCTTCCTGTACTAGTCATACCCACAAGGGCAACCTTTAATTAATATCCATACGCTCACGCAGGCCGTTTGCAATTGGTCTTGATTTGCCAAGGTGCTCTCCTCGACGCCGACGCCCTGAGCTTACATCCGCGCGTGATGTCGCGACTTATGATTGGCTCCTGCGCAGGAGTGATGACTACATACTAGGCAATCCCCCTGAGAGGCAGAAGTTTCCCTAACGCAGTAGACTACTCATGAATCTTCTAGCATAGTATACCTGAAAACCTTCTAACTTCTAACCACCGACCCCTAGACATCCCTAGACCCCAAGCCCTAAACCCTGCACTGCTTTAGGCCCACGCCCAGCGGCACGCCTTTCTTCTCCATGCAGAGTCCGGACGCACCGAAGCCGTCTGGGCCTAAGCAAGGGTCTAGGGTTTGAGGTTCAGGGTAGCCTATACAAGGGCTTGAGCGGAGAGTACCAGTAGTTTTCATTCTAAAGATGTTGATCCAAAGATAATCCTTAACCCTGGCCCTAAACCCCCCAAACTACGTGCCCCTGTTTCTCAGAGGTTCGGGACTAGCAACTAGCATTCCGGCAGCTGCTAGGGAAGAATTGGTGTTCGGAGCTTCGACTGCCAAGCCTTTTTGCCCCTGAGCTCAAAGCTCTTAGCTAGGTTTTTTATATAGCTCGTACTTAGTTCCTTTCTTTAGGTTTAACCAAATATGTATTTAGGATCCTAACTATACGGAACTACAACGGAGACTATGGGTGTGCTGGTGATTTAGATTTTTGGGGTTTAGGGACCAGAATGCTAAGCAAGAATCTAAAGATGGACCTCCTCTTCAGCCCTCTGCCTTACCTGCTGAACTCCGAAAGCCCCAAGAACCCGAAACTCCAGGCATTCCTTAATCTGCCTTCCCCTGCCCGAACATTTTTCCTTTTACAGTAAAGAAGCCAAAACGAATAAAGAACCCTTACCCTTACCAAAAAGAAGGAACCCTAAACCTTAAACCCTAAACCCTTTAACCCTAAACCCTAAACCCCTAAACCTTAAACCCTAAACCCTAAACCTTAAACCCCAAACTCTAAACCCTGAACCCTAAAATCGTTCCCACAGGTACGAGGTGCCGGCATCTCCTGCAGTGGGCGACATGCCAATGATCAAGCCGGAGGACCGGAGCTGCTTTGTTTAAGGGTTTAGGGTTTAGGGTTTAAAGGGTTAAAGGGTCTAGGGTTTAGGGTTAAAGGGTTTAGGGTTTAGGGTGTAAGGTTTAGGGGTTTAGGGTTTAAGGTATTAGGGTTTTAGGGCTTAGGGCTTATAGCAAACCCCAAAAAGTTGGAAACCGGATTAAGGACAATTAGTCCTCTTAAGGATTGAGGCTGCTTTTGAGCTTCTACTGTAGAGGTTTGGGTTTAAGGTTTAGGGCCTTTGGGTTTAGGGTTTAGGGCTTCGGGGTTTTGGATTTAAGATTTAGGGCCTTAGGGTTTAGGGCCTTGGGGGTTCGGTTTTAAGGTTCAGGGCCCTAGGGTTTAGGGTTTAGAGTTAGGGGTTTGGCTTTAGGTCTACTCTATGACTGCTGTTGCTGCTGCTACTACTACTGCTACTTCTACTGCTGATACTGCCGGTACTGCTGCTGCTCCTGCTATATACTGCTGCTGCTACTACTACTGCTGCTACTACTACTACTACGACGACGACGACGACTAGACGTAGCTTCAGAGTCGTATCGCATGTGTGCGCATCAACGATGATTCCTGGCGGGACTGTTTGTATTCCAAGGCCGATTAAAGCAGGGTGCCTTAGCCTAAGCCTACTTTAGTGTTCATAAGGCGTTTGGGACGACTTGCACGAAAGCAGAGGCTGCGTGCCCAAGAAGGGGCAGGTTCAATCATGAATCATAATCAGGAAATCAAGCGCCCTTAACTTAGAGGGGACTCGAATGTCAATGGGAACCCCATTTAGGGCAACTTGAACAGGGAAAAGAACGGTGCATCTGAACAGGACTACTCTTACTTCGCCCCTCTGCTTGCCGGCTGCTACCTCAGTCGACACTTCTCGATGTCGCAGTGTTTTCGGTGTTTTTGGAGGACGTGATGGGTTTAGGATTTAGCGTTGAGTGGGTTTTGGGATTTGGGGTTTCAAGGAATGCAGGGCTTCGGCTTGAGGACCTTGGGCTGGGTTTCGGATTTTCTGTTTATTGTCGTGAATGCTGCCATTACTTGTGTAGCTACTGTCACGGTTCCTTTGCCTGTGTAGTGACATCGTTAGTCTTCCTGCGTTCGCTTTTATCTGATTTTGCGTGTTTCCTGAGATCCCTTTGAGTAGGGATGCTGATGTTATCGTGCTTGAAGAGAGGGGTTTCCTTGTCAGAGCTCTGAGAATGCAGTCTGAATAAACAGAAATCATATCCGCCTACATTTCTTAAAAGTCCGTCTATACACATGTAACATGTATTGTAGTTTACACTAAGGCTAAGCCTTTTTCGACTTGTTAACGCCTCTACATGACATTTCTTACTGTCGGTCTTACCGTCAGTCTTATCGTTCCTTCGTTCATGTCCCGAAAATTCTGCATCTTGCGCGGTAGGACGCTGGCTGGAACTTTTCGCGCAATCCCGAATCTTAAACCTTCAGCCCTGAGCCCCAAAGCCTGTTCCGTTCTGGAAGACCTGAAACCTACTTGGCTTGCTGCCTGAATCGCAAACAGGTGACAACGACGACAACTTGTCGCCGGAGGAAGCGAAGGAGAGGAAGATCATGCGATTGCTGCTCAAGGCTTTGACCTGGGGGTCTCGGGATGTCTCAGGGAATTCGGTAATGGCGGTGATGGGTTGTTGCTTCATAACAGGTGAAGCTAACGGGTTGTTGCGTTTTAGGATCGTGGCGCCTTCTTGGACGAGGACTTACAGCAATAGGTTTGGGGGGGCTCAATGTTTGGGGTTTACGGCTTCTGGTTTGGCAGGCTTGAGTTTGGGTATATAGGTTTGGACGTCGGGCTCAGGTCTCAGGATGTAGAGTTCGGATGTGGGAAGATACAGAATTGCGTAACTGTGCGGCCAAAGCCCTGATATAACGCTTAATTAGAGACCGCCGCACCCTCAAGCGGCCCCGAGGTGAAGAACGGAACTCCTCCCATGCGCCGAGCTGCGCTTCGGCAGATCACGGACAGCGCCGGGCCCAGAAATGAGCTCCCGGAGTTCCCCGAAGCCGCAATGACTAACGCCAAGTCTTTTGGCCTAATCTTCACATCCTGGACTCTCGAACCCGAACGTAAACCTGAAGTCAAGCCCCAAACTAACCCCGGAGCGGCAATCTATACGCAGGAAGTTTGATTCAGTGGGGAAAGGCCTAAACCACACAAGTTTTTCAACCCTTTTGAAAGTCGCATCGAAATTTTGGAACCCCTCAGGCGAAAAATAGTAGCCTCAACACCAAATCTCCACAAACAGAAAACCCTAATTTCAGGAGTAAGGGTTTCTTTTGCCCTTTCTCTGTTAGGGTTCCCTCACTGGATAAGAGGAAAAGGGGTATCCCAATTCTTGACGGAACACTGGGGAAGCTCGGTTTAGGGGACCTGAAGCCCCAGACCGAAAGACCCGATGGCCGAAAAACACCGGAGGTGCCCGAGCCTTCGGTCCTGGCCCACTCTTCAACCAGATCCTGCCACTTCTGATGAGCCCGGGCCCCGGTCCTTCTTGAAAGGGGAGGCCTTTAGGGCTTTACTGGGCTTTGGAGTACCATACTTGAATACTTTTTTTTGATTAAAGGAACCCTTATGAAATAGAAGTTTATACTTTTTTCTCCCTGGTTACTTAAAAGCCCAGTAGGGCTTTAGCATCTTTGGATTGAGGGTTAGGGCTGAAGGGTTTAGGGTCTAGTACCGTCATGTCAATTCCACCACGGAGCAGGATTCATGAGTGGGATCCCGTTGGCCTGTTGGTCATCTGGCCTGCCTCCTAGAGCCTCGCATTCCTCCAAGCTGAATCACCCAGGGGCAGACATGAAACGAAATTCAGTGCAAATCCCCTAGCTCCCTCAAGACCACCAACCTGCGAGTGGTTTTTGCTCGCCCGAAGCTGCTAATCACCAGCAATCCAAAACCCGTCATAGCTTTCCTCTAAATGCTTAAATCCCCCCAAGCACCGAAAGCCGCAGGCAGCACTTTGGAGGATCAGGAGCGTCACTTGCTGGTCAAGGCGGCGACCTTTGGGCTTTGTGTTTCGTGCTTTAGAAGGGTTCATGGTTAAAGGGCTTCAAGGCATGAGCGGGGTCTGGGATTTTAGGGCCCTTGCGGTCTTGGTAATGGGTTCGGTGTTGATGCGTGGAGGAGTGGAGTTTGAAGGTTTTTGGGCCTAGGGGCTTTACGAGGGTTTGCTTTGGGGTCTGCCGTGTAGGGTTGTCTTCCTATCATGACTTCGACTGTTGTAATCGTCTTTTTCGTGCTTACTTTTGTTCATTATCTTACGTGTTAGGACCTTGTCAGAGGTTTGGGGTACGTTCATATCTTCTCTGTCGAGAGTGTCTTGCTCTCACGAGTATCATACGATATTTAAACCCCCAGGACAAGCTTTGATCATGTTCACAAGATATGGGAGTGCAGCCATGTATTCTTGCCGTCTTTAAAGCTCCGGAACTGCAGTGTGGGTGTCAGCTTGGGGTTTGGGGCTGCATGGACTCAGGGTTCAGGGTTCGAGTATGCGGCATGAAATGCAGTGTCAAACCCACGGGTTCTGAGTAAGGTAACTCATAATTGCACCGACATATATATAACCCTAAACCCTAAACCCCTAAACCCTAAACCCTAAACCCTAAACCTTAACTGAGCCCTTTACTACTAAACCGTGCATCGCGAGCCCCAAACCCTTAGGCCCCTGTCCCGACCTCGATGGATTCAGAGTCTCGGTCTTGTAGCTTTGGGTGCTTTAATAATTACCTATACTGGGCTTTGGAGTACCATACTTGAACAATTTTTTTATTAAAGGAACCCTTATGAAATAAAAGTTTATACTTTTTTCTCCCTGGTTACTTAAAAGCCCAGTATACTACTGTTGATGGACAAAATCCTGCATGACTCTAAGGACCCTAAACTATGGGAATTATGGTACATTCCTTATTTTGGGTCATGCAGGATTTTGGCCCTCAACCGTACTTTGGGGGTTCCTTATTATAGTGTAATGGGCCCCACCACCCTATTCTATTTACTAAGGCCCCTACAGTAGCTTTAGGATGCTGCTCGGATCCAAGGGGCCCCAAGCCTACAGGGCACCGCCTCGAAGATTGAAAACAGGGGCTGTAATTTTGCAGCAGTACTTAGTCCTCATGGCTCTGTAGAATTTTAACACCCCTTAAGACCCTATGCATTTCGAACTTTTCTGGTGTTCATAGGTAGATAGGCAAGTTGACGGTGAGGTTATCGACCGAGTGCTTTACAAGCTGGACGACATGGTCCCTTGCCCAGCCGCAGTGGGTTATCATCACTGAGCAAGGTCGTCATCATCGTCAAAACGAACTAGTTCGCGGAGTAGCAACTGTGAAGCCCATGGTTCAAATAATGTAACATCCATCCATCCATCCATCCATCCATCCGTCCAACAGAAAACCAACCAAACACCTTGCTGATAGCACTGGAACCGCTAGGACTGGTATCGCTCTTTGGCAATCCTCTCAGGCGCACAGTATGTAAGCCTCCAAGACCGTATTTTCAGAGAACTAGACGGCAGTAAGAGCGGAAGGGCACCGATGCTGTACGGACTGACCACCTGGTTTCTGCAGGGTCTCTTTGTGGTCTTTTTGCAATTCATTTGGCTTCAAGGGAGGATCGAGAGGTTGAGGGTTCTGCGGCACTTTTGGATCTCGTAGGGCACAAAGACGAGTCTAAGGTTTGGAGGAGTCCTCAGAATAATGGACGTGATGTACGGAGCGCATTAGCCTTCAGAGGGCAAGTCAGCCGAATATCTTGAGATCTACGCTGAGCGTTGGGGTGTTTCGGCCTAGTCAGTAGTCCTACTATACCCCAGAGCCGTCCCATAAGGCCACCCTTATTATTTGGGGACCTAGTTAATTTAGTTCCATAGTAATGGGATACATGTGATATATGGACCTTCTAGTATAGCAAAGCCAAACCCGAACATCCTACAGCCGGAAGCCCTGAAGCATAAATCTCCTGACCCCAGCCTGGCCGAATCCCCAGTTCTACACAGAAGCCAGGAAGTTGGAACATGGATTTAGGATGATTAGTGCTAGGATCCCCTATACCTTACCTTAAGATGAGGAGACTGATGTTCCAACTTTCTAAACTCTCTAATCCCCAGCCCCTAAACCTGAGCTTCGCTATAGCTCTTCAGCGAGGTGCGGCCCTATGTCCACAAGATCTTGGTGGTCATTGAGCCCTTGCTCATCGATGAGGACTATTTCGCACGAGTCGAGGGGCGCGGGCCTTTGGGGACCGCTTTTCAGGTTAGGAGTAATGGAGGACGTTTAACAACAATCAAGATCAGGATCTATAGGCTTTCTCAGCTTTTACAAGGATTTGTCAGTGTCTTAAGGAGTTGCGATGGGGCTTTGCTACAAGGGCGGCCATAATGGTATGGAAGAGAGTTTCCGGGTAAACTACAGTACAGCTATGCAGGCGCTACAAGTAAGGGGATAAGCATTGCTAATTACTCATTCAGACCTCCGTCGTACTTTGGGTTCGGGGTGCCCTTGAAAATCATCTTAGAACACCCCAACACTCCGTTGGTTTGGGCTTGCAGTGGAAATTTCGTCTTCAAGACGTTTGTCCTGGCCTGAGGTGTTGGAGCAAATACGTATAGGCCTCTTAAGGAGATTTCGTGCGATCGGAACGGTTTGAATAGTTTGCGTCTCTGCTTTCGTGGGTCGCTGCCCCTTTTGGTGCCACCGCTTCAGTGTTGCATGCTGTTGAGTGTACCTGCAGGTAGATCTTCCCAGCCTTCCCAAAAGGGTCCTAGGTATTGTTATGGGGGATAGCTCCCCAAACCATAATCGTAACTCCTAATATAAAAACCCTACATTCTACTACTATATGGGTACTTTGGAGCCGTTAACTCTTAACCCTTATAGTACCCTTATGGAAACCCTTAAAGGAGCCCTACTGTCAAAACCCTTATAGGAACTTTGGACCCTTTGGGCTTGTGTTGGCATCCTAAACCCTAAACCCTAAAAAAAACCCTAAACCCTAATGAGCTAGAAACCTCAAGGCGAGAGATCATCAGCAACCTGGCCAAGGCGGCAGGCCTCGGCTAAATTGACGTACGGTGTATGGTTTAGGGCGCAGGAGTTTAGCGGTTTGGCATTTAGGAGTTTAGGAGTTTAAGGTTAAGGAGTTTAGGGTTTGGGGTTTAGGAGTTTAGGGCTTAGAGGTCTACCTTGGAAGCTAGGTTAGTAGAAGTGAGCCTTCATTGCCCGCATGTGCAGTTTTCCTAGGCCTCATTGTAGCCCCCAAGATCTTCGAAGCGTTTGAGGTTCCGATGCCCCATCCCTCGAAAGAACTTTTGAGGAGCATGCTGTGCATTTCAACCCTGTCCTAGGTCCCAGCAGGGGCTACAAACACCAAGCAGCCCATCCCATCGCCGCGTGCCGCAAAACCATCCGTCAACCTTAAATCCTGCTCTCTTGGTCCAAATCAGACATCAGACTTCAAAGCCTTGCACCCTAAATCGCAAGCTCTGAAACCCTTACCGGATGTGCACTGTCGTCCGGCAGCGCTTTGGGGTGAAGATGGGTGCAGGTTAGGGGTGCTATGCAGGGTAATTCTCCTTTACATACAGCAACAGTCGCTTCTACCGAGGCAGGGTTAGGCCCCTGAGTTAGATAGCAAGACTGATTTACCTATCAAGTCTCCTCATCAACCAGCTCGGAACCAGGTTCCACTCTCATGCTGGGGCTCAGGGTTCGGGGCAAGCTCTAAACAAAAACCGACCGTTGTAGGACGGTTACATCTTGCAGGAACCTGTATAGTACCCTTAAAGGACTCGGCAAAGGGATGCTTCAAACAATCCCATCGGAACCCTTACGGGAGCTCTTGTAGGGATTTTTTGAACAGAACTTTAAGGAAGCCTTAAACCGCATTGGCAATTTTGCAATCTGATAGGACCGAACCCTTATAGAACCGGGAACCCTAAACCCCGAACCCCAACTCAGCATGGCGACCCTCGGCTTGATCTCTGCTGCGGAGCCAGCGTCCGATTGCATTTTGAAAAAGCCTAAACCCTAAACCTTAAGGAAGCCTTAAGACTCAGAGGGTCCATGTACTTTTTTTGTTTATACTTTGACCTTAAAGTAGTCCCCAGATCCAAAGCATCTACTTTATTAGCACTTGGACCCTCTGGGAAGCCTCGAAGAACCTTAAACCATACACCCGGAATCCTAAACCTTAAGCTAATCCTTAAACCCTAAACCCTAAATCCTGGGAAGCCTCAGAGAAGCCCTAAACACTAAGCTCTAAACCCGAAACCCTTACGCCCTTAAGGAAGCCTCGGAGAAGCCTTTTCGGCCTGTTCGAGCAACCCTTAAAACCTAAACCCTACACCTAAACCCTAACCCTTAAGGGAGCCTCAGAGAAGCCCCAGGCACTAAGCCCTGAGCCCTAACCCTATACCCTAAACCTTAGGGAAGCCTGAGAGAAGCTTCTCCGCACCTCAAGCCCTAAAAACCCTAAACCCTAAATCTTTAGGGAAGCCTCAACGCTAGGTTCCCCAGTAGTACCCTTTTACCCTTTTTTTGGGGGGGTTCCCTTATTAAAACCGAATAGTAGGAAAAAGGGTACCCTTATTATAAAGGGGCTACTGGGGAACCTAGAAAGAGAAGCCTCTCCGCGCCATGGCCATGCTTGACCTGGAGTCGCTCGTCGCCGAGGCGTCGCGAAGCTGCGCGAAGCTCGCGGCTGGCCTGCCTAGGTCTTATAAGGGTTTTAGGTTGGGTTTTGGGTTTTGGGGTTTAGGGGTTCAAGGGTTTAGGGTTTTCGAGCGTTTTGGGATTTAGGGGTTTAGCGTGTAGGGTTTAGGGTGTGGTTGAATGTGGGAAGTTTCAAAGGTTTAGGGTTTAGTGTTGAGGACCAGGGGTTATGTTTGTAGCTCCAACTTACGTCAACCAACTTCTTCTTGCTCGCTCAAAAACCAGCATTAACGAAAAATCCTTTGAATAGCAGTGTTGCCTTGGCTGCGGATGTGATCGGGTAGATTTCATGGGTGATGGCATGGATTCACTCGACATGGATTTGCTGATAACCCTATGTACTATCAAGACTAGTCTTTTAAGTTGTTCATGTTGTCTTTATGACTTCATAAGCTCGTAACCCGAAAGCTCTGCGGGCGAATAGTGGAGGTCAAGGTAGGCTTCGAGTTTAGGGCCTAGGGTCTAGGGCCGGGTTCATGGTTGTGAGTTAGGCTATCTGGGTTAGGGCTTTGGGTTTATGGATAGGCTTGGATAGGGATTAAGATGTTGGGGTTCCAGGTCCGCCCCGTAGCCCGTACTGGGCTCTCTGCTTGCTTATGTCATAAGGACCCTTAGGGGGGGGAGGGGGGGTAGGGGGCCTTACCCATAAGAAGGACTTAATAAGGCCTATTTAAGGAAGTATCGTCCCCTACCCCCCCCTCCTCCTTACCCCCCTCAGCGTCCCTATGGTATGGTAAACGACCATGATCCCAAATGTGGCCCTTAATCACTGGAAGGTCTGACTGAAGACATGGGGACTTTGGGGTGCCGGTTTTTGCCGTTTCTACGCCTCCCATAAACTGGACCTTTCCGTAGAAACTTAGTTGGGGTTGGGGCTGTGGAACTTTCAGGCTTAAGATTTCGCACCTGATGTGTAGGGCCCAGGGTTTAAAGGGCACTGATAGATCATTTATATAGAGCCGCTGTATATGATCATCAGATGCCCTTATAGAGCCCTTATGGAAGCCTTGTAGAAGCCTCTTAGATACGCTATATGTATGCCCTTATAGAACCCTTGTATAAAGCTTACAGAACCTTTATAGAATAAACCCTTATAGAAGCCTCCTAGATACCTTATTAACTATACGCCCTTATAGAATCCGTGTAATGGCGACAGAGCCCCCGAGGATGCACAGATGAAAGCGACGCGGGCGGCCTACAATCACATGAACAGCCTTGCCCACAAGCAGGCTGCTTGGCTTTAGAGTTTCGGGTTTCATGTTTAGTATTTCGATTTTCATGTTCGGTTGGGGTTTAGGGTTTAGGGTTTCGTAGGGATTTAAAGGTTCAGGATTTTGGTTCGGAAGCTTCTTGACCGTATTTTGGGGTTTCGACAGGCGTCGGGTTTTCAGTTCAGTCTTTGGGGGGCTTGCATGCCTTTCAGATGTGTGGGTTCAGGGTTTGGGGATGCGAGCCACGGAGGCCAAACTTGGAGCCCGAGCTAGTGGATGTGTACATATCAATATCCAGATGTGTGTACACATGCACGTATATGTTTGTATGTATGTATGTATCTACGTCCGCCACTCCTTTAGTGCCTGGACGGGTTCCGTTACTATCCCCATTATGGTAGTATAAAAAATAACTTCCTTAACAAGAGCCCAGCTTCAGTGCCTGGACGGGTTCCGTGACATCGCTGAGGTGTGGGTGAATCTCCCCCTCTCCGAAGTATGGACTACAGCGATTCCAGTTAGGGATCCTGCGGCACAGCAGAGGTCGACAGTCCCGAACCTGGGTTCTTGTTAAGGGATTCAACTTAAGNTGTGGGTGAATCTCCCCCTCTCCGAAGTATGGACTACAGCGATTCCAGTTAGGGATCCTGCGGCACAGCAGAGGTCGACAGTCCCGAACCTGGGTTCTTGTTAAGGGATTCAACTTAAGCGACCATAAGAGGGCTCTATAGAAAGTAATAAGGTTTCTGTATTTTGGTAACTTAAACTAAGCTCCTTAACAAGAATCCAGGAACTGCCTGCTTTAGTGTCAGAACTCCTTCTCCACCGACNCACCGACAGGGTCAGACATTGATAGTTCGCGGCCATCTTGGAGAAGAACTCCGGCCTCGCACCCCGTCTCCTCTGAGATCCGTTCCAACAGCATCTCGGCAGTGAGCGGCTCCGCCTGAAGACGACTTCGTTGAATCTTGAACAACACCTCACCGCTTAGGCTGTGCCCATGAACACCTTGCTCATCCAAGCGCACGGTGGATATTTGATGCCTCGGGACTGGGTCGGGGAACGTGAAGCCCATGAAACTCCCATCGNTGAACAACACCTCACCGCTTAGGCTGTGCCCATGAACACCTTGCTCATCCAAGCGCACGGTGGATATTTGATGCCTCGGGACTGGGTCGGGGAACGTGAAGCCCATGAAACTCCCATCGTCATAGTCTGAATCCGAGTCCCTTATGCAAACTTCGTCCTCACCAAACTTCACCATCCTCGCAGACAGCGCTTCTTCATAGCCGTAGCGGTCGTGAGGGTCCATGGCGAAACGAATGGCTGGACGCACACACTAAAGGCGCAACAATCCTGAGCCAGCAACCTAGCGATAGCAGACCCCGGGCGTTCATCTTTCCACATAGTACATAGTTTGGCCCGCGAGGCAATGAACCCTTTCGAGGACACAGCATAATTAGCGCACTTCTATATATATATATANAACCTAGCGATAGCAGACCCCGGGCGTTCATCTTTCCACATAGTACATAGTTTGGCCCGCGAGGCAATGAACCCTTTCGAGGACACAGCATAATTAGCGCACTTCTATATATATATATACACATACACACATATGTGCATGTGTATATATGTATATGTATATATATATATATATATATATGTAGGTATGTGTATGCGCGTAGGTAAATGGGCACTCAGGAAGAGCCTGTTGCAAGATGTCAAGCTTGACATGCTAAGAAGCCACACGATCGCAGTTGAACTGATGGGCCTTCCGCAAAGGTTGAGGGTTTAGTGTTTACGTAGGTTTTCGAAGGTTTAGGTTTTTTTGAATGTTGTATATTCGGGACTTAATGACGCATAATGATGAGAACAGGGTATCGAGGCATATTGGACTCATGCATGCATACAAACATTTCATACATCCATAGATACATACATACATACAAACATATACGTGCATGTGTACACACATCTGGATATTGATATGTACACATCCACTAGCTCGGGCTCCAAGTTTGGCCTCTGTGGCTCGCATCCCCAAACCCTGAACCCACACATCTGAAAGGCATGCAAGCCCCCCAAAGACTGAACTGAAAACCCGACGCCCACCGACCCCAGAGCCCCAAACTGTTGAACTCGATATCCTAAGGCTTTAAATTAGCAAATTGAAAGTTCTCCCATTGGCCATCTAAGTTAGTAAGGCTTAGGGATTTAGGGTTGTGTTTCGGGTGTTGGGGATCAGGGTGTGAAGGTCTCAGGCTGCCAAGGTGTAGGGATGTCTTTCCACCAAGGGGGCTCCTTGCGCTCAGGATCTGCGTTGGGGTCTCTTTCTTCTTTACAGGCGAGCCAAGGAAATCCTTGTCGTGGTAGTACTGACGGCAGGAAGCACAGCACCACCACTGCTCTCAGGCACTGATACCGTCTGACTACAAGTCTCAGCACAATATCAGCTTAGACAAAATGGAGGTCGACGGTTCAGCCGCTGAGGGGAGGTTCGCACAGAAATAGACTTCCTTTCGTCCTGCTTTTGCCTTGACTTCATACCACATACTCTGTGCTATGCACCGTTTTTGTGGCCCCAAACCTTTTCAACTGACAGCATCTCAGGGCGCAGCTGGCTTTCTGAGGCGTCTCGAAATCCACTGCGTCCTCCTGCAACATCAACATCATGTGACATCTCTGGTGTCAGACCCACTCGTAGACAGTTGGATATGTGAGGGACAAGCTATGTCCGTGCCAAGATGGTTTGTGAGATAGGACAACTTTGCAGAAGAAAGGAAAACTGAGTGAGTAGCCGTCCGCACCAGCGAGCTGGGCATGCTGGATGCAAATCCTGATCCCTGAAACCTATAAACCCCAAGCCCTGAACTCTAAACGTCATAAACCCCAAAGCCAGAAATCTCATTACAGAAAGCTCCTTGAATTCCAAACATTGGGCAACCTGAATCACCCAACCATTGCTACTGGTACTACTACGACTACCACCACCACTACTACTACTACCACCACTACTACTACTAACCATGACATCGTTGTGTAACGGCAAGTTTAACCAACTCCGTGACAAAAGCGCCGTTCTTTGGCAAAGAACCGACCGTGCTGTCCTTTGAGGCTGGATCCGCCTTAGTCCATGGTGTATGGCTTCATTTTATAGTGTTTAGGGTCTAGGGCTTTAGGATTGAGGGCTTTAGAGTTTGGGGTTTTGGGCTTTAGGGTTAGGGTTTTAGGATGGTAAGGTTCAGGCTGGGTTTGGGTTTCATGCCAGGAGCACTCGGAAGGAGAGGATTCAGGGATTTAAGGTGGGGGCAGCAATTAATGACTAGAGTAGGGTGTTGGGGTACATTATGTTACTTGCTTCTGTACATAGGGCTATGACATAGGGAATATAGGGGGGACACAAATACCAATTCTTGAGATCCTCGTCTTAGGGCTTGGGAGTTTGGATCAAGGCTTGATGTATAGGGCGCTAAAGGGTTCAGGGCCAGGAAGCATGTTCCTGACGTGGGTTCCACTGAAGTGGTTTCCTTACAAGCTCCCCTGAGGATGCGGCCAGGAAAAAAGCGCGGGCCACCCCGGGGCCGACCGCCGAGAGAAGGAAACGCAGAGCGACCCTGAGATTCAAGTTATTGCGGTGGTCGTAGTAGTAGTAGTAGTAGTAGTAGAAGTAGCAGGAGCAGCAGGCGTCGTCGGTAGTAGTCGTTGTAATGGTCGTCGTACTCTTCGTAGTAGTAGTCGTCTTCGTCATGGTAGTAGTGGTAGTGGTAGTAGTGGTAGCTGTAGCTGTAGCTGTAGTAGTAGTAGTAGTAGTAGTAGTAGTAGTAGAAGCAGTAGTAGTAGTAGTAGCAGTAGTAGTAGTAGTAGTAGTAGTAGTAGTACTAGTACTAGTACTAGTACTAGTACTAGTACTAGTACTAGTACTACCAGTAGTAGTAGTAGCAGCATGACTGAGAAAACAGGTAGGCAGGTTGCGTTGCTGCTTTCTTTTATTCTCCCTTTACTCGCTGAACTCATGGCATGGATTTTTTAGAGTGCAACGCGACCCTTGAGCATTGGTCGGAAGATGGTGCGGAGCTTTCTGCAGCCGGGTGCTCCTTATGTTTAAGCCGTCGACTCGGAATGTTTAGCAGCTAGCAAAAGATTCTGGCGCATAGAGGCAGGGAAGTACGAGCACTCAAAGGAAGGAAGCTGCAGCTGGGAGCCCAGGCCCCTCTGGAGTTTTCTCCATTTTGCAGCTGTCCTTGGAAGGAAGCCAAAGGAAAAATGACAGTCAGTCGTCAAATCAGAGCAGTGATGCTCGATGGGACTGACCCGGCTGGAGTTTCAGACTTTCTCACCATCATTACATCTCAGGAGCAAGGTCCCAACCAGTTCACATCCGGGAGCCAACTCAGTATGTAACTTTCACAGGCCGAGTCGACAGGCCCTGCAAGCTGCTGCACCTTGAGCATCACGCAAGTCAAGAGGTACTCATCAACGAAGGCACCGACGTTCATTCTAGGGGCACTGGTGATGATGGCGGTTGTCGTGGCCATCGTCATCACCATCGTCATCACAACAAGTCATCTGTTTCCATCCTCACCATCATCATCATCAGCAGAAGCATCCAGAGCATCAAGCGCAGCACCATCAGCTGCAACACCATTATCACTATCGCTTTCATTAGCTCGTCCTCCTCGTCCATCTTTGCTTCACCATTTACTCCATCAACATCATGATGATGCTGGCGATGAAGATGATGATGGTTATCATCACCAATAAATAACAGCCATCTGTTTTTGTATATTAGTTTTTATTCGCATCACCACCATTATCGAAGCCGAGGGGCTCGTTGCAGCGACACCAGACTTCTTACCACCGGTGCTGCGGCCACCTTGTTGACGTCTGCCTCCAAGTGTATTTCACCCTTGTTGGTACGGCTGGGCTGTCGCGAGTTTCTACGGCTTGCACTAGGGTACCACAATCTTTGCATATGTTATAAAAAGTCAGAGCATTAAAGTTTTCGGAAGGGATTCAGGCTCGGTGAAGCGACCAAAGTAAACCAAACCATCTTGACTAGCAATGTGCTGAAACACAAAGATAGGGGCCTTAATAATTAGAATAGGGTTTGGGGGGTCCATTCTACTATAGTTATAATAAGGAACCCCCGAAATAGTATTGGTAAGCCCCTATATCATGCGTTGCAAAAAGATCACGGAGGCCGTCATGGCAGGCTGTACTTGTAGCTCCTCAGAGCCCATCGTGTTACTGGTAACCCCCTGTTAGAGATCCCTGGGGCTTACAGCATCTCAGAACAAACGAATGTGATACCCCAAGCCCTGAACCTTAACACCGAAAGAGCCCAAACCCTTGACCAAAATCTTCTTAAACACACACCCTGAACGCTAAACGCTGAAGCCCTAATCCTGAAAAACCTAAACTTATTTCCTGGAATGAGCTGGCTCCACCTGTGTGTTCTGCTGGGCCTGCGCGGGCAACTGTGACTGCCCCTGCCACATCGCCGATGAAGTTCATGATTCTAGCACTTTACTTGTTCTTAAAGGCCCATGCTCCAAGGGATGCTTGAAGACTTAAGTTGTTAGGATTCATGGGTTTTGCGTTTGAGATCGACGGCTTTGGGATCAAGAGTCCAGGGTTTTCGGTGCTAGGTCGACCTCGAACTCAATGCTTGTCCCCCTGTTCTTTTCGTCTACAGCAACTCGAGTCAGGGTTTCGGGTTTACTTTCTTCCGGGTAGCTCACTCCCGGTTTGATCCTGATGCGCACCCCAGCCACATTGATATTCTGCTACCTGCACCAAACAAGCAGAAGCCGACAAGATCAACGGACCCCTGAAACGAGGTGCCTGTGGTGCAGGCCGCTGACGGGCTTGTGCTGCATGCGATGGCGCGAAAACGGGCTGCCCTGCAGAAGCCGGTGGGAGAATGCAGTGCAGTGCCAACATGACTGGGTGGCAGAACCTTCACTCGTCATCATCATCATCATCATAAATTACATAAATAAATAAATATATATATGTATATATATATATAACGAAGGGATGCAGGCTGTCCCACAGCCACCATATCTCTGTTCTGAAGACTCACTCCAGAAGCAAAGAAAACCTGGGTAGAAACACCTGCGCAGCGAAAAGATGGTCTTTTGAAGTTGCGGGGAAGGTCTGATGTAGGAACTCCTTATATGAATCCTACTATTTTGGGGTTATAGGCCCAGGGTTTCTTAATCAGGTTCCTGCATTAGGGTTTGTCGTTTCCTTTGACAGTCCATTGTGATTGCTGTTGTATTCGTGACTTTACCTGTGCCTCATCTGAGTATTCCTGCTTGAGGGAGTTGTTGTTTAACCTTTCCGGATTGCGGGTGTCTCAACTGACGCAGTTTTCGAAACCCTAAACCCTATAAACCCTAACAGTTTTCGATAGGTGGCCTTGGAAGCAGAAAGCAGCGGGAGCTGCTCCTCACTTAAGTGCAGTAAAGAGCCACCCAGCGAAGCTAGCCCAAGTTCGCGCTCCTATTTGGTAGCATGTTCTTGACAAGCACTAGGGTGATCAAGCATCCTACCACACCCCAGGAATTGTGTGACAGAGCGAGGCTTCCACCCTCAACCCCGAACCCTAAACTCTATTCTATACCCTAAAACCCACCCTAAACCCTATAACCAAACCTTGAACCCCAAACCCTACACCATGACTGAGACGCCGACCTGCATCTTGCACGGATGAAGTACAGCCCATGGTGCGCAGCAAAAGAACAAAATGATCTCTCGGGCACAAGTACGGCGAAGCCAACTAAGCTGGAACTTATGTAGGGGTCTTAGTAAAACAAAATACGGGTTTGGGGATGTCATCGTCTCAAGATGCCCCAAAATCCTTATTCTTATTATGGCCCTTGACCTCTTCCCCCACAATACCCTTACATCTTCAATGGAACTACTTCTCTTGCCCCCTGGCGAGTTCCAAGGGCTCCGAACCTGGAAGTTAGCTGGTTTTCTTCGGTCGGAAGTAGCGGAGGCCAGATTCAATCTACTGCTATAGTGACACTGCTACTGCTACTGCTACTGTTGATGGTACTCGTCTAACTTCCCGTCTAAAAAAACTGTGCATCTTCATTCAATACTTGCTCCAGCCAGGTTCGTCACCTTGATATCTGCGGAGACAGTTTCGGAATAGAGCAGCCCAGTGACACCGATTGCAGTGCAGACGTGGGAGGTCGCAAAAGGAACAAAGACAAACAGTTTGCACGACTCACGTAGCTATTATTAGCATTGCGGCCTGCCTTGATCTGTTTCGGATGAAGGGGGTAGGGTTTAAGGACACTTAAGGTTTAGGGCCTTCTACAGCATCAGCCCATTCGGGTTCCTCTCCTGTTTTCTGTCACTTCTTGCACACATAAGCATTGGAGAGCAGACGCCGGATATTGATTGCAATGCCACGCACGAGCGAGCGCATGGGCGCCCTCAGAGTCAGTACCTGGCATCAACTCAGCTTCTGTGTGCATGCGCAAGGTAGGCTCATCCTCGTGTCGAAGGCTGCAGGCTTATGAAGAAGGAAACAAAGGATGGACTAAGAAAAGAATGCTTTTAAGTTGAGGTGGTGTACTCTCATGACACCTGAATGAAGGGGCAATGCGTTTTCGGGTATCCAAGAGTGCAGGGCCTCATATCTACACATTGCCGATGGTACCTGCCAGCCCCCCTTGCCCCGCCACCCCCTCCCCGACTTACGGGGATTGTTTCCCCTTGTAATAAAGCTCCGCATGTGCCAGGCAGGCCAGCGTCTCACATTGATCCCAGTCCCCTTCAATCTCATAACCTTTGCAACGTTGGTCGCCATGCGTCGTCGCTTTTCCAGGAAAATCGACGTGCGTGACGTCTTCGCCACCGCCGTCGTCGTTGTATAGCTGCTCAGTCGAGGGATAATTTCCATAACAATGCCAACGGCCGTGATAGTCTATACAGCATGTTTACAAAAGCAACATTCATGACGGCAATCGCAGTTGTAGGTCTTCGAACAATAGTAAGTAACACCAGCTGCAGTAGACACAACAGTGAAAGCAAAGCAGCGCCGCAAAGAGCACCAGCACCACATATTATGGTGTGTGTATGGTGTATATTAAACATCATTGCCAAACGAAGCACCTAGAGTCGAACATACACATTCGAGACAGCGGGGGAATGGAACGTATATGGAGATTTTCCTGGCTTGGGTCCCCGCATATTGTACAATAACTACCCAGACCCCTAAAACCCAAAACCAAAACATCCGAAACGACGCAATCCAGAAAGCTCCTCAACCCGTACAACTGCCCTCTTCCCCTCCCCACTCTCCAAGAAACAAACAGGCAACCCTAAACCCTAAACTACCAACTTAAGCAGCAGCTTCAGCCGAGGCGCGGCGCTGCGCGTACACCTTGGACATCCGTCGGGTTTTAGCTTAGCTTGCTGTTTACGACTTCTCACAGGGTTGTAACAAGAATTTATGGGGTTCCACTCTGGTTTAGTAATAAAGATTTGCTAACAAGGTTGTAATAGGTGTTGCTGAGTTAGTGTAGTGTGGCTTTACGGTTGCAGGGGTGTTGGGTCTCAGCTTTTAAAGCGGTTCACGGTCCCCAAGCTGCCTCAGTGAGCTGAAAACAAATTTCGACCGGACCACCGCCAGCGAAATCTCTTCTGGGTTCCATGACATGTTGGAACCCGGGCGCTCAAACGCTCACGTCAATTCATAAATCCGATAACCTCAGCCTGCCAAACCCAAAGCCCACCGAGCCTGCTTTGGGGCTCGGGGCAGCCATGCCCGCCGCTGGCTCTGCTTGACTGCCTTTGAAGGAGAAAGCAGTCCGCCACTGGGAGAAAAAAAACGAACATTGTCGCACATGTGGGGGGCGGGGGTTCGCATCCTACCATTTATTGGGTCTGTATTGATTTTGTGAAACTCTCATGAAATCTCCAACAAAAGACTGAGCTTAAACTCAAAGGGCTTCTGCTTGTGACTCAACCAGAAAAATCGCTGATTAAGGGGTCGTGAGCTTTGTCGATAGTGGTAAAATATCAAGCTGCGAAGACAAAGTGATTCGTCTCGCCGGGGCGGGCAATGCTGTTTAAACAATGCTGGACAAGGTTCTTAATGAAAACAGTGCTTTCAACCCCTTCTAAACCACAACATTGCTTGAACCTGCATGAACGGACCCAACAAAAGTGCGAACATGACGTCTTCAATCGCACCCTAAGCCCTAAATGTGTTTAAAAGGACCCTGCTGCCAAGATGCCAGCATCCATTGTGGACTCAGCGGCCGCGCCCTTTCCGCCGCCTTTAAGGCTAAGGGTATATGTATATATATATATATATAACAGTGACTTTTATAGAATCCTTGTAGAAACCCGGTATAGAGCCCGTACAGAACCTCAAATCCTCCAAGAGGCGCCTTTTCCTGGGGGCGGGCCGGGCGGCCCAGCAGCCATGTCCGGCACGGAGAGGTTGATGGCCATCGCCTTGGGGACCGAGGGGCCCTTAATATTCAGTTTTTTTTTTTGGGGGGGGGGCTCCTTCAAGGGCTACTATAATACGGTTTAGGGTTTAGGGTTCAGGGTTTAGGGTTTAGGACAATAAGTTAATAAGAAGTGTAGGGATCGGTGGCTCTGTAACGCATCAGTGTCCTCACGGATCCGGGCCCCGAGGTGGAAGGCTTTGCGCTCAGAAGTTAGGACTCAAGGCGTTTCGCATAAGGGCAGGACAGATCTGGCCAGTTGAAAATTCTCTGCACTTGACTCCGCGAACACACTGAGTTTGAATATGAATCGTTGGCCCCCAAACTCAACAGTCCCAGCCCCGAAGAACTCAAGCCTACAACCCTAACAATCTGTAAAGACTCCACCCCAGGATGTTTGCAGTGCAGGTAAGGGCTCTGCCAAATAGTGCATCTGCCACTGAGCCTGTCAAGTCGGAGGCTTCCAAGCTGTCACACAAACTTCGAAGTGACACGTGCCGGGCCTTGCAGTATACTTTGTAATACGAAACCAGGTGCAGGAAGAAGCCACTACTTCGCACCGTGACAAGTACATATTAATTGCGGGGCCATGAGCATCTTTAAATCGGTCGCTTCTTTCTAAAGGATTCATCCTCTCGGCAGGCTCTAGGCGCGAAGATCATTTGAGCCCGAATTTCATGATACTATAGGGCCCTGAACAATTGGAACAAGGTCATGCAGGGACTGCAAGGATCGTATCAGTAGTTGTTCAGACCCCATCTTGCCACACTGTACTGTAAGGCTAAGGCTCCCGATCTACCAAGAAGTTGAAAGTTAGGCATTAACCCCACAGCTCTTAGCGGCTAGCTGTTGCTCACGCAAACCTCCAGGCCCCACCAGGCCCTAGAAACATCCTGAACGTACATTCGGTCTCTACCGACCTGCCTGCGCCTTCGCTTGTGCGGCATAGTCGATCGCTGGCAATGGGGCCACCTCCCGGAGATAGGTTTTAGACTTCGTCGTTTCCGACAAATCAGCCTTCGGTTTAGGCTTGAAGGTTAAGGGATTAAGGTTTCGGGCTTTAAGGTTTAAGGCAAGCGTTACAGTCGAGGCAAGCATGTACCCAAGGTGACATGTGTAACATGTTCTGTAACATGTGGCTGTGAGCATACCGTCCCGATGGGCTTGCTACTTTTTCTGACCTCGGCCCGGTATTGCCCCTGCGTTGTCGCAAAGCATCCCCACAATTCTGAGAATCGAAGGCTGGTCCAAATAGCCCTTGCAGTACCCTTATAATGCTCCTAATAATAAACCTCACCTATAGATAACCCTTAACGCACTACATGTGTTCATCCAGGCCTTCTGCTGCGGCACAGGTGCCGGCTGCTCTTCAACTGTGCAGCAGTCCGGGATTTGGATGAAGACGCTTCAGGCTTTAAGGTTTAGGGTTCCGCGATTCATGCGCTACTGCAGAACGCAAGTTGGATAAATGCAGCTGATGGGCAACAAGCTCGTACTCTCCGTATGTAGACAGCCCATTCTGCCTTCTGCTCCAATACAGGAACAGCCGACTATACATCAAGTATCGCACAGAGCGAGCACGGTGAACTGTGAGCACGTTCTAGATCTGGCTAGCGTGCTAGTTCGCCCAGCGCTTCTGCACTTTCTTTCCAGGACATCTGCAGTGGATGCGGGAGAATCCCAAATCTAGGCAGCAGCCGACAGAATCCAATGAGCGCAATGTTCGTACCAAAAATGCGAGACAATGCTGATGATGGTATCAAGCTTAGCAAGACCAAATACAAAGCAACAGCAATGATGCCGACTCAAGAAAATCGTAATGATACAAGCCATCCATGAAATTATCAAGCTTGGCAGTTAATTCTTATCGCAGCAGTGGCCGCACTTAACGGTTTTGACTCGAAACGCATGCCATGGTAGACAGTTCCAGCAATAAGTCTCAATAAGGACATGGCTCAATAGCAGTAGTACGAAGAGCCTGCAATTAAGCCCCACGTCCCTCGATTCTACTCCCCGCACCCAGTCAGGCTTCGCCCGAATCGGCCTTCCTTTTCCTTCTCTGGCTCAACCTTTTTCTCCTGTGCGAAATTGGAATGTAATGTTGGCGTCTACGGGTTGAAGGGGGTGTGAAGCACAGCAGCAGCCACAGACGTCTCAACCCGAAACCGACAGGCCTTACACACATGACCTCAACAGTTGCAAAAGGAGGTGTCCTCATCAGGCTTTGGAAGAGCTTCCTGCACTTCGATCTCCACATCCTTGATGCTGTGGCCTGATTGCAGATCTCGGAAGGACTGAGGCCTCATAAGACTTTACGATCCAGCCACCCCCCATACTAAACCCTGAACATCAAGCCCAAATCGAATCTCAGCAGAGTTCAGGCATGTTCATGGCCATTGCCGCAAGTCTGTTCTTGTGAGTGCGGGCTAAGCAGCAGCGAAGAGTCTCTCCCATGTCGGTTCATCATGTTGGGCTTAGGGTTTAGGATTCAGGGTGCTGGGTCGACGAAATCCCGGGCGACACTGGTGATGGAAAGCTACGAACCGTTCACGGTCTTGGAGCTGGGAGCAAGAAAAGTCTTACCCGGAGGTACTCTTGGATAGTGCACAGAAGTAGAAACGAACCCGAAACCCTGAACCCAAGCATAAAGTCGAGGTCCGGGCTGTCTGCGCCTGGCAAGCTTCTGATATCTGCTGCCCCCTCTAGACTAAACTCGCAACTCGCAGGACCAACTGCTCAGCCCGGTAGCTTGAGCAAACTTTGGGGTCAGGATTTAGGGAGTTTAGGGTTTCGAGTTTAGGGGGCGAGTGGAATTGCAGTTAGAGCAGCTCGAAGGCAACTCCCACCACCCTCCTGGCACCTGTGATTATCTCGACAAGCTCGTCCGCTGTAGGCGCAGGACCATCCTGACAATTCGGAGGCAGCTGGTTCGGGAGTGAGGTCTTCATGCCGACCGCACACATTCGAGAATACACTGAATGACGAGTGCTGCCAAGTTTTTATATGATATGGTCATACTTAGATTCATATCCCATTCAGCACATCCGAAGCAAAGCATACTTGCTGCCTCCGTCTTCTTGGGTGCGATCGACACAAACGCCATGCCTGCGACATGACTTCTGTACATCGCTTCTGGTATGACTCCTGCTCTCTGTTCCTCTCTCTCGCGCTCTCTCTGCGGGAAGCGATTCGCAATATGCCGGGGGAGCTGGGTCAAGCGAAGCTTTGTCTTCACATCGCATGGCTCTATCAGCAATGCAGCTTTGCCAAGGATTCACCAAACACACCTCGCGGGAAAATTGAGCCATCGTAACCGCCACACCCACTGGCAACATCTGTACAAATGCTACGAGCGGCTTGCCTCGTGGCCGCTGAGTCTTCTTGTCCCGCACCAGGCTCGCCTGATAGGCAGTACTTGTTGGAAGGCATATTGTATTGTACTGCATTCCTACCAAACTCTAATCCCAAACCCCTAGACCCCAAAATTCCAAACCCCTAAACCATAAATTATTGAAAATATTCCAATGCCCCGCTGGATATCAGGAGAGACCATCGATGTTGTTGTTTTGGAACTCGGAACACATATCTATACATATATATATATGTATATGATGAAGAAAATAGGTACATCAAAAAGAACTAGTAAATAATATATATATATATATATATATATATATATGTATATGTATATGTAATATGTATAGTTTTTAAACATAGATCTACGAGTCTTCGCGTTTGGACTCGCTAAACCCCAAGCCTTAAACCCCAAACCTAATAAACTACTCTTATCCTTAAACCCCAAAGCTATTAAACTCTTTGCCTTAAACCCGAAACCTATTAAACTCTTAGCCTTAAGCCCCAAATCTATTAAACTCTTAGCCTTAAACCCAACGCCTTGAACCCTGATCTCTAAACCCTTTGGGGAGCTGGGTTCCACGAGCGCGCGCCTCGACCACGGTGCCGAACTTCTGGAAGTAGTCCTGGTGGGAGGATCTAGAAAGTAGAGCCCCGATCTTGGTACCCTATACTCTTTACTCTGAAGAGCCTGAAGAGTGACTCAAGACGTGTGCGAAGCTCTCACTTAGCCCCCGCCTTATGAGTGAGTGTGAGTGTATGTGTGTGCGTGGCCGTCTGTGCGCATGCATCTATGTATCTATCTGAATTTTTCTGTCTGTCTGTCTCTCTGCCTGTCGTTCTGCCTGCCTGCCTGTCTGCCTGTCTGTCTTTCTGTTTGTCTCGCCCTCCCTCTCTCTGCATCTTTTTCTCTCTCTCTGTCTCTCTCCATATATATATATATATATCTACCTATCTCTCAACATATCTGGGTGGTTGTCAAAACTATGGTCCCTTTTTGGGTACCCTAAATAATAGGTGCCGTATTATAATAGGGACCCAAAAAGGGACCATAATTTTGACAACTACCCATCTGTGTGTGTCTACGTGAATGCATGCAAGCAGGCAGACAGACAGTCGGAGAAACAGAGAGGAGATAGATAGAAGGATGGATAGATGAGGAGCAGCGACCTTACAGACAGACAGAATGACAGGCAGGCAGGCAGCAAACAATCACCTAGGCGCACAGATACATTGCGTATTGCACCTTGAATGCAAGTGTATACTGCCACAAAACACAAGTACACACACGATCATGCACCTCATTAATATAGGGCCCTTAAAAATTAGAATAGGGTGTTGGGGCCCACTATACTATAATTATAATGAGGAGCCCTCCAAATAGTATAGGTAAGTATTTCAGCCACTATAGTATCATTCTTTCGTGATTTTGTCGCAGCTAGCACAGTCCCGGAGGTGGTGCTCGCCGAGGCTGCCGAGCCCCCGGACGAAGAAGCGCACGGACCTGGTCTCGCTCTTCACGGTCTAAGGGATCTGGCTTAGGGGCTTAAGGCTCTTAAGTTTTGGGGTTTGGGCCTCGGGTTCAGGAGTTCCGGCTGGGCGGGCTTAGGATTCAGGAGTTAGGATGTGGCGTTCAGGCTTCATAGGTGACCTGAAGTTCCCCCAGTCAGCCCTAGCTCTAAAGCCCGAAACCCTAAAGCCCTAACCCCAAAACCCCAAAACCCCAAAGCCCTGAACCCTAAATCCTATAATCCCAAAGGAGACCATTTCAATTCCTCAGAGCTCGGGGCTTCTACGTCCCCCAAAAACGCTCGCACCTCAAATCTTAAACCTCCGAGCCCTTTGAGTTTGGGGTTTAGGGTTTAGGCTTTAGGGTTCAGGCTTTTGGGGTTGGGGGTTTAGGGTTTATAGGGGTCAGGGTTCGTATACATGAAACCGCAGCTACACCCCTGAACTATGTACCTCTTCCATTGAAACTCGGAGCGAAAACAAAGCTCAATTATGCACTCAATCCCTGAACTGTAGATCCTACTCCGTAAATGCCTGAACCCCTTGCGTACATCTAGGCCCTAAGCCCTAAACTCTACATATCTACACATCCTGCAAGCTTGATACGTTAAGCTCCAAATCCAAACATCCTAAACACTTAACCCTTTACAGGGGTCTCTTCAAAACAGAAAAGGCAGATTTGTCAAGCTCCGAGCGAGGCGTTGCTTGGCACCTGGCAGACAAAGAGATTTAGGACAAAGAAATTATGGGGTTTCGGTGTTTAGGGTTTTGGATTGAGCGGTTTAGGGTTGGGTTAATGGGTTTAGGGATTAAAGGTCTTTGTGGGTTTAGCACTTCAGGGGTTGTAGGGGTGAAGGGCTTGTGGATGCAGGGCTATAGAGATTTACGCTTGCTAGGCTTATAGGGCCTGTGGCATTTCTGGCGGTCTACCTCGATGTCTCTGGGTCTCCAAGGTCTTGCTGGCCTGTCTGTCTAGTGGAGGAGATGCGGTGCGCAGCATTTTCTGCCGCTCACTCTTGAAAACTTTCAGGGATCAAGCGTCGCTCCCTCACCGCGTCCCTGTAAACCCCAAACCCCAAAACAGCCTACAAACCCCGTAACTGCCGTAACTCCTACTACAAGACCTAGATACTCTGATCAGGCTTCTAGCTGCTTGTCGCTTACTCCAGTTTCATGGTTGGGATAGGATTAACAATGTACATTTTTATTCCTTATTGGGTTTCAGTACCCATAAAAAATTCAAAATGTTACCCAACTATGACAAAGTACTCAGGTTTCAGCACAGGACCGTTTTGACTTCGGGCTGCTGAAAGCGGTGCACTGAGGCGCAGTGCTCGCACGTTTGGCGTTTTAAAGCTTAGGGAGGTGTGGCTTCGCTGGTTTCTTCTTTGAGTTACGTCGGCACCTAAGACTTGGATTATGGGATTTGGGGTTTGGGCTTCTAGGGAGTAGGATGCCTCTAAGTTCTGCCGACGCCTTTGCTCCTGCTAAGTCTGGCCGCTCTGGCCCTATGCCGGCATCTAAGGATGTTGCATGCTTCCGCTTGGCTGGTGGAGTTTGGGCTTATGGGATGGTGGTTGCGATTCGTATTGCAAGTTGCATGATCGGAATGGTTTTGTCATATTATCAGCACTGCCGCAAAAACCCGACACAAAATGAACTCCACCTTCTGGCTCCCAGAAGCATCTGCTGCATACTACACTAACAGCCGAGATCTCCTCAGATCGAGCTCCAGGTCCTAGACCCTATTACAAGGCACCCCTAAACCCCCCCCTCTCTCAATCTCAGCGAGATCCTCAGCCTTAATTGTCCTGTCGAAGGTCGCTAACTAATGTAGGAACCTGATTAAGAAGCCTTGGGCCTTTATCAGGGTTCCTTATATTTATCTTGGCTGACTTCTGAACCCCTCCTAAAAGTTAAACTTTTAGCCTCCTTATTATAGTTCATATAGAAACCCAAAAAGTTAAAGTCCAAAGAGCCAACCAGAAGAACGCCAAGTTATATGAATCCTTCTATTTTGGGGTTATAGGCCCCAATTTTCTTAATCAGTTTCCTACATTATCCAACTGCCTCGGTCGAAGTCGGTGCATCGGCCATGGCCACATCGGCGGTCTCGCGAAGTAGCTTTGTTTTGCATAGTTTCAGGGTGCTTTTTTCAGCACCCTGTTCTTGGGCTTGATAGTTTGAGGGCGGGTGGTTGTTTTAAATACCTTTTGCATCTGCCCGCATCCGCAAGCGATTTTCCCCGACTTTGAGTTTGCGGCTACGTCGTCTACGGGTCTAGGGGAATGCGACGGCTCTGAGGCTTTGCTGGCTGCCGGGCTACCAAGTAGTGAAGCTCATCTAAGCAAGGGATGAAAAGGTTAAAAGGGTTTCCAAGCTGCCAGCGTATGATTGGATGTCTATCATACAACAGGCTTGTGACCATGACGATGTCGACGACGGGAGAACTAGGAGCATTTCTTTACATCACATAATCGTCACATGCGCTGCTGCTACGCGGAAGACTACTACGGCATTCTTCGTTGAACACGACGAGCACAAGAACTATCGACAACCATGCAAAGAGCAATCTGCACACGACTACAAAACCAATGACACTACTTAGTCTAAAAGAAGAGCAACTACTCATCACCTGCACATTGACTCTACATCCCAACAATAGCACACCGAACCCTCGAGTTTCACGTGGAGAAGCAGACTTCCGCAAAACAACCTCTTACCCTAAACCCTAGACCCTTCAACCCTAAACTCTGAAATGCTAAACCCACCCTAAACCCTAAAGCCCTAAACACCTACACCCTAAGCCCTTAACCCTAAAACCCAAGCCAAGATTCCCAGGAGATGGCCTCAGAAGCCTTCTCGGCTTGCTTGGCGGCCACCTTCGCCAGGGCCCCAGCCGTGGCTGCCTCGAGTGAGTTCAAGCTTTCAGGCTTCTGGGGTTTGGGGTTTAGAGTTAGGGTTCGGGTTTCTGGTTTTGGGCTTTGGGGTTTCGGGTTAGGGGCTTCAGGGTTTCGGGCTTAGGGGCTATTCGGTTTCGGCTTCAGTTTTTCTGGGTTGTGGGTTTGGGGGATGACCCAAAGGGTGACTCGAACGGTTTAGAGTTTAGGGCAGCATTTGGTTGTTTCAGGTGTCACGGATGAAAAGCTTACTGAAAGAGCTCTATCGATTTCTATATTGGAGGTTAAGAGCTGGAGAGTTTCGGTCTCAGGGGTTACCAAAAGTCTTCCATCCGGTCATTCCTGAAAAGCCTCTGAACTCGAGCCTTTGCTTGACTGACAAGCGCCGGGACCTTAAGAGCTCCCAAGCTGAGTGCACTAAGCATCATTGCTAAATATTCGACCCTAAACTAATCCTCAAAACGACGCCCTGACAGTCTTACCCTACTTGTAGGTTTTTTAGCGGTTCCGCAACCCAAATCCTCAGGGGTCCTACCCAAAGAACCTAACATAATCCCTGGAGTAGGAGGCGAGGCTTCATATTGGGATAGGGAAGCTCCTAAAGCTACACCCCAGAGTATCGGAACCGTGGGCTTCGCAGCAGATTAAGATACTATTGCCGAAACCCTACACGGTGATACTACCTACTTCCTAAACCCTAAACGCAAAGTCTACACCCCACACCCCAAACGAGACACTTCCGGCGTGCTCGAAGCTTAGCCCCCGGCTGCTGCGGCCTCTGCCGCCACCTCCCCAGGGTCCTTCCGGTCCAAGCAAAACACTGCACGAAGATTACGGGGTTTGGGGTTTAGAAATTCCCTGTAAAGAAAAGTTATAAAGTTTGGGGGTTTCTTTCATTCGACACACTTCCGCGACGGATGTTGGGCATAGCGGGCGCTGGTTCACTCGAGCAGGCTTTGACAAAGAACCTGTCCCTAAACCCTAAACCCTCCAGCTCTGTCGGGTTCTACTTGGAGGTTCATGGGTAGTTATAAGTAGGGTTATAAGTCCCCTAATATGGGTTATAAGTATAGTTATCCTACTTATAACCCTACTTATAACTACCCATGAACCTCCAAGTAGCGTTGATGCTACCGGAGTTGGGGCTCAGTAGTTTCAAGGTTCGGGGTGCAAGAGTCTGGGGTTTTCGAATTGGGAGTTTGGGTGTAAAGTTAAGGGTTTAGGGTTTGGGGTTTGGGGTGCCTTGGAATGGTTTTGGATTTTGTACGATTCGATTTTAGGAATAAGTGACGAGAAGGCTTTCCGACACAGTGCTCCACTGGGCTGCAAGATGTTGTTGCTTGCTCCTCTGTGGCTTGTTTATTGGGGCCGTTCTAGATTACGGAGCCTGCTTGATAGCCTGAAAGATAGCAAACAGGCTACAGCACCCCCTCCACCACAGCAATGCACATACCCTCACTCGAAACTTGAAAGGTTTCGAGAACGTCCTGGGCTTGCATAGGATCCTATGGAAATTAGTTTCCGATGACCGTAAGCAAACATTGAAATGCAGCCCAAATTACCACCCAGCCTGTTCCAATCATTCAGAAGGACTCTGCGATGGGAAGTTCTGGCAACATTCGTATTTTCTACGCTGTCCATTTCGTCTATTTGAGTCTATTTCCGCACTTCTGTTGCATGTATACTCGTGGTGCCTTTGCTGTAAACCTGTGGCTGTCGAGAAGTCTGCTCAATGCAACTGCAGCTCCTTCTCTGGAATTCGCACCATGGCTCAGGAGCTACAAGCGACGAAGGCAATCAGAATCGCAAACAAAATTCCACTTGAAGGTACTGTTGCAAGTCTGTCGTACTTCTTGGTCGACTTCACAATGCGATGATTTCTGACTGAGGATACAGTAACATCTCACCTGGGCCGCACATGCAAAAAAGTACAGATGCGACGTCATGCGGTGTATTTCAAGAGGACATACATTGATTGCACTTCAGTGTATACATGAGCCAGAGCCCGTGTTTCCGGCACGGTCTTGCGGAGGTGAATTAGTCGAGTCTACCGAGAAGCGACAGCCATGTCCAAGCCTCGCACCCGCAGCAAGAGGACTGGTACTGCTGCTTGCATACATTGATGGCTGACATGCATCGACACAGGCTTAGCACAGCAGGAAGCAAGGAGGCTTGGTTCAACCAATGTTAGGTAAAATGCGATGCAAAGCCAGTGGTGGGGCTTGCATGCGGCGATCAAGACGGTCTGGCTAGAAAAGGAAGCTGCTTTGTCTAGAGCTGCGTGCCTTGTTGAGATCTCTACCAGAGGCGTCGCAAGTTGCTGTGTCTACAATCCCAAACCCTTAACTTCTTTAACCCTCAGACCCTATAGAATCCTCAACCCTTGACCGCCGCCAGTAGCTTCCCACAACACATGCGCTCCCTTTCCAGTCAGATGCGCAACCTTGCCGGAACCCTCATAGAGAGCTCTAAAGAGTCCCTTCATACAAGCAGGAGATGCGCATGAAGTCTTTACGACGTGGAAGCCCCAGCTCTGTTTTCTCTCAAGCGATCGTTAGCATCCTCGGCATCATCTCATTGGCCGGGGCTGAAGCGCTCCTCTCGGAAGGCAAGGACAAAGGAAGGAAGAGAGAGAGCTGTGTTGTGTAGGGGCCTGAATAATTGGAAAAGGTTTGTTGGGCATACTGCAATACAGTTCTTTGATTACGTAGGACTAGAGAAGACATGCGACGATCGGTCTCCCTCCAACCTGTGTGTCTGGTTATCTACCGATGTGAACAGTGGCATGACGATCAGCTCAGCTTGAACAGCTCGTGGATCCTGGCTACTAGTATACAGGTGGCATACTACAGTCTAGCTGTATCGGGGGCTGATATAGAAGTCTTGACAACTAGACTCGTGTTTTCGAGGTATATATGTATAGAAACGAAGGCATCGTACACAGAAACTATTGCTAATTTCATTATTCAGAACCCCTCTTTGTCAGAACCCATCTACTAACCGAAGCCGTCTGCACGACTGCGGCAAGACAACTTAACCAGCATCATCAACTGCTACAGCACACCAACATTGCCACCACTTCTGTAACTGCTATTGGCATCAGTGTTGGCAATGTTGGTTTGGTGTTCCTACGTCGTGTGCCTGGTCACTACTTCTGCCTGTTCGTTTTGAAAGTGCTCCCCGTCTTCAACACCATGGACCGTAGTGTGCCAGGCATGCCTGATCAGAAGGTACTTGCACAGCCACCTCTCCCATCGCAAACATCCTCCTTTACCCCAGACACCTGAACCCAACACACTTCCACTCCTGTGGAGCCGATCTTGAAGTGAAATGCCTCCGTGAAGCATTGTGAATGCAGTCCTTCGAGGTCTTGTGCGGCGTCAAACTTCCGCATATATGGAGATGGAGGACATCCTTGGTACTTGGAGGTTCATGGGTAGATATAAGTAGGGTTATTAAGTCGGATAACAAAAGTTATAACCCATATTAGGGACTTATAACCCCACTTTTAACTCTCCCCTTATAGAACCCCTATAGAGCCCTTATAGATCCCTTTGAAGGAACCTAACAAACCTACTTATAACTACCCATGAACCTCCAAGTAGGCATGCAGCAGAATCCCTGACTGAGGCTGGCAACTCGGCAAGAACGCAACTCACAGTAACTGTGGGTTCATGGGTAGTTATAAGGGTTCCTTTAAGGGTCCCTTCAAAGGGATCTATAGGGATTCTATAAGGGTATAGGGTCTAGGGTTCATGGGTAGTTATAAGTGGGGTTATAAGTCCCCTATATGGGTTATAACTATAGTTATCCTACTTATGTTGCAGAATCGGGGCTTAGGGACGTTTAAGGATTGAGAGGGCTTTTGGGCCTTAATAATTAGAGTATGGTATTGGGACCCATGATACTATACTTATAACAAGGAACCCCCAAGATAGCTTCAGGGTTGCGGGTTGTTGAGTTTTGGGGAATGGGGCCTAGGGTTTTAGGGTTGAGGGTGTGAGTTCTGTAAACATGTTGCAGCCAGAAAGCGCACAAGGAAGACCCCGAAACCTCGCGAGACTTGAAAGCTCGCTAGACCTATTCAGACCTGGAGCAGGCAGGAATCGGAACGATGTCGGGTATCTCGTTCTATGCCGTAGAAAACCTGCCTTGCGCAGTGTGCTCAAACCCCCTGCCTCTTCCCGACATGCAGGATCTCACACTATATTTATGTCTACATCCATATCTACATTTATCTATACGTACATATATATATATATATATGTAGATATAGATAGAAGTGCACATCACCAAACTTTCTAGATTCTGGAGGCTTCCCTCCTGCTGCCTTTTTTTCACCACAACCCCCCCTTCCCGGCATTGCTAAGCTTGGGTCGAGTGCTGCAGGCTATTGTGCCTCTCATTGCGAAAAGTTCCTCTGGGGAACAACCAGAAGAACCTCAGCTTGTGCGGCTTTGAGGCTACTTGGAGGCTCATGGGTAGATACAAGCAAGCAAGTGGGGTCTATAAGTAGGATTATTACAGTATAGCCGAAACTTAGAGGACCTATACCCTGCTTATGACAAATCATGAACCTCGAAGTAAGGAGCCCGAAACCCGATCTCGAGCTACCACAACCTGCTCTGTTGCAGGGTTGCTATGACGTCCATATTCGTATTTATAATAAGAAGCTACAAGAATGTGGGTTGTGGTAACATACATACATAACTCTAAAACCCTAGATGCATTCCGCAATAAGTGTGAATTATTGCCACAGCTTTCGGTCCTTAATCTTCGGCCCATGGGCTTTTATGGTCGTCTACGAGGGTTCAATCCGGGTCTAAATGTATCATAAGGGTGCTGTTGTGCATGCAGTCTGCATTTAAGACACCAGAGTCTCACGAAAGGACATCAAGAGCATGCAATGGAGGCACCATCTGCATAGCAAACTCGATCCACACACTGCCAGCGTGACCGAGAGTGGACACTGGACATGGAGCCCGTGCTAGGTTTAAGTGTAAGTGATGTGCAGGCATTGACGAGTACTTGGTGCCAGCTTGAATTGAACCCAAGCTCAAGCCCAGCAGACAAGGACACCCAGCACGAGGTACGGGCAAATGCCGCAGTGGAGCGCAGCAGAGGCACCTTGGCTGGAGACCACTCTGATGATTCCTCTCTTAAGGGTGTCAGGTTATTACAAGCAGCACCCTCAATCATAAATGTCTCAAACCGGAAGCAGTCTGTATTATGTATTCTTGGACGCACTTGGAACCCGGCCAGTAGATTAGCTTCATCCACAGCCATAGGCACGCAGGGACCTGCGACGATGATCAGGCACACCACACAGAAGAACCGAGAAACAACGTCCTCCTTGCACAAAGAAGCAAGGACGAGGATGCGGATGCGGACGAAAACGGAAAGAGGACGCGGACCGGGAAGACGACGACGGCAACACTGACAACGACAACAACCACTACCGCCGCCACTATCACTGCCACTACCACTACCACGACCACTGGCACTCCCACTCCACTGCCCCTCCCACCACCGAAACCACCGCCACCAACCGCCACCACCGCCACCAACACCACCACCACCAGCAGCACCAGCAGCAGCAGCGACCCATACACTAAGAGGTTGCAGATTGTCGAACATCAGCCTGAAAGCACAGCAGCCATCGCACGGTCTCTTCGAGACACCGCCTGGGCTTGGGGGTTTAGGGCTCAATGTCTGGGGTTCGGATTTAAGGCTTGCCATTGCCATATAGTTTTAAGGTTTAGGGTCGAAGGAGTCAGCAGCTACAGGGGCAAGACATGTGATTAAAGCGAAGTGGAAGGCTGCTGATGCTGGCTTTTTCCGTCTAGACACAACTGTGAGGCCTAGAGAATCTTGCTCGGTCCTGGTCTAGATTCACCATAGCCATACTCAGTAACTTAGGCAACTACGGAGGGACTGCAACTTACCAGCTCAGGGTGTAGCTTGGGAAGGTGTCGGAGCCTGGGACAACTAGTAATACTTAAAAGGCTCATGGGTAGTTATAAGTAGGATTATAAGCCCCCTTATATGGGTTATACTTATAGTTACCCTACTTATAACCACACGTATAACCACCCATGAACCTCCAAGTAACAGCCCCATGTGGTCCCACACTGACTCTTTGAGTACCCCTTAGGAGTAACTCTTGTATAAATGCCGATACCCTAAACCCTAAAGACTCTTCGTCAACTTGTCTCCTCAGCTCCCCACACCAGGCAGGTAGTCTGGCGGCAGAAGACTTTGCAACAACTCCGACGGCGCTTGTAACCTCAAGCCCAAGTTTGGCATGGACAGCATCGGGGCCTGAACTACTCGAAGCCAGTGGAAGTCTAAACCTTAATGCAATGAGCCCCCAACCAAAAGCCCTCAAGTAGTAGAAGTAGGAGTAGGAGTATTGCCTTTATTTCATTAGTAGTAGTAGTAGTAGTAGTAGTAGTAGTGGTAGTAGGAGTACTAGTAGTAGTGGTAGTAGTGGTTGTCGTAGTAGCAGGTAGCAGGAGGAGTAGGAGCAGGGGTAGCTGCAGCGGCAGCAGCAGCAGGAGTAGTAGTAGTAGCAGTAGTAGCAGTAGTAGCAGTAGCGGTAGCAGTCCAGTCGCAGTCGCAGTGGCAGGAGTAGTAGTAACTTAGTAGTAGGAACAGCGGCATGAGGTGGATGGGGAGGAGCAGGAGCAAAACAGCCAGAAGCAGTAGGAGCACTGGCTACAGCTGCTCTACTAGCTTTATATTTATCTTCTTGTGGTTGTTTCTGTTGCGCCTGTTGTTGGTGGGGTTGCGGGTGGTGGTTGTACTATCAACTCGCGATGGTTCATTCTTGCTTCTCTTTACTATCCCTGCAATATTTTGGCGACTCTCCTTGATCATCCATTGTTTGCCACTGATATCATTGAGAGCTGCTCAGGAACCTACGGACTTTAAGGTGCAAACCCACAAAGCCCTCCGGCAAGACTTCCTCGGCCGGTAACAATTTAGTTTGGGTGATCGGACTTAATGATTCCGGCCTAATGCAAGGTGTAGGGACATTGAACGGTGTGCAGCATCTACGGACTATTGGGAATGTGCAGCAAGAGGAGATACCCCACTCCTGCACCTGAGGTTGCGGCCGTCACGAACGATCGCAGCTTGCTCCGTGCCTGCATAGTCAAAGCCAAGCGGCTGTCGAGAAGTGTCCCAACATGCCCCAACGCCCTCGCTAAAGTGAGCTTTGGCGATGCCCCGGAACCATCGGAACACCGCCTCAGAACCCGCATCCAAACTTGCCTGCGCGCAAAACAATGTCGGCATTCCTTCGGATGCCATCTGGGTCATCCTGGTGTTCTGCCTGATTTGCAGACCAACGGTTGGGGTGAAGCTTCAACACCACAAGGCGTTTTTACTAGCGCGAGGTTAAGCAGTGAGCTTAAAGTGGAGTCAGCATTCATGAAGGTGTGCAACTTGTTTCTTCGACGCTTGTGCTGCTGGGATTTGCATTTCCAAGTTGACCGCGGGCTGTAATTGTAAAGGAGAAATCAGAATCCTCTAGGATTGAGTGGTTTTCAAGATCTGACGGGTCCAGGCTGTGCAACTCACGTACTTATCTGCTTCCATCGGTCTATCTTCACCTTCACAGCATCCCGGCGCATCTACTAACATGACACAAAAAAACTCTAACTCTTCTGCTTTCGCTTACATGGAGATTCGTTGGACACTGGCCAGAGCAGGTTCGGGTGCATGTTCCGGCTGGGCTCAGGGATCTTCAGCACGTGGCCCAGACTTGAGGCTTGGGGTGAGAATGTCGCAAAGGCCAAACGTCCAAGGCATAGGACAGCGATGCATTGGACGTGAAGGTGCTGCAGAAACTCTGACACTGCTGGTAGAGTCTGCATGTGGTGTTCGCACACATGCACACTGTAGCAAAACAGTGCCCAAACAGTCTGAAAAGAACAATCCAGCAACGTTGCTGAGACCTCGCAGTACAGCCTCCCGAATGCCAAACCTACACTCACCGCATCTCAAATTAAATCATCCTGGATCCTTCATCACGTTTTCGGCACCTCTACTAGCATTGCAGGCTAGCGCTGTGCAATCTACAGGCGGTGAANCCCGAATGCCAAACCTACACTCACCGCATCTCAAATTAAATCATCCTGGATCCTTCATCACGTTTTCGGCACCTCTACTAGCATTGCAGGCTAGCGCTGTGCAATCTACAGGCGGTGAACATGTCGCAATGCCAAAATTCCAAGGCATAGGACAACGATGCATTGGACATGAAGGTGCTGCAGAAACTCTGACACTGCTGGTAGAGTCTGCATGTGGTGTTCGCNCTACAGGCGGTGAACATGTCGCAATGCCAAAATTCCAAGGCATAGGACAACGATGCATTGGACATGAAGGTGCTGCAGAAACTCTGACACTGCTGGTAGAGTCTGCATGTGGTGTTCGCGCACATGCACACTGTAGCAAAACAGTGCCCGAACAGTCTGAAAAGAACAATCAGCAACGTTGCTGAGACCTCGCAGTACAGCCTCCCGAATGCCAAACCTACACTCACCGCATCTCCAGTTAAATCATCCTGGATCCTTCATCACGTTTTCGGCACCTCTACTAGCATTGCAGGCCAGCGCTGTGCAATCTACGGGCGGTGAACATGTCGCAATGCCAAAATTCCAAGGCATAGGACAACGATGCATTGGACATGAAGGTGCTGCAGAAACTCTGACACTGCTGGTAGAGTCTGCATGTGGTGTTCGCACACATGCACACTGTAGCAAAACAGTGCCCGAACAGTCTGAAAAGAACAATCCAGCAACGTTGCTGAGACCTCGCAGCGCAGTCCCCGAATGCCAAACCTACACTCACCGCATCTCAAATTAAATCATCCTGGATCCTTCATCACGTTTTCGGCACCTCTACTAGCATTGCAGGCTAGCGCTGTGCAATCTACAGGCGGTGAANAAACTCTGACACTGCTGGTAGAGTCTGCATGTGGTGTTCGCACACATGCACACTGTAGCAAAACAGTGCCCGAACAGTCTGAAAAGAACAATCCAGCAACGTTGCTGAGACCTCGCAGCACAGCCTCCCGAATGCCAAGCCTACACTCACCGCATCTCCAGTTAAATCATCCTGGATCCTTCATCACGTTTTCGGCACCTCTACTAGCAATTGCAGGCTCGCGCTGTGCAATCTACGGGCGGTGAACATGTTGCAATGCCAAAAGTCCAAGGCACAGGACAGCGATGCATTGGACGTGAAGGTGCTGCAGAAACTCTGACACTGCTGGTAGAGTCTGCATGTGGTGTTCGCGCACATGCACACTGTAGCAAAACAGTGCCCAAACAGTCTGAAAAGAACAATCAGCAACGTTGCTGAGACCTCGCAGTACAGCCTCCCGAATGCCAAACCTACACTCACCGCATCTCCAGTTAAATCATCCTGGATCCTTCAATCACGCTTTCGGCACCTCTACGTACTAGCATTGCAGGCTAGCAGCTCGGCTAGCACTGTGCAATCTACAGGCGATGAACATGTTGCAATGCCAAACGTCCAAATAGGACAGCGATGCATTGGACATGAAGGTGCTGCAGAAACTCTGACACTGCTGGTAGAGTCTGCATGTGGTGTTCGCGCACATGCACACTGTAGCAAAACAGTGTGAGGAGTGTCCAGCATGTCGGTAAATAACAGCACGACTGGTCCGCAGAAATGAATGTTTCGGTCTGGTGGGACCGCCTCGCGGACACCATCGCAAAACGTCAGATGTATTCAGATTTCCCCATGCATAGAGACACGAAAAGCCGTGACACATCTTTGACGAAGCCCGTCATGACAAAGGGCGGGCCATGCACAAGTTTGACACCGAGTGGCCCAACAGTTTCGGGTCCGAATGCCCTGAGGGCAGTGGATCTGAGGACAGCGGCTTGTCGCGAAAGCCTTCGTCCAAAGCGGGGGAACCCTCCGGCACTACTGGGACACTGTGGTAGAGTCTGCACGTCCTGCCACACTGTAACAAAACAGTGTCGAAATACCCAAACCCATCGAGAACAGTGAAACCACGATGCGGCGCTCGCAAAGCTGAATCTCAAAGCAAGAGCAGGATGTAGCAAAGAGCGCGTACAAGGCATGTGAAGGTGATGCATTGAACATGAGGGTGCTGCAGATTCTCTGACACTGCTGGTAGAGTCTGCATGTGGGGCATAGCACATGCACACTGTAGCAAAACAGCGCTGCATGTAGTTGCTCTGGACTTACAACCGCAGCTTGTTCCGGGACTCCGTTCGGAGCACAAGCCATCGACTGACATATTGAACATGAGGAAGCTACAAGTTGAAACACCCCCGCTTTTCCGTAGTGCATGCAGAACCATCGCGCAGGTGCCATGGAGCAGAACATTGCCGCAAAGAGCCGCAGAGGCATTTTGCGAGCAGCAAACTCCCTGCGGCATTGCGCATTACATGCGGCATCATCCCTTTTGTCAAATCAAAGCAGAAGACCCCTGCCGAATGCCGACATCACGGCTCTTTGCAAAGCACGTGTTGGTGACAGTTCATCACATGATCGTCGCGTGGCTTTCGTCGCCAGCTAAAATGTTGGCCGTAAGAATTAGTGTAGGGTTTTGGGCTATAGCATACATTATAATCTGTAATCAGGAATCCTAGGGAACAGTACTAGTTGTTATTTCGGCCCAGTTTCGTGGTGAAGGCTCAAAGGGAAGCTGTTGTCACATTTTCCGTCTCCAGGACTCTTACTGGGATCCAGCCGCACGCTAGGTGCCTCCGGCCAAACGTCGCTGCCGAAATGTTGAAGTCACCAAACCCACCTCCTCCTCCTCCTACTGGTAGTGGTAGTAGTAGCAGTAGTAGTAGTAGTAGCAGAAGTAGAAGTAGAAGTAGAAGAAGAAGTAGGCGTGGTAGTGGAAGTAAAAACGGTACCAGTAATTTTAGTAGTAATAAGAAGGAGAAGCAGAATACTACTAGTATGAACACTTATTGCGAGTAATGATAGTTTGAAAATGCACAGCTAACACCATGACCAGCAACAGCAACAACAATAACAATAAGAGTAACACGGCAAGGAACAATAGTAAAAAAGACAGGAACAAAAACAAACAGTAATACTGATTAAAGCATCATCAGTTAAATATTAATCATAACAACACAATTAAAAGCAATAACTTAATGCAATAACCATCATGTAATAAACGATAACACGAGAATATAACATATATGGGTGGTTGTCAAAAATATGGTCCCTTTTTGGGTCCCTAATATAGTACGGCACCTATTATTTAGGTACCCAAAAAGGGACCCTAATTTTGACAATTACCCATATCCTAGTGGGACGAGTCGCAGAGTTCACCTCCCCGCCCAAGCCTTGAGCTTGCGTTGGATCTCTTGGGCCCGGCTATACCAGGTGTCCTCTCCTTCGGCCATGATTAAACAAAAAACCGGTTTAGGGTTCGGGGTTTTGGGTTTTGGGCTTGGGGTTTAGACTTCGAGGTTTGGGGTTTAAGGTTACTGTTTAGGGTCCAGGGTTCCGGATGTCGAAGAAACTGTGAAGGTTCTGTGCATTGGCGTTTCCAGAAGGGCCACGCACACAAGTGGGGTGTAATCTAGGATCTGCCGTAGCTCGAGTGATCAGAAGTTGCATACTGCAGCAGCTAGCATGCAAATAAATTTTAAACTCACAACAACTGAAGCTGAAAGGCAACGCAAGAGTGCGATGCATCCTACGTTGCTACATCACAGTGACAGCCTCGCTTTTTCTGTTGCTCTGCTCTTTTCCCGACACCTCTACCTTTCCTCCATTTCTCTTCGTCAACTGCTCTGCATGCTCTTGCTCCTCCGCTTCCTGTTCGCTTCCTGTTCCCTGCCTCCCCTCTCAAGCCCTTCCCCTGCCTTCCCTTCCTCACTAAGATGAACTTCCCTCTCTCCCTCCCTGTGCAAACACCGTCTTCATTCCACACTGGCCTGCCCTGCGATCAAGGGCTTGCTGGATGAGGTTCACGACCTTGCACCACTTACTTACATAAGGCATGGGCATGGCATGCTTTGAAGCGTAGGGTCCATGATTCAGGGTTGGGGCCTTAGGATTCAGGTGCTTAGGGCATTTAGGATTGCCTAGGGTTTAGGAATCAGAGCACATTTTGCACGTCGGAGCCTTTCCAATCCTGGGTTGACAGCCGTGCCCCTGAGCAGTAGGAATCGTTTGCCCCAAGTCTATTGAAAACACACACACACACACACACCATTGGTTCCAATGAAGCTGATACCCGCCAACTATGACCGATGATGTCGTTATACACACACGCCGAAGGGAAGGAGAGCTAGCAATGGTGGCAGGTCTTGGTACATCGTGACACCGAACATCAGTGCCATCGACGTCCTCAATGTGTTGGGCGCCTGGCTACACACTCTTGTTGGACACTACAGAGAATCTTCGACTGCGGCGAGATCCATTGGACTTCCGCAGAACGTGGAACCCAACAGCCCCCATCCTAAGACCTCGAGACCAAACCCAACTCCTAGACCCTAAACCCGAAACTCTACAACCTAAAACCCTCAAGATCCTGATCTAAACCCTCAACCCTAAAGCCCTAAACCGTCAACCTTCAAGCGTGTATCCTGACTCAAAGCCCTGCACACCCAGGGTCCCCTGCTGGCAGCTCTTGGCTAGAGCCTTGGCAGCTGGATTTCGCACAGACCCCAAGAAACCCCCGAATAGCAAACCGAAAGCGGTTCAACAATGAGAAAAGAAAAGACATGATGTCCTATACTTCGATGTTGCCGATGAAGATCAAGGTTATCGAGAATTGGAACGAGTTTGGGTGAGTAGCAGTTGCCACCACCGCAGGTTCAGGGCTCGGGGTTGCGGGCTTAAGGCTCAATTGAGCTTTACGCTTTAGCTGACATTGTACATGACTATACACGTCAGTTCGGTACTAGCGTGCCGTTTTTGCTAATAAGCATAGGTTGTTGATACTATAGGGGCCGTAACAATCACCTATACTATTTTGGGGCTTCCTTATTATAAGTAAAGTATATTTACCCCCAAAACCCCATTCTAATTGTTAAGGCCCCTATATTACATGCGTCTCCGGGTTTCGGACCAGGAGCTTCCAACAGAGCCTTGACCCGACCCGGCTGAACATCAGAGAAAGTGGTGCCCACAGGCGGTCATGAGCGGTAGTAGAAGGAGCATCTAAGCCCCTAAACCCCAAACCCCCGCTCTCGCTCTCTCTCTCCCTCCCTCTCTCTCTCTCTCTCTTTTTCTCTCTCTCTCGCTCTCTCTGTCTCTCTCTGTCTCTCCATATATATAAACAACAAACATACGTATAAACATATATGTAAATATCAATGTCTACAGCATACACGCTTTGGGGCTCGAAGGCTCGAAGGAAAAATAGCTGGATGGTGTTCCCGCGAGGTCGGAATCCAGAAGTACGGGAAGCATTTTGAACCTGCTCCTGAATTCTGTTAGTGCATGGAATCACTTTGGCCCTTCGGGTGGTGTCCTGGTGATATCCTGTTGGTCTTGCGGTGGTTTCCTTGTGGCCTCCGCTGCTCTCCTTGCTCTTGGTGGCTCTGGGTGATTTGCTGGGTCTCCTGGTGCCTCCTGGAAGCTTCTGGTGGTCTCCTGCTGGTGTCCTAGTGACGTAGTCGTCCTAGTGGCCCTCACAGTGGTCTATCGCTGTGTGGCAGATCTATGCTGGCATAGCATTAGCAAAAGCAGGTTTTGGGTATTGCAAGCTCCAGTTTGAAGTACATAACGCCTTGCCCCCGTCAGTTTCAATAGCTCTGCGCCCAAATGCACAGGTATTTCCCGTGACCATGGGCCATAACCCCTAATTAAACCCATAACCGCTAGTTAAACCCAAGACGTGAACAATCAACCAGCACCATGGGCCAGACTGCTGGCTAACTTCCCAGAAGGGATTCGGGTTTGAACCCTAGTCACAAAGACAGTCTGGCTTAACCCGGACGTTTAGGCAGTCTAAGGGATTACAGTAGGGCTTGGGAAACTTGTCTTTGCATTTACCTCGCCGAAGTCCTTGCAATAGATTCCAAACACTATGCTCACCGAGCCCCTGAAACCGTGACATTACACCCCCTCAACCATCCCGAACCTCAAGCCTGATCCCCAAAAACCTTAAGCCCACCCTAAGGGTCCAAAGGACCCAATAATAAGGTACTTAAGTTTCGGATAGTACTTATGTAGGTTCCTATTTGGGAGAGTATATGATTATTAGGTACTTGGACCCTTAGGACTACCCCTGGGATTGAAACCTAAACTCTGATCTCAAAAAATCCAAACTTCACTGCACCAGGGGCGCCCATCACAGGCTTGAGCAAATAGTTCACAGGTACCCCCTGGCATGAAGAGGCGTCTCGAGACCCTCTAGCAGTAGGTCTCCCGGTCTAAGATTCGGCTTATGGGCTTCGGGTTTAGATATTGAGTTTGTAGCAGGTCTAGCGCTTGTTTCTTTTGGGTGTAGTGCTTGGAGTCTTTATCATGATGATCCCAATGCGCAGGGCCGGTATTCGAGTTCGTCCATTTTAAAAACTCAATCTTCGTAAGAATGTGCTCGCTGATTGTCTTTCGAGTCCCGAAGGGGCCAAGGGACCCTGACTGACTCGGACAATATCCTAGTGGACATCTTCTTCGAAGCAGCGAACCCCCCGGGCTTCTTGGGGTTTGTTCTGTGCAGTCTTCTGTTGCTTGGAGAGTTTCATATTGCATCGGTTCTCTCTGCTCTCACACGAGTGCAGAGGTTTGTCAAACAGACCAAGGCATGCTAAACCACTGGGTTCTTGTTAAGGAACCTAATACAAGTTACCATAACAGGGATCTAGAGCAGATAGTTCATGTGGTTTCCTCATTATGGTAACTTAAACTAAACCATCTAACAAGAACCCAGACGGTGTCCGTCTACCCTAACTCCTATGCAGCTACCGACTTGCAGCCCATAATAAGGCGGCCCAAGAGCTTGCAAAAGCCATGGCAGAGGCATGCACAAAAGGTTTTTTTTTTCAGCGCCTCTTTTCCCAGGTTTGCCACAGCAGCTGAGAGATCCTCGAAAGGAAGGCGAAAGCTGGCTAGATTCAGCCGCTTTGCAAATGCTCCTACAACAGGCTCTGCACAAAAGGGTTTAGGGTTGAGGGTCTTAAGGGTTTAGGGCTTTCGGGGGTCTAGGGTTTAGGGAGTCATCGCGATTTGCGGCTCATCAGCATATAATCTCAATCGCCCCATGTCAGGTGCACCGGGGCCACGCAGTCCACACAGGGTATGAGCTGTGCGGTGTGCAGAAGGGAAGGTTCCCAAGCGGAAGCGCATCGTGGTCGTGAACACCGCAAGGCATCAATGGGCTTCTTTTTAGCCGGGAGTTTAATTTAAAATAGTTGGCAGCCAGCACCAGCTTCGGATGGCTTAAATTCTCTGGTTTCGTGCACGAAAGCTGCATCAGAGTACTGCGTTTCTCCAAAGAAAGTATACCGTAAGCCTTTATTAAGCACAACGAAACCACACACTTACCAGTCTGCTGGCTCACGCACTACGTTCCGGTCGATGCATTCAATGCTGCCGCGGTAATACTCCGGAAAGACCTGGAGGGCGACGACTTTGCACAGGGTAGCAGCTTCTGATCCGACTTCGCCATTCTTCACGACAGAACGCAGCCACTATACGGTGCTTGAAACAAACTTGACACAGGCTTGAGACCCGCTGTCAGCGCTGAATTATTCGCGATATCGGGATGCCCTTTCAGGCCCTTTTCAGGCACCACAAAGCCATAAACCCCTCGGACCCGCAAAACGACGAATGGTCTTCATAAACCTCTTGGACTGGTAAGAACAAGAAGTATACCATTCTTCGCAACCATTTCGGGGTTGGAATCTAACAAGCAACAAATTCGATAAAGACAGCCGAAATCAGAATGTCAGAAGATAAGGGATATATACTTGTATAGAACCCTAGTGACTATAGTAAAGACCAAGGGATCCCCCCAAAGCTTCAAGCAAACCACATATACAAACCCCTTTCCAGCCCATGCAAAGCTCAATAAGTCAACAGAATTCCGGGGACATAGGGGCATCAACCTAAAAGACCCTCTACGAAACCCTATACTAAACTTACTAAACCCTACTAAACTAAACCACCAGTACCTACTACATCGGAGTTTGGACGGCCCTGCCTCTCCCTCCGAACCGATGGACGTGACGATCCTGTTTCCACAGGGTTCAGGGACATGAAAAGAACGGGTTTAAGACAGGTTTTAGGGGTCTAGGGTTAGGGTTCCTAAACCCTAGCCCTGAACCACTAAACCGCTACACCCTAACCCTAAACCCAAAGCCCTCCCCTAACCCTAAACCCTAAACCCTAAACCCAAAGCCCTAAACCCAAAGCCCTAAACCCTAAACCCTAAACCCTAAACCCAAAGCCCTAAGCCACTAAACCCTAAAGCCATGAAGATCCTGTCCTGTCTTGATGAGTTCTGTTGGGGCTCTTTCTTTCTTGACCAAGGTTTAGGGCTCCCGGGCTTTCGGGGTGTTGTCACATAGGATAAAATGCTATGAATCGGTACTAGTATAGTCATTATGCTTTATTTTAAAAAAATATACTAGAGCTTTAGCAATTCAGAGTTTGGGGGTCTCATGGTTAGGGCTTGGGGTTCACTGGGCTGAGTAGCTGGTGATCTCAACCGCATCGCTATGTTATCAGCTGTCGTTTGTCATGTCCTCACAAGCATGTACCAGAGGAAATTGTGAAGTGTCCTTTCCATGTCAACATGTTGGCCCCAAATGTCTTTGTTCTCTCGTCTCCCACCAGCACATCCTAATTCTTGGACAGCTAACCCGGTGTAGGACTACATTCTGCGAATTCATAGCCAAGCCACCTTTGGTAGCGGAGATCAAACACGGTTTGTTTCAGAGCACTGCAGGTCCAAGGAGTCTAGTGTCTGTTGGGTTTAAATCCATCAGCGCTAGCCCTGTAACCCTGAACCCTAATCCATAAAAGATCTGGTGGCACGGGGCCTAATCTCCGGTTCAGGGTTTCCATCCCGAAGGTCAGGTTCCCGAAGACCCAAACAGGCCCTAAATTAAGATAGGGGCCTTAGTAATGAGAATGAGGCTTTGGGCTATATTAACGCGCAAATTGCATAAGGAACCCCGAGGAATAGTATTGGCAGTTATTCTGGCTTCTATATCGAAGTCCCTGAATAGTACTGGCAGTTATTCTGGTTTCTACATCGAAGTCCCTGAACACAACCACAACACCGGCAGAGGTCCAGCATGGAGAGTAGAGGAGGTCTCTCTTCCGGCACTTTCGCCTGGCTTCGGAATGAAAGAAACAGAAAGGTATGTCAGCTCACCGGACTGAGGTTCGGGCCTGTTGGATTTAAGGCCCAAAGTCCCAAACCCTAAAACCTAGGCCCCTAAACTGCTAATCGAAGTCAAAAGGTCTTGCTCTACCTAGACCCCCCAAGCTACCCGCTCCTGTAGACAGAAAACCTGCTGTTACGGGTTACAAGCAAACATACCTTGGGCGGCGGAGTAGTAGTAGTACTAGTAGTAGTACTACTACTACTACTACTACTAGCCCCCCCCCCCCCCTACCAACCACCTGGCGCCTCAACCCATCGTCATCGTCATCATCAACGAAAATTATATCTGCAGAAGATGCAGGGGCTCAGGCACCCCTGTCTGTGACAGCTGCAGAAGT
>BGNK01000783.1:137011-199970 GCA_003297005.1 Symbiodinium sp. clade A Y106 | reverse complement strand
AGGATACACGTGTTACGAAATACGGCGTATTTTGTAACGCCCACCGTCAGATAGCCCCTTCTGGGAGCAAAACACTTGATACGACAAACGGCGTATTTTGCAACGCCTACTGTCGGATAACCCTGTATGGGAGGAAACCGAAAAACTGCATATTTTGTAACGCCCACCACCCAAACCCCATATCCACGGCTTTTGGTTGGAAACTCCACCAGGCAAGTCCCTGCAATCCATTGACAATAACAGCGCTGCTTCCGGTGTATTGTGTCCATGAAAGCTACAACCCAACTCTGCTGCCAAGTAGGGGCACAAGTGTTAAGGTGCAACCCCGTTAGGATTTTGGAGAGTATATGATTATTGGGTACTTGGACCCTTGGGGAAACAAGGAACTGACTATAGGTAGGGTCGGAATGCACCTGGTTTCTTTCCTCAGGGCTCGAAAGACTCCTGGAAGTACTTTGAGGCTTCTGATTCTGGGCTTGCCAAGACCCCCAACTTCCTTCGAATTTACCCTACCTACCATTAAAGACCATGGGGCTCTATTAAAGGGTACTTGGGGGTCCTGGTCCGTTACATGTATAAGATCTTGGGAGAAATTTTGAGATTCGTCTTTTGATGTGGACCTCTCGTTCTGGCGTCCTGGGTTAGGGGTACAGTATAATGAGCAAGGGCTTCGGGCTTAGAGAAGGGTTGAGAGAGTTGCATGGCTCTTCGGGTGAGATTTCATAGCAACTCAAGATCCAACCAACATAGAGATCTGGAGAAGGGGCTTAAAGCGAACCGGACAAATCCTCAACATGCCCCTAAACCCAAAACCCTAAACCCAAAACCCTAAACCCTAAAGCCCCTAAACCCTAAACCCTCATAGCACATTGGGGCTGCTGATCCTTTCAAGCCTGAGGCCCAAACGAGCTTTGGATGACATGGCCAGAGCTTTAATATAGGGGCCTTAATAATTAGAATAGGGTTTTGGGGGCCATTATACTATAATTATGATAAGGAACCCCTAAAATAGTATTGGTAATTATTTAGGCCCCTATATTACGAGAAGAGATGGGGCGGCATTGGTTTCTAGGGCAGAAGTAACGTTCAGTGCCAGGGTTCAGGCGAGGCATGGGGAGGCCAAGCAAGGGCCCTTTACATGGACCCCGAAGCGACAGTTTTTTGCCGTCCAGAAACAGGCGACTTTGAGACTTTGAGTTTGCTACGATTGTTTCGGGGAGGGGCCAACACCAAGCGCTGATGAAGCGGCTCGATCCACACCAGTTCTGCCCAAGCCTCAGAGCCAAGCGCAAGAACTTCGGGGCGGAAGCACCCTAAACCCTGAACCCTAACCATAACCTCTGCGTCTGACACCTAAAACCGCAAAGCTGTACTTCCTAGGATTCCGGGCTCAGGATTTAGAATGGTTTCGGATTGCATGCTTTGGGTATTGGGCTCAGGATCTGGATTTTGCATGGCTCCACTGCGAAACAAAATCCTACAAGCCCTGTTTTACCCTACGTGGCTAGTACCAAAAAGTACCTGTCAGTCTGGAGGGTGCTTATGCATATCTATATATATGTATGTATAAATATAACCATACATATATATATATACACAAATATACGTTCATATTATAATATGCATATATATATATATATATATATATATCCGAATTCCTTGTTATGGGGACCCCATCCAAATGAAACGCACTGTTCGCTAAACCCCCTTTGACCCTGTGGATTCCCTGCATGGCTGAGCTCCAGGCTGCTCGTAGTAGTCCAGGACTTGCATAATCAGCAACGGCGCATAGCACGCAAGAGTGATGACCTGGGTCTAGGGTTTGCGGTTTAGGGTTAAGGGTGTAGGGCACGCAAGAGTCATGACCTGGTTCTACCAACTTCGCGCTGTAGGGAGAAGAAACTACACTTGCACATCTCGGGTGTGCCCGTGCCCATGTGCCTGAACCCCCACAGTTCGCTGCCGAAAACCATGTGTTCGCGTCACAGACATGTGAAACTTGGAGTGTGCAGTGACTGAGGCTTGGAGGATTGATGGGTTCGCGGGCTTTTGATTTTCAGCTCATGGCTGCAACTGATCAAAAGTAAACCCTCGACCGAGGCCCCAAAGATCAAACCCAAAGCCCTAAACCGAAACCCAAAGCCGGATCCCGCCTTTGCAAGCATCCTCAAGCACCAAGTGCGTAAATCGCTCCCCCCGCCCCCCCGCCCCCGCACTCGCTATAATTTCCGATAGGCCAGGCACCGAGATCAAGAGAAGCGTGGAGTGAAAGCGGAAAAAAGCACCGCAGGCCTGCAAGCTAGGGAGATTCAGGCCTTGAGGGTTTAAGATTTAGGTGTTTCTTTTGTGTACATAAGCTTCGGCGATTGCAAGTCTTTGGGTTTTTAAATTTAGACAGGGCTTATGAATTGTGAAAATACGGGTTTCGTTATGCAGGTAGGGCTGGGAGCGTTTGTGGCTTCGAGGCGATGGCCTCGTTTCGACTCCCAAAAGCACAGACACGTCCCAGGCCTCCCCGTAGTGCGAGGCAATGTACCTCAGTGGAATTTTACCGCCTTGAGGGTACCGGAAACCCCCCAACTACCCTCCACTATACCCTAAATACCCACTATTATTGACCATAAGAGCTCTATTAAAGGATACTTGCGGGGTCCGGATAGAGTATGGGGCTTATACTGCTTTAGGTTTTGGAAGCCTTATAAGTATTAAGAGTTGGGCTTGCAGGTCAAATGTGTGGGACCCCTGGTGAAGGTTCCCAGTCTCTAGGAACCAGGGCTAAGACGCTAAGAGGTTACGAACGGATGACGAGACTAGGAATTAGGGCAAAGAGTTCATTCAGGGTTTAGGGTCCGTTTCGACTTCACATCATCATCAACACTCTGAGCCTTAAAAAACATGTACAGAATGCAGGACCCATACTCAGCTCATACGTGTTACATTCATTCAATACTGGGGATTCCTGCAGCGCCAAACTTTTTTTGCAGGTGGGACGTCGGACTGCACAACCCAGTATTGCCCATATTCCGGAACCATATGAGTTAGCCATACCCTCGACCCTACCTATGGTCTCCCTTTAGTCCCTGTCTGGGCTACTACCCATTGGGAAGCTAATTGCAAAACTGTGTCGGGTGAACCAAAAAAGAACTACAAATGGAGACTCTAGATAGATTTTCGAGCAGGGATTGAACAAATCACCATTGGCACCCTGGCGTCCTCGTCTGAGCTCAGGACTTCGTAGCACGCGTCTGCGGCAGAAACCGCCAGTAGATCTCGGTAGGATTAAGTTGAAGCGGCTGAGGCTTTGTTTAAGAGCCGCAGGGTCAGGGGATAATATCTGTGGAGAAAATAAAATGTCTGAGAGTGTTGCTTTCTGCAGAGATCACGCTTGTAGCTTGCGGCCCTCCCAGCATTCCGGTCACACCCTCTTGGGGGCACTGGCTTTCCTCCTCAGCCCGGCAGTATGTATGCAGCTGCGTACTACCCAGAGCTGAACGAATAGAATGGAGTGCTGGATCTGCTGGGTTATGTTGGAGATCAAAATATGAGGGACTGTACGATAAAACCCTAAACAGTACAACCCGTGATCATGAGGACCCCTAAACAAGATACCCGACTTTAGAACCCACGGCAGAGCAAGTCAATTACCCTTCAAAACGAAGCAAGCTCCAGCTGGCATCTTTGGCACTACGGCTTGCAACGGTGTAGGGTTGCGGTTTCATGTTTACGCCAGTAGTTCAAAGTTTGCGGTGTCAGTGTAGGTATATTCTTATTGGGGATTATAGAAGGGTTCAAGGCTACACTGCGAAGCTCTGCAGCCTACCAGTACGAGCCTTTGGGGTTGCTTGGAGTTGCGGCTTGGTGCAGGGTTGGGCCGGGCCTAGCACTTATTTTAGGTTAGTAGGGAATGGAGGAATGGTACTAATAGTAGATATAATTGTACCCCATTCCTCCATTCCCTACTGACCAAAGGTAAGAGCAGGCCCACAGTCAAACGGAACCTGGAAGGTTATGTAAACTTGGAGTTTAAAAGCGAGCCGCACTCACTTCTAGGGCGTGCCTGCTCATGAAGTCTAGTTAACCCAACTTGTTGGGGTTCCGTTGCTTGCTCTGATTTCCTTGTAAATGGCCTGAAAAATTTGGATTGGTTGGTTAGGGTATAGATTTCCCGCCAAAATAGCTGGCTCCCTTACCTTCGGCGCCTAGTAGAGGTCCTGCAGAACCTTAAACCAGGCCCTGGGCTGTGTTGATGATGGACTGCAGGGTCTTGAACCGCGTGGTTCCCAAGTCGATATCCAGCTTCCCGATGTCCTGTGAAGAGAGCTCTTCAAGGGCCCATAAATGGGGGTTTCCGAAAATGGGGGACCCTAATATAGCACCCTAAATAGTAGGATCCTTATGATAAGGGCCCCAAAATAAGGTAACCCTAATTTTCGGAAACTCTTAAATGAACCCCAGAGGCTTATATGCTGTGGTGTTTCGGCCCACATGCCTACTTTGGGCCCTGCGACCCTTGAGGCCCCGGGACTTGGGGTGCAGCTGGAACCACCGTCCCAAGACCAACATCCGAAAGATCCGAAGCCCCGAACACCAACTCAAGGACAGTTTCAGGTGGGTAGTTTACAGGTGGCCTCCTTTAAGGGTACCCACCTGGTAACTACCCACCTGAAACTGTCCTTGACCAACCGAAGTCTAACGAACTACCTACAGTTACATAACTAACTCTACTAACCCACTACTTAACGCACCCATGGGAGACCTAAACCCTCAAACCGTCCTTTTAATACAGGGCCCCAATAGCCAGAATTGTGTTGGGGTGGGGGGGGGTAGAGTTTATGAGAATTATATATACTCTAACTCACACAGAAACCCTCAAACCGTCCTTTTCGAGATGCTGGATGTTCACATCCAGGCCGCCAGCACCGACCACCTTGATGGCGTTGAGATGTCCCTGGCGGCCCACAGGGCTTATAGGGATTAGGATTCGGAGTTTAGGGTTTAGGATTTGGGGTTTAGGGCTTGGGGGTTTGAGTTTGATCGCGAGAACAGCGGAACTAGGCTCTGTAGTAGGACCTCCTGCATGCTTTACACCCGGAAGCACACACACCCCAATCCTAAATCTACATGGGTGGTTGTCAAAATTGGGGTCCTTTTTGGGTGCCCTTAATTATAGGTGCCGTATTATAATAGGGACCCAAAAAGGGATCCTAATTTTGACAACCACCCACATCCTTGTTCAATGTCAGGACAGGGTGTGGGAGCAATTTCAGTTGAGGCTGGATTCCGGGACCCTAAACCTAATCCCTAAATTCCATACCACTTTAGCCTTGAAGATAAGATGGCTTGTAAGCAAAAGCAATCACTTCTCATAGCCCCAGGCACTCGTAGCCCCAAACCCTAAACCCGTAGTTCTTCAAGGAATGTCCATGAACCGTTCGCCCTTGACCTCTGAGGCCGGCAACCCTAACCCAAATCTCAAACGAACCCCAAGCCCAGGTAGTCCTACTTGTCGGGTATCATTGGGAACCACAGGTTAACCTTTTTCATCATATAAGGATTATATAGGGATTATACTACCCCAAAAGGTTAAAGGTTACCTACTCTACTGATAGGTAGTAGTTCACGGCCATGGCAGCTATGAAACCGCTGAGCGAAATACAGAGCAGGGCTGGATTGACGGCATAGTGGTGACAGAGATTGTCTCCGTGACACGCCACCATGTGACATCCCTGGATGAAACACGGATTCTACAGCCAACGAGCTTGACGGTAGAATGAACCGGAAGGCTAGGTAGGCTAAGAAATGTACGACACGACCATCCGCAGATTGCCTTTCTCATCCAGCTTTGCCACACCCCGGATGCTAAAACCCAGCCAAGGAGATTTTCCTGCCGGCCCTGCAGGCTGATTCCAAGGCCGCACAGTACCTACAGTCTCCCTTGTAGTTCCTTTCCTGGGTTACGTTAGAGGATCCTAGGTATAAAACTCGCTAAACCAAAAAAGGAAGTACGTTGGAGACTGTAGCCAGAATCCCAGGAGCTCAAACCCTAGAAAGCCCCACAGTGGACAGAGCCAAGACAGCCGGTACCGGCCTTCGGGATCTGACCACCAGTCCTGCCGCGGCTTGAGATTTATCGTTCCTGGTCTCGAGTTTAGCGCACGAAATGACAAGCTTGTGCAGTTCGGTGGTTCCAGGTGGTAAACATTCAGCCACGCGTGCCTCAGACGTACTTCACCGTCTTTGACCACCGAAGACCGTGCCGAGGTTCGGTTTTTTAGTTGGGGCACGCAGTTTGACAAGGAGATCTGCTTTCCTTTGTCCTCATGTACCTGAAACATCCTTCACCGTCACCGAGTTTAACCCCTGAAGACTACCTCGAGGTTAGCTGGATACTGCGAAGACTTTCCAGGTTCAAGCTTAGGTGATATGCATATTGATTGTACAAGCCTTGCTGTCATTCAGTACCCTCTGTTCTGCTCATATTACATACGAAGGCCTGTCATCACGAAGCCTGTAAGATCAGCACACGAATGAATATACAGCTGAGATCTTCCAACACCGAAACCCCAACCCATATACACCAGAATCCCAGGCCAAGGACAAGTACGAGACGAGAGATCCTAACTTCGCCAAAGTGGGGCCTTAATGATCAGACTATGGGTGTGTGTGTGTGCGGGTGGGATTGTTGTAAATGTGTGTGTGTGTGTGTGTGCGTATGTGTATCTGTATGTATGTGTGTGTACATATACGAAGGTTCTACAATGGGTTACTATTACTTGTTACCTTAGCCTACCAAACCCTACTTTTTTGTATGGTCCCTATAAACTCCATATTAGGGTTCATAATAAGAACCTACAAAAAAGCTGGGTTTGGTAGGTTAAGGTAGTCAGAGCTTTGGATGATAAACAGGCCATGCCCACAGGAGTCGCAAGCTGTTGTTCGCTGCAACGGCCGAGTTCTGCGCCGCCTCAATCAGGTCAACCCTAAACCGAAACCCCTAATCCTAAACCCCGGAACCCCGAAACCCTAAACCTCAAAACACCGGAACCCTGGAACCCGAAAACTCCAAAACCATTCCTAAACCTCAACCCCCCCCCCAAAAAAAAACCAACAAAAACAAAAACCTGGAACCTAAACCCCAAAACGCCGGGAAGCCCGAAACCCGAAACCGAATGAAAAACGGCCTTGAGGACCAAAGGCCCAAGCCGACATCCGAAACGCAGGAACTTGGCCCTTACTTGGAGGTTCATGGGTAGTTACAAGTGAGGTTACCAGTAGGGTTCCTTAAGGGTTCTAGGGGGTGTAAGGTTTAGGGTTTAGGGTAGTTACAAGTGTGGTTATAAGTCCCCTAGTGTGGGCAATTACGATATTTATCCTACTTATAACTTATAACCCCACTTATAACGAACCATGAACCTTCAAGTAGGGTCCACTCTCAAACAGATCTGAGCTATAGCCTCCATTGTAGCTCCTTGGTTTGGTTTTAACAGTTCTATATTGGGGATCCTCTAAGGTAACCCCCAAAAAGGAATTGCAGCTTTCAGGTAACATCACACTGATTCGATGGCGCAGCTTGTGGATCAAAAGGGGGCCTATAGGGTATTAAAATGGCTCAAGCTTTCAGGCTTAGACATTGGTCTCCATTGTAGTTCCTTTTTGGGGTTACCTTATAGGATCCTAATTATATATTTGGTTAAACCAAAAAAAGGAACTACAATGGAGACTATAGGTAGACTTTGGGAATGCGCGGCTGTGGTGTTTGTGGGGTTAAAGGGATTGGAGAGTCGTGACAGAGGAGGGGCCGTAATAGTTAGAATAGGTTTCGGGGTATAACTTATACCGCGATAATACTAATCCTGAGGACACCTGTGAAATCTGACAGGCTTTATCATAGGAAACAAGGAACCCGTATAATATTGGGCTTTAGTAGTTAGAATAGGGTTTATAGGGATCTACTCCCATCGAAACACTTGCCGAGTGCGACACGCGAGCTCGTTCTTCATTGAACTTCCGCTGCAGGGCTTCCTGAGACGAGGTGCTGGAGCCAAGGACTCTGACGTTTGGGGTTTAGGATTGAGGGTTTCTTAGCGGTCTCTAAACTCCTAAATCCTACCCTAACCCTGAATAACCTACCTTTTTAGGGTTCCTTATTATGATTTCCTTATATAAGTTCTTAAAAAGGTAGGTTATTCCGGGTTAATAAGGCAAACCCTACGTCTGGGGGCCCATCTTGAATGCTGTGCTCGGCTTGATCGAGGATCGGCGGTTCGGCACCTGAATTGCAAACCGAGCGCCCGGCGCCGAGCCCCTTCTTATCCATAGTCTCCATTGTAGTTCCTTTTTGGGGTTACCTTATAGGATCCTAATTATATATTTGGTTAAACCAAAAAAAGGAACTAAAATGGAGACTATAGGTACCCTGTACCGAATGCCCTAACCGAACCGAACCGAATGCCCTAACCGACAAGTTCCAAACTCTGACACAAACGCACTGCGAACACGGAGACCTTAGTTTGAGACGTCCTGGTAGGCTCTTCATGCCCACCAAGGGACTGCAGGGTTGTGCGCTTAGCACCAAACCCTACTTCAAAACCATAAACCCTGCCTGGGACCTAGACCCTAAAGACCCTACACTTACAAGGTTCCTTATTATGATGTCCTTATATACGTCCTTAAAAGAATAGGATATTCAGGGTCCAGGTAAGTCGACTCGAGCACCGACTTCCGCCGAGGAGCGACTTCCTCCCCGAGCCGATACCTCTCCTCCATGGCTTTGGTCCAGGAAGGCTTGGGGGTCAATATGGTACCTTAAAGGGATCTATAAGGGGTTCAAAAAAGGGATTACGGATTAGGGTTTAGGGTTTCCGAAAATTAGAGGTACCTTATTTTGGTGTCCTTATAATGAGGGTCCTACTATTTAGGGTACTATATTAGGGTCCCCTATTTTCAGAATCTCTCATATAATGTAGCGGCCTCAATAATTTGCATAGGGTTCTGGTGATTTCCCACCTCAAGTTGTTGCTTTTACTGGTATCCCCATCAGACCAAAGCGCTAATATAGACCCTACCTCCTTCGGTAAGTTAGGATGCTGCAGTGGGGCCCCGCCACAAGCAGAAAGTAAACACTGTGGGCTTTAAGCTGGCAAGTGGAAATCCTGTTGTCGAAAGCCGAAACTTCTGCATGCTGAGCTTGCCCAATACATACACGCAGCATTTCGTTGTACCGAAGACATCATCCCTGCAATGAAAGGCTCAACGGTTCGCTAAACCCTAAACCCTAAACCCCTTAACCCTGAACCCCTAAACCTTAAACCCTAAACCCCTCAACCCTGAACCCCTAAACCCCTAAACCCCTTAACCCTGAACCCCTAAACCTTAAACCCTAAACCCCTCAACCCTGAACTCCTAAACCTTAAACCCTAAACCCCTTAACCCTGAACCCCTCAACCCTGAACCCCTAAACCCCTTAACCCCTTAACCCTGAACCCCTAAACCTTAAACCCTAAACCCCTTAACCCTGAACCCCTAAAACCTTAAACCCTAAACCCCTTAACCCTGAAGCCCTAAACCTTAAACCCTAAACCCATCTCAGTAACCTCAAGAACCGGCGGGCCACTCCTTGATCCAAGCGCGCTGGCGCTTCTCCGCCTGCCCGCATTTCCCCTCGAAGTCGGTGATCCTGGAGGAATCTGCAGAAGCGTTGCCGTTTGGGGGCTCTATGGCTTGAATCAGGCTTCTCGGCCTCGTCTAGAACGAATTGGATTGAGTATGATATATGTACATGTGAATATTGTATATATATATAAATATATATATATATATATTTATTTATTTATTTATATTTATATATTAGCATCTACATATATGTATTGTATATATGTGAGAGTGTATATATATATATACACATATTGTGAGATGTTGTACATGGTTGAGTCGTTGAAGCTTGGGGCTTAAGGGCTCGCTTTGAACTGACTGGACATCTCGTGGGCACATACAGCAGACCAGCACCATGTCACATGAAGGACTCCTACGTACTGAAGGCCTGTGAGCATGCTGGGATATGCTGGGAACAGTCGGCCAAAAGGACATTCTTTTGGTGGCTCTACTAGGTAGGATGGAGGAGGCGCAGCACCCCGTCTGCGCAGACTGCAGCCCCAAGCCAGGTCTTCTTTTGAAGAATCTTCGGGGCTTAGTGACGAAGCGCCTTGAATCCCGAAGCCCAAAATCCCACCTCCCCGAGAGGCCCTGCACGACGTTGTGGAAGGCAGGCCGGATGGAAGGGTGCACCACATCGAAGACGACTTGTACCTCTCGGCCATTCGGGACACGTTATGGCGCAGGCCCTGGGGTTCGCAGTATCCATTCCAATCGCGTTGTAAGGCCTCTGAATTCGAGAAGCCTGGAACGCCACCATGCCGTACGGGTACAGATCAAAATGCCCTAAACCCCTAAACCCCTATAAACCCCTAAAGCCCTCTGAAGAAGATCTTCTCCACCTCCTCATGCACATCCATTGACCCCACCCGACATCTTTACTTCTAACTCTAAATAAGCAAAAACCCTGCACCCAACTCCTAAAAAGCCAACCCTTGTTCCCAAATCTGTCAGAAGCATCATGGAGAGCCGGGTTCTTGTATCAAGGGGCGGCACTGAAGCTACATGGAGATACCACGGCCCTCGACACGGAATCCTAAAGTCTGGGTTTAGGCGCTTGCAAACGAAGTTTGACATGCTCAATCGATTCCAGGGTTGCTCGCTCCATCTCTAGTCTCCATTGCAGTTCTTTTTTTGGTTTAACTAGCCAGTGTGATATTGAGGGCCCGAAAAGGTAACCCAAAATGGAGCAACGAACCCTATATAACCAACCCAGAGAAACAACTGCCAACCTCACCCTAAACCCTAAACCCTACCGCCCCAAACCTAACCCTAAACCATCCAAAAAAAAGGAACTGCAATGGAGACTCTTACTTCAAGGATCATGGGACTTAGTTAGTAAGGCTATTTTAAGGAAGAAAGAACCTTATAACCTAGTAGGTAAGCTCCTTTTTGCTGAGGACATGGGGCTCGCGAACTTGTCACTTGTCCTTTAAATGGCCGGAGCCTCTTCTAGGTTGAGGGTTTAAGGTCTAGGATGTAGGGTTTGGAGTTTAGGGCCTCTTCTATGGTGCCTTGTGGATTTAGGCTGTTTAGGGCGTTAGGGTTTTCAGGTTGTTGTTGGGCTTTCGCGGTTGAGGGTGATAGTCTTAAAAGATGATCTGCCAAGGAGTTAGGGCAGACGAAGCATAGTGCAGCGTGCAAGGGCCCAGGTCGACATCGTCAACTGTAAAACAACAACGCAGTCCTTCTACAACAGCCATTCAAAACCATCAGAAAACTGACCAGCCGTAAACCCCCAAAAACTCCTAAACCCTAAACAGTTTTACGACGCCCAAGAACCTTCCCTTGGGGCCCTTTGAGGGGCCGATTCGTAACTCTAAACCTCAACCTCGAAGCTCTTTAAGATCCACAAGATGGTGTTCAAGGTGATCCGAAATCTCAAACCCGAAAACCAAGAAACGAAAACCAACAAAAACTCTAAACGCCTTAACCCTGGTCTCCCGGCGACTTCCCATCGAACTTCACAGCTACACGCAGAGCTGGGGGTCACGGGCATCTCCGGATAATCCAACTGAGCGAGGACAAGGAGTGACTTGGGGCTTGCAGATCCGGTTTCAGAGCTTAAAGTCTAGCATAGCATACTACCTATAGTCTCCGTTGTAGTTCCTTTTGTTGGTGAACCAAGTTGCTATTATTGGATCCTAGCCATAAAATTGGTTAACCAAAAAAGAAACTACAACGGAGACTATAGGTAGACTAGACCCCATGCAAACCATAAGGTCCGAACCTGCTTGGAGGGTTTGACATCTGCAACAAACCCGTAATGGATTTGGGGCTTAGGGTCTAAGGCGTCGGATTTGAGATCAAATCCTGCTGGCCCCAAGAACCCCATTTGCAAAAAGCAACATTCTTGGCTTCCTTTGACTGGGGGCTGGAGATTCCTGGCAAGCTCACCCTACATTTTGGCGCCTTGCTTAACATGTGGGGTCCCGAAAACACGTGTTTCAAACATAAGCTCCACACTGAACCGGAACCTTGAACCTTAGTTGCTGAGTTCATAAGCCCCGAAAGTGTACACTTTCAGTTTTATAGTGGGTAATATCATCCCCAAAAGTCTAAAGTGTATCCACTCAGCTACTAAAGTCATAGGGTTTCCTTAAAGGGATCTATAGGGGCTCCTTTAAAGGGAGTAGTAGGGATACGTCTCAGCTTGTATCCACTCAGCTACTCAGGAACGACTCAAATTTCTGAGGGCTCGGCTCTCCGCTGCTCCTGCAAGGCCTCTCGAAGAGCTGGCTTTGAAGGTATTAGAGTGGATCCCAGAAAGTTGGAACATAGATCTAGGATGATTCATGCTGGGATTCCCTATACTTTACTTTAAGGGCAGGAGGCTAACGATGTTCCAACTTTCTGGCTTCTACTGTAGAGGTCTCGTCTCGTTCGCTATGCATAGGAAGTTTTTGCTTTTCTTGATGAGTTGTGCTAGGGTTTCGGGTTCGGGGTATAGAGATGTATAGAGAAAGTACCGGGTGGGGATGCATGAGCCAGAAACCGACATCAAGCGCCAAGCCCTACACACCACAGCCCAAGATGCGAAATAATGAACACCAAATTGCGAAATAAAAAAACACCTCAACCTTAATTAAACCCAAGTCTCCACACAAAGAAGATTCAGAGCGCGTGAGTTTAAACTGCATGTTCCCAACAGAAGTAGATGAACATACATTCTGGATGTTTAGCGCCTCACTGCGGGCTTGGGGTCAGGATGTGGGCTGAGGGCGTAAAACCTCTTGCGTTTGTGGTTCTGTATAGGGGTTTGGGGTTTAAGGGCTTTAGGGGTTTATGGGTTTTATAAGGTTTCGAGGTTTTAATATGTATTATATACATTGTAGATACACGCACATATATATGTACACACACATAGCATCTCCATGCGCATGTATACATACATACATACACATACATACATACACAATATACACATATACACGTTCTTATATAGTTATGTGTAAACATGAACAACACATATATAGTTACAGAAGCATGCAATGCACATTTACAATTACTATGACATGAGTATGTGTAAATAGTCATTTTCGTGTTTTATAACACGTGCAGGCACATGCATAACATGCATGCTTACATACATGCATGCATGCATACATACATACATATATCCGTTATAATATATATATATATACATATGTGTAACTCTCCATGCGTAGATTATATATACATACATATATATCCCATGTGTACATACATAAACATGCGATGAACATTTACAGTTACTATGATCTGAGTATGTGTAACATATGTATACATGCATGCATGCACATGCATAACATACATACATACATACATACATGCATACATACATACATACATACATATCTTCCATACATACATACATACATACACATATATCGTATATGCACATACTACGCCTGCTTAAACTGGGTCCTGTTCGGAAGTCTAGCTCCTTTCCGTAGTCAGGACGCCAGATAGATATAACGATTTAGAGCAGCACTGTGCAAACAAGTGCCTCGCGAAGAGCATCTTCGAAGATCTCGTCAGGCTGATTCATGGCTTCGTCCACGAGCCTGCAGGTGATGGTTGAAGGGCTCGGTAGTCTGGCACGGTTTAGGGTTTAGGGTTAGGGTTTCGTGACAGGCTGCGCAAGCATCGTCGGACTTTTGACAGAACTGCGAGGCCATTGACATGTTCTCTAAACCTAAATCGCGAAGCTGCATTTATAGGTTTTGCGGTCTACTCCGGCGCCCAGGTCGTTCGGACAAAGCTAAGTGCTGCCATGAGTCTTTGACACAGTCCAAAATGCAGACTCTAAAGCCCAAGAGAAGTCTGCACAACGCACACATTTCCCTTGTGCGAGCTTTTGCCCATTTCTGACCAAGGTTCCCAAACGATCTTAGTAACCCTTAACCCTAAAACTCAGAACAGGCTTGAAGTGCTGAAGCCCTACCCTGCTGTCACCTATGGCAAGCTCAGATAAACGAGCAAGGCCAATCCTGAAATCAGAATATAATACGATCTACAGGTCTAACAACTATAATAATATAAGGAGTCATTGGGAGTAGCATTTGCAATCATTTGCGTCACTTCCGGGCCTTTCCACTTCCTCTGGGTTTGGAAGCCCTTTGCCGGGTCCTGGAGCGGACGGATCAGATGAAGCTAGCATGCAAGACTAATGACTAGAGCTACGGCTTAGGGCTTAGGAGCGTAGGGTTTGGGGTTTAGGATCCAGAATATCGAGACATAAACCGAAAATCCCTCCCTTCTTCGGTCCTTTTCCCTTCTTTCCCTTGCCCTCTTTGGCATCCTTTCCATTCTTTCCTTTGCCCTCTTTGCCTTTTCCAGTCTTTCCCTTTCCATCGCCTTTGCCTGCACCAAGCATCAGTCCAACACGCCCCGCGTCCCGGGGTGCAGGTGGTGGAGTTCGTGCGAGGATCTCGCCACGGGTACGTTTTAATAGGGATCCTTTAAGGGTTACTATAAGGGTTCCACAAGGCCTCTGTGGGGGTTGGGATTTAAGGGTCCATGTGCCCGAATATTGAATAGTATGTACTTTGGCCTTAAAGTACTCCCAATCTAGGTACCTCGAGGCCAAAGTATATACTATTTGGATACATGGCCCATTAGGGATTCTGCATCGAAAAGACCGAAGGCTTTCGGACAGTTGCCCAATTCTGAGACAGAGTGAAACACAGTCGCGCACATCACGACCATTACAGGCAATGTTAAAGCATTGCTAATAGCACGTTGCTTATCATGTCGAGAAGGATAAACTCTAAATAAGTGGTTGTCAAAATTATGGTCCCTTTTGGGGTTCCTTATTATAATACGGCACCTACTATTTAGGGTACCCAAAAAGGGACCATAATTTTGACAACTATCCAAATGGATAATCATGCATAATCGTCGGCTCTCACCTGGGCCTCAGTGATTTGTGTCGTCCCAATTCTGCGTTGCCCTAGGGTAGTGGTGTTAAGTTTCGAAGGGATGTTAGCGAGTTTCCCACTACTGCTTGGGTGCGGTTCGATCTGGAACGAAGCACCTGCACCAAACGCAAAGATACGCCGAACTGCCGGCGACTGGAAGACAAGAGGCCGCCCTTGAACCAAACCCGCCAAAACCCTAACTCCTAAGCTTAAAAACCAATCCTAAACCCTACCTTAACCCGGAATAACCTAGCTTTTTTAAGAACATATATAAGGAAATCATAATAAGGAACCCTAAAAAGGTAGGTTATTCAGGGTTAAGGTAAGCCAATAAACCGACGGTTGTGCGTACCTAGAGGCTCATACCCTACCCTTTTTTCAGGATACCTAGTTTTATGGCTAGGATCTGTTATATAGAAAAGTCGATACCCTAAAAAAGGGGTAGGGTATGAGCGTACGGGTAGGATGAACTTCTGGAATGAAACAATGGAGCTCCATGAAGGTCTAGGCTTTAGGCAACTGAGGGTCCAAGTTTTGAGGTCACCAGGCCCCCCAAGGACCCTTTAGTAGAGCCCGTTATGGTGCTTAGTAGTAGGTATTAGGGGTATTATGCAGGGTACTGCGCTGCGTTGTGTTCGTCTCACATGAACACGAAGGCGGTGTGATGATGTGATGATTATGCAGGGTAGTTGGGGGGTTTAGGCAGCAGTGCTGAGGGTTTAGAAACCCTAAACCCTAAACCCTAAACCTGAGGTTTGTTACGGACGCATCGGACAAGAAAGGCAGCCGGAAGGAGCTTCAAGCATTCGGGGGGTTTACCTGGGGGGGGGGTTCCTTTAAAGGGATCCTTAAAGGGTTCTATAAGGGTTAAGTTACTACAAGGTCTAAAGGGATCCTTAAAGGCTTCTATAAGGGTTACTATAAGGGTATAACATGGGGGCCTTAATAATTTTAATAGGGTTTTGGGGGCATTATGCTATAATTACAATAAGGAACCCCCCCAAAAAAAAGCTAGTATAGGTAAGTATAGGGCTGAGGGCTACTAGGAGGATCATGGGACTTAGTAAGTATGGTCATAAGTACCTTAATTGGCGTTATAAGCAGTTACAAGTATAGTTACATAATAATGACCTTACTTACTGAGTCCCATGACCCTTTCAGTAGTCTCAATCGTAGTTCCTTTTGTGGGTTACCTTATAGGAACATAGATACAAAACTAGTTGAACCAACAAAAACACTGCAATGGAGACTATAGGCAGGGTTTTAAATTAGGTTCACACCCCAATGTCGAGGCCTTTGGCATTGCTGTCACCTGTGGAGGGTGCTTCCAGCTCACCCTCTTCGGTGGAAGCATCCCACCTAGGTAGACACCCCAGTTTGCTTTTGGAGGTTGGGGTATCAGGGTTTCGGGTTTAAGGGGTATTGAGGTGTTACGGTAGCAGGGTGCTAGCGTTTTTGGTGTACGAATAGTGGGTAATAGGGTACTAGCGCGTTACCGATTTAGGCATTGGTGCCCAAGCTTACAACGATTTGCGCATGCTATGTGCGCTTTCAAGGACTCCTGGACCGGGCTAAGGTTTGGGTTTGGAGTTTAAGGTTTGGGTTTAGGATTTGGGTAGGAACTTCTGCCTTTTCCTGATCTTTCGCGCGGTCCTTAGTGCCTTAGTACACCTGATGCTACCTTTTATAGGACCTTGGAAATACCTTGGGGACCCTGTCTTGGGCATTTGGGAGCCTTTCCTGCCCCCAGGTCGACAGATCGGGCACAGAGTTGCAACGTGTAACCTATTTCCGGTGACAACTAATGATTTGATGAGGTTGTGGGACTTGAATAGGGCATGTCCAGGCTCCAGGCTCTTTCTGCGCGGTGGCCGCATCTCCTTTCTTGCCTTTGCTGCCCTTCCTTCCAGGACCAAGGAGCAAGTGTAGCCTTCTGGGTTCCGCGTTTTGACGTTCAGCTCTGAACTTTCGACCGGGAAACCCAAACCCTTGGCCCTCATCCCAAAACCTTTAGCTGTAAAGCCTAGCTGAGCACTTGCGAACTCTGAACTCCTGGGTTCATACGTAGTTCATCGAAACTTTTAGGTTTGCGGCGAGCTCAGGTTAATCTCCATATATATAAATGCATGCAGAGCACTTTGAGCAAGACCCCGCATCACAATGCAGGTTTTCAGACCATGTAATTAAGCCCCAACCGCACGAGACCCAACTCACCGTCGAACAGAGCGAACACCCTGAACCCTAAGCGCTACATCCGTAAACCGATATCCTAGCGACTGAGTTCCCTGGCCACAACAAAATAAACGCTTGGATGCTTGTTGTTTTAGACGTTTCTTGCCGGCTTAGTTAAAGGCAAACTCCTCGGCTCCATGACGTAGCCAGTCTCATGTGGTGACTTCTACCATGTGGGCAAAGGTTTTCTTGCTTCACGGAGGGGTCTGATCTGTTCGAATAGGGTCTCGGGGTATAAAGGCATCTAGAATAATGATGAATACGGAACATACGGGTATGGTACTACTGCTTTTTCCGGCCCCTTCATGTTGTTCGGGGTTTATAAGCTTTCTTGATTTCGGTGTTAGGGCTGTTCCAGAGGGTCAAGGGCCTAAGTTTGTGAGGGTTTTTTTGGTTAGCACTTGCTCCCTAAACCCTTAAGCCCCAAGAAACCGACAGCTTGCAAGTTCCCTGAGCCTTGCATTCTGAATCCTACGAGGCTTCATCCGTTCTTACGGCTTTCAGCCGCGTTTTACATGATTCAAATAATGATCTACTGACCCGGCCTTGCTCAGAACTACACCCTAAACCCTAAGACCCTATAGACCCTGAAACCCTAAACCTTAAACCCATCTACCTAGACCTAGGAAGGTAACACCGTGCTTGGATATCCTAGTTCATATTTAAAACCCGAAAATGACATGCCACCCAAACCCTAGTATGGACAGAAGTTCATGTACCCAAACAGCATCTACCTTGGCCCCACCTGGACCCTTAAATCTAAATCCCTATCGAGCCCTTATAAACCCTTAAAGGAACCTTTAACAGGACCCTTATGGGGAGATAGCTGAAAAGACCGAAGTCGTTGGGTCGAGGCGATCTTCCTCTATGCAGCCAAGGAACCCGGCAGGCTTTCCCTTTCCTTTCTCACCTTCCATGTGATGTAATCTAACATACTATCCTAAAACATACGAAGATATAATATATATAATATAACATATACTCTACTATACTATGCATATGGCACAATATCATCGAAGGTAGTATCTTTCCGCGGCCGCTTGAATCCTTACCGCTTGGACACACAAGGCGAGTGCTGAGACTCTGTCGGAGTTTCGGAGTTTGCCCATAGCCTCCACTGTGTTCGTTTCGGGGTTCCATCATGGGCTCCTTTAAGGGTTCTTTCAGGGTCTGCCTATAGTCTCCATTGTAGTTCCACTTACTCTGGCTTTGGGGATAAGCTTCAGGTTTTGCTAGGGTTCATGCATCGTCATTGCAGGGGTCAGGGCAGGATGACGAAGCACAGAGACCCAGAGCCCCCCAAGAGTTACAACAAGAAGACAGCTGCTTCGACAGTATCCCCACTGCTCACCCTCCTGACAGTAAACCCCATAAAGTTGGAAACCGATCAAGGCCAAAAAGTGCTGGAATTCCCCACAAATTACTCGTCAGGATTGAAGCTATTGGGTTTCCAACTTTTGGGCTTCTACTGTAAACCTACACCCTACAAAGCCAAAAGCCCGAAACCCTAAGTCGTAAAGCTGACGAACCCTAAGCCTTCAATCCTAAACCCTGAGTGGATGCCCCAAGAGTCTCCCCGTGCGCGCCTCCCTTCTCCCCGCCCCCTTTGCCCATGCTTTGGTCCTGGGATGCGGCTTTCATAAGGTTTGAGGCTTATAGGACTTTTTGCAGGGCTTAGAATGTGAAGCTGTGGGCTTAATTAGTGTGTTCAGTGCTGTCGCGAGTCCAGGGCAGCTGCGTCGCTTTTTGGGGCGTTTCACCCTTCGACGACCCGGTGTCGTTCCCAAACCCTGAACCACAATAAATATAATGATGACTTTACACGTGGCTTCAATTTACGTAGCATGGTATAGGGCCTCGGAAATACTAAGGCCGAAACCGCTTGTACGATATTGAGTCGCAGAACCGCAGACTCAGAATCCCACAAACTCCAACTGCAGGGCAATTAAGACTGGACTTTTCAGCAAGCGGTATAGCTGGCGGAGCATTTTTCCTTGTCCCATTGCAGTCATATTATATATATATATATAATTATTTATATATGTATTTTTTATACATACACATCCCGCCTGATGGCATCCAAGGCAACTCCAAACCCTCAATCCTAAACGCATCACCCTGAACCCGAAACGGCACACCAGTAATCGTCTATCCTAAAATACTCAACCCTGAACCGAGCCCTTAAAACCCTGACCCTCACTTGTAAGCCCTGACTGATACCTCTCAACCCTTCACCCTAAACCCCGAAATCTAGACCCTAAACCCTAAACTTTTACCCTGAGTGCAACAACTGGGACTCGTGCAGATGCAACGTGGCGAGCATCCGACAAAACTCCACAAGTCCGACGCCATGTGCATGGTAAGCAGGCTCGTGGTCGCGGGTTTAGAGGTTAAGAGGGTTTATAGAGCTCAGAATTCATGGTCTAGGGAGTCGGCTGAGGCCTTTAGGCTTCAGGGTTTATGGGGTCGATTTTTGGTGATGCTACTGACAGCTGGTTGATGCTTTAGGGCTCGCAGGCTTAGTAGTATACCCAGACTGCTGCGCCAGTTGAGCTGGCACTGCATGAGAACCTTTGAAAAACTGGCAAGGTTCACACTAGCTGCAACCTCTGCAGATGGTGTGGATGTCGGGTCCATCTGCTTGCCCAGACGGTATCGACAGTTTTCATAACAGGGCTTCGGGCTTGGGGGGTTTGGCTCTATGCACCACCCTTTCCAGGGCTGTGCTGGTCTACATTGGAGCAAAATGCTGGCAGCGAGTCGAAACAGCTTTCTGTTCGGGCTTTGCTTTTCCCAGCACTGACAGCTCTGAGGTGAAAAACATGTGTGTGTGTGTATATATAGTATGGGTGTGTAATATATATATATATATGCCTATGTATCATATGCATATACGACCTCCTCTGTTGCCCTAAGCCTCTATAGCGCCGAAGACCGGGAACCAGAACCCCAAAGCCATAACCTCAACTGCACGTGCTTATTAAGCCCTAAATAACGGGGCCCTGTACAGGAACTTTAAGGCATAGCATAGACCATGTAGTAAGTTACTGACCCTCCTATTTCAGTGAACCGGGGCCCAGTTCACAGATCACGGGTCACCCCCCCCCCAACCCGACCCTGACCTACCCCAACCTCCAACCCAAGGGGTTAGGATTCAGGGCTTGTGGGTTTATGAGTTGCGGGTTTAGGGTGTAGGGGTTGTGGATTTAGGATTTAGGGCTCGTGGGTTACAGGTAGAGAAAGGTGTTTTTGGAAGATAAGCCGAGGCTGAGAAAAGAAGCACACATGCTCTGCGTCGAACAAAGCACGGAAATATGCTAGCCTTATTAATTAGAATGGGTGTGTGTTTCTTTCGGGGGGGGGGGGGGGGGTCTTAGACTATAATTTGTCAGGAACCCCAAGAAATGGACTTACTACTTATGCCGTCCCCTGAATCAGCTGTATCAACATCGGACGAGTCTCGGGTTTAGGGCTTCGTATCTGTAACGGAGCAGATCAGCCCAGCATTTCGAGCAAAACGTCCTGTATTACGGCGCTCAGTATCTATGAATCAAGGCAGAATGCCTTGTTGATTACTTTACTTCCTTTGAACGGATGTTGACCACAGAGCTGGACAACATGAGAGAGTTTAACTACAGCTTCCGCGAAATCTAAAATATTAGTGCTGGTGCTATTCGTTTGTTGATATGAAACTGAAATGAAACGAATAACAAAGACTTACTTTGCACAACGAGGCACCGGTGCGGGATTTAGCTCTACGCTGAAACATCCCGGGTCCGGTACTTTCTCATCGAGTGGTGTGGACAAACCATAAACTACTCGCAAAATAGGTTGTGGCAGTTTAGTATAGTGCGGAAAGGTCGATTTAAGGGGAAGTAGGCCTCCGCACCATCTGCACATGTCCGGTCTGGGCGGGCGTGGGATTTCAGGCCATGGTTTCGGGAGTCATGGTGTTTTCGGGTTCAGGGTTCAGCATTTAGGGAGCTGTGGTGCTCTTCTAAACTTCTTCGGAACTTCAAGGCAGCAGATGGCAGCAGGTAGGGCGTTCCGAAGTTCCTGAATTGTGGAGCATTGGCCCTTCTGCTAGTGTACGTTTCAACCTCGACCCTATGGCGAAAAAAGTACAGGCATCAAAAAGCGCCAGGACTTCGATTGTTGTGTTGCAGGCGGAAAACCAGCCAAATTCTATGAGCACCCAAGTGATGCATGTGGTTAGAGTCGGTTAGAGTGGACTGTTCGTGGCTCAGGGTCCCGCTTGCATCTGCTGCTGTTTCGGAAAACTCTAGCTTTTCAGCATACGAGTAGCTCACACCATCTTGAGCCTTCTGGCAACGACAGTGACTGTGATGGCCTGGTGAGAAAACAAAAAACTGATATGAAACCCCGAACCTGAAGTTTGAATCGTCCAGAACCAAAACCGCGATCCTGAAAGTCTGAAGTTCCGAGACTGTGCGGGGTAAGGGGCAACACGTCTCATCACTTTACGACCCGCGAAGCTGTGATCTTGGTCAGCAAAGACCACGATTGGACAAGAAACTCTACCCAGCTACAGGAATAGCAAACACAGCAAAACCACGATGATGAGATCGCGGCAACGCCCTCAGAAGCAGTGTTAGCTTACTTTCGTTCTCACTGCAACCCTCGAAGCAATTGCAATTCTGAGCCCCAGGCAACCTTTGGATGCACAAAGCATGCTCATGCCATGGCAGGGTGGGCCGGGAGACCGTCTTAAACGAATTGTGTGTCTTCGGGTCTGGAAGCTTAGGCTACGGGACGGCGAAAACACCTACTAGAATCGGGATCCTCAGTTTCCGTAACTATAGTAAAATATACCCCCGTCAAAATAAGAAACCCGCTCGAAAGAATAAGGCTGCCACGTAGACCCCATTGAAAGGTGGTTTCCAGATTCAACCATCGTGGAGATGTGAGGCGTGTTTGAGAGAACTGAGATGCATGCCGTCGTTTCAAACGCTGCTGTGGTCGTGTATGCTTTTGCTGTTGTCAGATCCGCAGCAAAACTTCTTGAGCAGGTGCTAGGCCTCCCTATGAAGACCCTGGCTGTAGACTGTGAGCGCGAAGCCCTGAAGCACCAAAACCCAAACCGTATCGGACATCAAGTTTTCCCTAGGCGCTGAAGGAAAACCGTGGCGGTAACGCACCAAAACCATAGACCGATGCTAACCGCTAACCCGCGAGCAATGAACCCAAACCTCTGAGATTGAACTGGGTAAGTAGGGCATCGGTCACAGGCTGGTTGTACGTTTCCAGGGTTGGGGCACTAATTACACAAGATGTTGTGCAGGCTGATCTAGATACTGAACACAGGGATCGGCTGATAAGACTCCTAATGAAGGAAACGAAAGGCCATGGTTTGGCTGAGAGGCACTAAACCACCGAACCCTACATCCTAAACAAGACATCAGGCAAAGTCTGTGGCTGGAATAGCTGTCAGAACAATCAACGGGGTGTTCCCTTAGACTCCATCGAGTTATATATCAATGGTATAGGTCGTGCAGAGTTAAACCTGTGCGAAGACTCTGAGCTTGCGTGGAAAGCTTCGGGCGGTGGAACCCTAAGCTAGCATAGTATGAAAGGGAGGGGTGGCACATGAGGCTTGCACAGAAGAAGACAAATGGCCAAAGAAATTAAACAGACACCGTGCTACTGGAGATGCAGCAACAACCAATGTACCTACTATCACACCTACTGCTACCACTACTACTACTACTACTACTACTACTACTACTACTACTACTACTACTCCGATCGCGCCGGCACTTTCTCTCGCGATGGATCACCTGCCGCCGGTACAGCTGCAGCTGGCAAGCAGCTGCCGCTTCTGCCTCTCCGACATGGATAATGTAGGGGCCTTAACAATTAGAATAAGGCTCCTTGAAAGGGGTTGTTTATGGGATACTATAAGGGGCCTATAGTAGGGTTTTGTAATAAAGGGGGCCGTCTTAACAATTAGAGTAGGGTTTTGGGGCCCATAATACAATAACTATGATAAGGAACCCCCAAAGTAGTATAATGGATCCATGCCGTGCGATACCCAAGCATGTGGAAACACACACGCACACACACACACACACCTACACCTGCTGGTCCCATGTCTTGATGCGAACTTTGAAGTCTAGTTAGATGCTCAAGTTATTTCAGTCGGGCCTCATTACATATATATACACATACATAAAGACATATGTGACATATGTATACGTATGTATGTACGTATGTATGTATGTGGGTAGGTAGGTATGTATGTCGGTATGTAGGTATGTATACATATATATATGTATGCAAGTATGTATGCACTCATGCATGTATACATGCATGTATGCATGTATGGTGTATGCATGCATGCATGCATGTATGTAACGAGTATACGTGTATATATATATACATGTATACAGCCCTAACCCTGTTGCAACAGGTTTATAAGACTCTCTCCGCCATTGGATGAGTTCGCGCAGTTCTACAAATTTAGCAGCTTGGGGATCCAGAACCCCCTCAAACTTGAAAGCTGCTTAGGCTTAGGGTTTAGGGTTTAGGGTTTAGGGCTTCACGCACAAAAGTCTGCTCAATCCACATGTTCTCGAACCCCGACAGCAGAGTCTAGCATCCTTTCCAACTCCGACAGGGAAGTTGTGGCCATGGTCTCGTATCCGTATACTCACCCGCAAACCCGATCTTTGAGCGAACGACCTGCCTTTCAGTCAAGTCCGTTGCTGCTGCGACCTGCAGATGCCACGGGGTTTGCTGATTATTACCGACACGAGGTTTTGGCTGCTTGGGCTTGGGGTTGAGGCCCAGTCCTTTTGAGTCCGTTATACTGTGACCCGCAGAAGGTGCCCTAAAGAAGAGTATGGGCAATTATTCAGGCTTCTATACTCTTATACATATAATATACAATATATATATATATATACACATATACATACATACATACATACATATATATATAATATTATACTATATGCGTACATTATAGAGGTAAGGTGGCGTACATCGTACTGCGACACGCCGCCAAGAAGTTCAGCACTTAACAAACCCAAGGTACCACTCTGTGCTGCTTTCGGTGTGGAGCCTTTCTCGGGATAATCCCTATAATCTGCAGGAGAGTTTAGGGCTTAGGAGAGTTTATTTAGGGTTCAGGAGAGTTTAGGGTTTAGGCGAGTTTAGGGTTCAGGGTTCAGGAAACTTTAGAGTTGAGCTTTCCAAAACCTCAGCGCATTGCCCTGAATCTCTGTACGAGTCAGAGTTGGACGGGTATTGCTGCAGACTTACTGCATTGGTGTGCAGCCAAGGTTCTTGGCCTTGCGGCACCGTTTCTGAACTCCAAACCCTCGGTAAGCATAATGGTCAAACCTCGAAATTATGAACTGGTAAGCCCCTTAGCCGTGAGCCGGAACAGACTGCAATCAAATATCCTGTCTTAGCTGGCGAACCCTAAACCCAAAGCCCCTAAGCCCCTAAACCCTAACCCAGATTACTCTTTGCCTCGTTCGTTGCCATGGCCGGCTTGAATCCATCGCCGACGAAAACTTCCTCCTCCCTGGCGAGGCGAGCTGGATTTTTCAAAGGCACAATCTTGCTTGAGGGTTTTGGGCTTTGTCTACCGTATATGAGGGCTTTAAGGCTTTAAGCTTTTTGATGGTGCTGTATAATCTCTTGTGAGGAATTCATATGCAATTGTGAGAATCAAGTAACTCAGAGTGTTTACACAGATTGTTGGGCTTTGGTTCTTGAAGCACGGAATTCCGGGTTTAGGGTGCGGGGTGTAGCGGTTGCGAGTTCGGGCAAAGTGAAACACTCCCAATGGCCCAATGCAAGGACCATCAGCCTTTCCTGCATGGGCTGCATGGACACCAGTATTGCTTCATGAAGACAAACCCCATAAGTCATGAACGGAAGAGGCTCAAAAGACCCCAAGAGGCTGCAAAGCCCTGAGGAAGATGTCCCTGTAGCTCTGTCAGGATTCACGGCCATGGGTATTCGACCCAGACCGCCCAACTACCCAGTATCATATACACCCAAATTTGCACGATTGAGGACCAAAAGGGCTGCATTAATGGTACCTTGTAGGGCCGTGGCAACAAATACAGGAATCCCAAGGTCTGGTGAGAGTCTCGGACTCTACCTATAGTCTCCATTGTAGTTCCTTTTTGGGGTTACCTTATAGGATCCTAATTATGTATTTGGTTAAACCCAAAAAAGGAACTACAATGGAGACTATAGGTAGGATTTAGGAGTTCAGGTTCAGCTCATCCCGTTTCGGACACTATACTTGCGGTTTGGCCGCCTTGGCAACAGCCCCTACAAGTGACTTGATGCGGCTGTCGTGACTCCAGCTGCTTCAGACCAAGCCTGAAGGTGCCTTAAGAACTTAAGCTGCTGTGAACAAAGCCCGGCAGCCTAAACTCGGCGCAAATTAAACTCAAAAACACAGACTTCAAAACAGTGAACCCGACCACCCTCAGCCCCTGAATTGCACAACCTCTCCAAAACCAGCCTACATCCGATGGGAGGAATGCTCCATTAACCATCAAACGCACATCCCCACCACAACGAGCCATAAACCGACTTACATGACAAGCACGGCTCTATTCCCTAAACCGGAAAAAGGAAGCAAAGTTCAACTAGGACTGATCCAGGCAAACAGCCGGAGATTGAAAGTAAAACCTGAAAGCCTATCAGCCCCCCAACGCACGAGGCCGGTGCCCTGTTAGGTTGTCCCTGGCGAAGCGAACACCTCAGAACCGAAAGAAAGATGTGTAGACTGAGCAAAACGAACTTTGGGCTTAGGGGTTAGGGTGTAAATTGAGTAAAACGAGCTTTGGGTGTATATGTATAGTGGATCGTTAAATACATGGATGGCTGGATAGATAGATAGTTAGATGGATAGATAGATAGGTACAAGTAGAATGTTTACATGCCACATCCAGGGAAAATCATGATTTATCTGGTTTGGGGCGGCCTAGGGTTTGGGGTGTTTCTATTTCGAGGCTTGGCCTTTCTGGGTTTAGGACTTTACCTATAGTCTCCATTGCAGTTCCTTTTTGGGATTACCTTATAGGATCCCAATTATATTTTGGGTTAAACCAAAAAAAGGAACTACATTGGACACTATAGGTATGCCTCGAGGATGTTGGGTTTAGAGCTTCGGCTTGGGGGCTTAGCGGCCTAACCCCTGAACCCTAAACCGGCTTACCTAAGCCCCACACTACCCACGATGGTACCTTGAAGGCCCACTATCACTATTGAGGACCATAAGGGCTCTATTGAAGAGTCCTTGGGTCCATGTCTCGAGTTTCGGAATTCGGGTTGGGGACCGGGGGTCTGGGACTACTTGGAGGTTCAGGGGTAGTTATAAGTAGGGCTATAAGTCCCCTAATATGGGTTATAAGTATAGTTACCCTACTTATAACCCTACTTATAACTAGCCATGAACCTCCAAGTAGGATGCTTATGGCTGAGGTCTCAGGGATTATGGCCTGGGCTTAGGGCTTAGGGCTTGGGTCTTCGGGTTTGGGGCTGGTGCTTTAGGGTGGAGGTACCTGACGCATAAAATACTAAACCCTGAATCCGAATGGGTGGTTGTCAAAATTATGGTCCCTGTTTGGGTCCCTGTTAAAATACGGCACCTAATATTTAGGGCACCCAACAAGGGGACCCTAATTTTGACAACTACCCGAATCTCGTGGCCGCTCCCTTTGCTGTGACATCGCCGTCTTCGATGAAATTCCTAAGGGCCGGGCTTAGCGCTTGACCAGGAAGCGTTCTCCTGGGATGGATGTTTAGGGCCAGGGTTTTTTTGCCCCTAGCAGTTAAGGCCGTAGGGCCAGGGTTTCGGCTTTAGGGTTTACGATTTAGGGTTTAGGGTTTAAGGTCCACAGTTTAGGGGTTTATGACATCAACCCCACCCCATTAGAAAACCCCAAAGCCTACTTGAGGGATCCGGGGAGTCAGTCAGCAAGGTTATCAACACCTACATTGGAGCTATCCCAGCTGCCAAATCGGCTAATCCTTTGAACCTTCGAACCCACCCCTTCACTCAGCACTAAGCCCGAAACGCTCCTAAACCCTAAACACCTAAACCCTAAGCCCTAAACGGCCCTAAACCCTAGACCGAAAACTCCTGTCTCCGGAAGCCCTCAGCCATCTGAGGCTTGAAGGATTGGAGCGAGGGCTTGGAAGTGCAAGAGTTGCGGGGTTGAGCTCAAATGCAACACCGAGACTACTGTGAGAACTGTGCGTAACAACTCTTCTAAGTTCTTAAAACCCTGAAACCCTAAACCCCAAAATTGAAGCATTCAGACCCCTAAAGTTCCCTAAACCCTAAACCCTAAGGCCCTATAGTATGTCTTTAGTTGCAGCTCTTTTTGTGTGCATCTTCAGCCTTCGGCCTCTCTGGCTCAGGTTAAGGCTGGGATTGAAAAGGGTTTAGGGTTTAGGGTTTAGGGTTGAGTTTGGTTTTTTTGAGGGTTTAGGGTTTAGGGTTCAGGCTAGGGTTTAGGGTTTAGGGTTTAGGGCTCTAGGGTGTGAGGTTTAGGGTTGAGGGTTGAGGGTTTAGGGTTTAGGGCTCTAGGGTGTGAGGTTTAGACAAGAATCGACAGACCGGTTAAGGAAAGGTACTTTCTTGAAGGAGCTCCTTGTCGCATAGCTGGGGTATTCGGCAATGCCTGCTTTGGCCGAAAAAAGGACAACCCCGCTAGTGTTGGTGAGTTTAGGGTTTGGGCTGCGGCTGTGCAGTTGAGGTTTCAGGTTGGAGCCTCCGAGGCTAACTATGATACTTGCAATCCTAAATCCTTCAACCCTAACACCCCCCCCCCGCCAAACCCTAAACCCTAAACCCCAAACGCCAGACCCTGGACCTTCAACCCTACCTCCAAGACCCGAGAGGCTAAACTTTAATTAGCACCAAAGAACCGGCCATTTTCAGGACTACTCATACAAGCATATATAAGCAAACCATGATCAGGGACACTGACACCCCCCAAAACCTAAACCCATAAACCCCTTTGAGTCTCCAGAAGATGCCGAAGGAGACCGCGACGAGAAAGATGCAAGCGAAAATGCCCATGCAGGTCAGGCCTGCACTTAGGGGTTCGTTAAAGTACTTTGAGGGTTTCAGTAAAGTCCTATAAGGGTACTTTGAGAGTTTAGCCTCGCTTTTCGCGGTCTTTAAGAGGACTACAAGGGTTTCAGTAAGGTTCTTTAAGGGTAGCTTGAGGGTTCAGGTGGACAAAGGGTTCCATTACCGTTCAATAAGGCTCTCGCACAGCTTTAACCGGTTCCTCAGAGGGTTCTCCCCCTAAACCCTAAACCCTAAACCGTCCTAAACCCTAAACCCTAAACCCAAACCCAAACCCAAACCCTAAAAGCCCGAAACCCGAAGCCCTCACTTCCTCCCCCTCCCCCCCTGTTTTTCGGCCTCGCAGAGGTGGCAGCTTCCTGTTCCGGTGAAGGTTGGGAAAGGCTTTCGAGTTTCAGGTGGAGGGCTCGAGGGTGCGACCCTGCTTTCGTTTTGTTGCAGGGCTTGAGGCGCTCAGGGGCTTCAGATAAAAAAAGTACACATACATGCATACATACGTACATGCATGCATGCATGCATGCATGCATACATACATATATATATGTATATATATATATATACATACACATAATTCACATATACATATATATATATATGGCTTCAGGCTAGCCTTGGTTCCTTGTTTAACTTGAGCAGAAGGCTTCTGTGGGGCTTGGCCTATGATCATGTACTCTCTTCAGGTGCGCAGTTTGGGGTTCCGGGTTTAGAGTTCCGGGGTTCGGTCGGACATTCGTCAGCCAGTATCAGCTATCAGGACTTCTGGTTTAAATTTCCGGGGTTGCTGGTGCCTGTTGAAAGCTACAGCAAATATTAATGCTCAGCTCAAGATTCTGTACGCTAGACCGCAAGAGCGAATCATGGCACCACGAAGTTTTCTAGGCAGGCTCGAAAGAAAATTCGGTGTTGGCCTCGTTGTGTCTGATGCGAATACAGAAGCCTTATCTAAGAGCTGGAAGGACCCAGCAAATTAGTAAGCGCTTGTAGGGCCCGGTCATGCTGAGTCCGCTAACACCCATAAACCCAAAACCAAGAGTAGAAACACGCCCTACGCCCTAGTCCATAGCCATGAATTGCCTAAGCCCTAGACCACAAGGCCGTTTCCCGTACTTTTGGAATTTGGAATCTGAAGAGCAAAACACATCAGCCGTGAACCCGAAACCCGGCTGATAGCAAAAATCACTGAAGCTTGCAACCCTTGCTCTTCCCAGACCTTCCAAAATCACTTAATTAAGGAATATACCTTAAATCATAATAGGATCCCTAATATGAATTAAGGTATATTCCTTAATTAAGGGATTTTGGAAGGTCTGGGTTGATCTCGCAGGATAGAACACGACAGTCAGGCATCCAAGGAAGGTTTGTCTTACAGGGCTGACAGGCCCAAGGATTTACAGGTGATAAGCCTCATGATTGTATGGATACCAAAACACAACAAGAAACCCCTAACCCTAAACTCCCTAAACCCTACCTTAACCCCAAATAACCTACCTTTTTCGAGTTTCATAAAAGAAAATATAATATAACGGCACCCCAAAACGGTAGGTTTCTAAGAGTCCGTAGACCCTAAAACGAAAATAACAACTTTTACGAACTGTGTTCCAACCTGGGAATGCGAAGCCGGAATCCCAAGACCCTATCACCTATATAAGATAGCAGCATCAGAAAGGTCCTGAAAAGAGACAGGGGGACAAGCACGATCTGCCGGAGGGCCCAGGCGACGTAAGCCCTTAGGCCGTACCTGTCTACATGAACCTTATAGGGCTTAGGCTTACAGGGTAGGGAGGGTTTAGGGTTTAGGGTTTGTAGGGTTTACGGGGTGGACAGGCTTTACAAGGTTGAGGGTCGAATCTAGGATCTACAGTAGAAGCCAGAAAGTTGGAACATCATTGTCCTCATGCCCCTGAGGTAGAGTAGAGGGAATCCCAGCACATATCATCCTGAATCCATGTTCCAACTTTCTGGGCTTCAATAGGATTTTGGGCTAAGGCTTTCGGCTTGGACGGCTTAGAGGGCTTTTTTGTGGGTTTTTTTTATGATAGGGCTTATAAAGTTTACGAGGTCCAAAGGTTTTTTCAGGTGAACAGGGTTTACATTTTTCACAGACTGTACGGGGTTTCTAGGCTTCATTGCACTTTGAGGGTTTATAGGGCTTCCTCAACGAGAAGGCCCTGAGGCTCAACGAAGCTCAAAACAAAATTCGGTCTGGCCTCCAGACCGAGAAACCTTGGAGCATGCGTCCTCCCTGTGATACTGAAATTGGTCTTGACTGAGGAAACTACGGGGTCCCAGGGCCCTGAATCCTGAATCCTGAACCCTAGGCCCTAAAGCTATGCTAGAAGTCTGTTCAAACAGTCCCCAACATTGTATCTAGAGCTCTATTTATACATTCAGCAAAACTGAAAGTCCTCCCAAATCGCTTGAGGGTTGAAGTCTATAGGGCCTTCAAGGAGGTATAGAGTTCTCTAAGGGTTCTGCGCTCTTGAAGGGTTAGGTTTTTTTTTAAAGCCCTCGTGTCTTTTGCTATCAGGGTTCGGGTTTTCGGAGTTTAGGATTTTGATGGCTTCAAGGGCCTACTAAGATCCTTTTTAAGCCTAGGAATGCAGCTAAAAGGCCGAGGGAAACACGTGGCTTACGATGCCCCCCTCTGAACACGGACGCATGGAAGCCCTTGCAACGAGAATGAAGGGGCACGGCACAAGGAGGAAGTAGGCCAAGAACAGCAGAAACACAAAGGCCACGGCCGAGACTGCCAGACCTGGACATGCTCATGATGCCGGTAAGCAGGTCTCCCTCTACCCACGAAGCAACCATAACTATAGCCCCTAAACCCTAAACCCCTAAATCCCTAAACCCTAAACCCCTAAACCCCATCAGCCATGACCGTTTTTCTTGAGGAAGGCCCAGAGCCTCCAAAACCCCTCAATTAAGGAATGTACCTTAAATTATAATAGGATCCCTTATATGATTTAAGGTATATTCCTTAATTAAGGGGTTTTGGAGGCTCTGGGGGGAAGGCTTCAGAGGCTTTCTTACGAGTCAGAGGCTTCCTTGGTTTTGGAGTCTCCGGGTGCAGAGTCCAAAGGTTGAGGGCTGAGGACCATAATGGGATAGGGTGTAGGGTTTAGGGTTTAGGTTTTAGGGTTTAGGGTTTAGGGTTTAGGGGGGTTCAAGGAACCAAGTATCGGTTACTAGTGAAGATCAGCAGTTTACTGTAGAAAGCACCGGCAAAGGTTCAGGTTTACTGAGTCTGGATTTCAGGGCAGGTGCTTTAGCCAGAATTGTGCAGGGTATGATTGCCTGACTGAGGAAGCTCTCGGGGCAGTTTTTTCAAGCGTCATGAACAGCGTGATCACACAACGAAACTCCGCGGTACTTTGGAGGTGCTGCTCAGGTTCTCAGCATGGCCAGCCATCCCGAACCCGAGCCTGCGGCCTGGATGAATGGTGTTAGACAATAACCTAGAGGCTGATACCCTACCCCTTTTTTGGGATACCTAGTTTTATGGTTAGGATCTGTTATCTTAAAAAGTAGGCGCCCTAAAAAAGGGGTAGGGTATGAGCCTCTATGTAATGTCTAACACTACTCATCCAGGCCGCAGGCTCGGGAACGTAGGGTACAATGCAATGTCTGATAGCTATGCACGACACTTCTCACGAAAATTCTGCAAGCTTTCATTGAGCATGGGGGCTTGGGAGATAGCGCTTAGAGACTAAACCAGACTATGCCGAAGAGATGTTGCACTTAGCCGCATATTTCTGAGATGCACCGAGAGGTCTACCTCTTTACTCTCTGCCCTCATTAGTCCGATCCAGAAATCAAAGGGTTTCAACCACAGGCCCTGCAGGCTAGACCCAGTCTCAGTGCTCTTTGTTTGGAACTCGAAATAAGAACGCAATCATTAGAGAACCAACGGCAAAAAATCCAGCATGTGGCCTGGCGGCGTCAGCAGCCAAATTTCGCCTTGGGCATTCTCCTCCGCCGGGGAATCATGGGTTCAGGGACATTTGTTGTACCATAGTCTTAATCTGACAACTTGCAACATTAAAGTGTTTTAAATCACGAGCAACTGGCCACAAGCAGGGTCGCTTGGAAGGCATGTTCGCACCGAAAGCCTAATCCCTAAAATGCTGCTCTTCAATCATCCCCGGACATGTTGAGCCCAACTGACAGCCCCACCATGCCGGCGAATCTGCAAACAGCGTCGTTGTTCACGGCTGGACCAAGTTCAACGTAATCCTTCTAGCGTACACCACATAACAGCCTAAACTGTAGACTCCTAAACCCATGACAAACGCTCGCCCCCCTTCCATGCAGTCTGAGCCCACAGCAAGACTATCCATCTTTCCCCCATAAAACATGGGGGTCTCGTCTTGTCTAGCAGCCCAGAGCCAACACCAGTGCCAACAGCTACACCCTAATATAGGGGCCTTAATAGTTAGAACAGGGTTTTGGTGTATGTTATACCATAGTTACAATCAGGAGCGCCAGGTAATTAGTAAGGCCTCCACGTTATAGTACCCTTATAGATCCCTTATAGTAACCTTTATAGACCCCTTTAAAGGAGCCCTAGTCTAATTATTAAGGCCTCTTTCTTAAACCATTGCCCTAAACCCTAGTCACACCAGGTACATGGACCCTTCAACCCTCAACCCTTATAGTAATTGTAGAACCCTTATTGCCCTAAACCCTTATAGTAGCTCTTATAATAGCCCTTATAGACCCTTTAAAGGAACCCTCAAGGATCCACCATATTGGTTACCCTAAACCCTAGTCACACCAGGCCTCCTCATTTCCAGTGCCCAAGGCATTCTCGCAGGTGATGTTATCCTCTCCGGGGCACCGGTGTCGGCGTTTTAGGGTTTAGGGCTTTTGGGCTTTCGGGCTTTAGGGTTTTAGTTTTTAGGGTTTAGGGCAGTTTAGGGTTTAGGGTTTTCGGGCTTTAGTGTTTAGGGTTGTTTCATGTTATCCTCTCCGGGGCTAGGACAGGTAGAAAACAGGCGTCGGAGTGTTAGGCGCTGTTTTTTGAGCTCCTTTTCTACGTCGTCCGAAGGTCCCTTTAGGGTTTAGGGTTCGGATCACGACTGACAGATGGGTTAAGGGTGCAGTCGGGCTTCTTGACCCAAAGGGTCCAAGTATCATTATGGTATATACTTATAGGGTATTTTGGGGGTCGAAGTATATACCATAATGATACTTGGACCCTTTGGGTGAGCTGGTATCACGTGAAGGGTGACATTCTCGGGATTGGCGTCTTGGGTCTCTTCAGCAGGCCCCGAGAAGTTGCATTTACCAAGAGGCTCCATAGTAGTTCCTTTTTGTGGTTCATATATAGAATCCAAAAAGGTAACCCAAAAAGGAACTACTATGGAGACTACTAAAACACCCACGCAGGCCTATCTGAAAGTCACATTTGGAATCTATTCTGCTAGTCAGCTATGTAGTCCACAGGAGGAAGAAGCGGAGCGTCAACAGGAATGCACAAACCTCCTGCTTGTCTCAATGCAAACGTGAAGCGAAATAGTTACCCTCAGCAGCGAGCGGCATGTCCTCTGCAAGGGTCCTTAGCAAAAGTCACGTAGGAGAGTGGTCGATAGAGGACGTACGAGGCGTGCTCTCGCGGAGTTTCCTATAGTACCCTAGGGCCCCAGACTCCTAAACAATGACTATTTTGGTAACTGCAGCCCACCCTAAACCCTAAACCCTAAATAATGACTATTTTGGTACGGTATTTTGCAATTCTGCAAGTGCGACGCACGCGAATCTCGGTTCAGTCGAAGGCGTTTAGGGTTTAGGGCTTAGGGTTTAGGGAGAGTAAATCACGTTCTAGCATGCCGTTCGCAGATTCAGAGATCTGATGCTGCACTTTCTAAATTTGCATGGCTGTAAGGCTGAGGCAGTCACTGGGCTCAATACCCTTAAAACTCTAGGGTTAGGCAGCAACTCTGGTTTAACTTGCCCGCGCCGATTCAGTCATCCTCAGGCCATTTGATGTTTTGTGCTACGTCTCAGTGACAAAGTTGCTCCCAAGTCCTCTAGAAAGAAAGCTACTTCCTCAATCATTCCTGATTGGTCTTTCCTTCCGTCGCATTGAATTCAGCATGCTTTGACGCTCCGGATGCTCGTGCGGCAACGTGAGCATAGTGGGTAAAAACGTTTTTTGTAAGAAACCCTAAACAGTAGTATGACTACTTATGCAGGCTTCTATAAAATACAGTAGCCTACATAACTTCTGTAACAAACCTAAGCACCTAATCCATGGGTCCTTTGGACCCTTGGGGTAATAACAGTGGATCCCGGATTTGGTATTTCGGAGCCTAATGGCTTGCAGGATCTGATGGAGTCTGTGCTGGAGGGCACTGAGGTTTTAAGGGCTCCGGGGGTTGAGGCAGTTGAGGCTTCTACAAGATCATGCAATGTAATTTATGATACCACAGATGATAACAAGATCTCATAAACACCAACTAGTATAGTGAACTGGTGCTATTCTAACATGTGGCTCGCGGTTACAAAGGGCCTCCCGGCTTACGGTTTAGAAGGGGCCTTATGGTCTAAGGGCATGAAACCGGCCATGAATGGACGAACCTGCAACCCAGAGCTTGGATTTCCCTAGGGCTCCAGTAACCAAAATAGTAGATTACTGGGATATAAAATATATGGCTAGTAACCTACTATTTAGGTAACTGGAGCCCCAGGGTTTCAGATGATCAAATAAACCGGGCATCTGGTCGTTGCCCGGTGCGCCGGAATTGAACAGACCGTCCTCGGCAATGTTGAAGTCACCTGGGAAGGGAAACAAGGTGCGCAAAGGTCTTTTATCGCTCACAATCACAAACCACAGCACACCGGGGTTTTACCCCGAAATGTCCTTAGCCCTAACCCATTTTCGACCATCTTAGCCCCCAAATCCACCACACTAAAGACACTAAAACAAGGTTTGATGTCCAGGATGTTGGATGCTGTAGGTGAGGCAAGACTGGCTTCGTTGTTGAGTATGTCCAGGACCGGTAGCCGCTGCCTTTGGTATGGTTATCGTGCTGGTAGCGGCTGCTACTGCTATCATGGCAGCCGATGAAACTTTCCATGGGTTAGTCCAGAGCCCTGATGAATTAGTAACACAATTCCTTGGGGTACCTCATCACAGTTATATTCTTACACACTTGTACACACTTCTACATAGGGTGCAGGGAATTTCGCGGAACTATGCTCAGAAGCTGCGCGGGGAATTTCAAGCACCAACGCCCAAAATTAAAGAATCACTGTCGTTGTTTTCAAGAAGCTGGCCAGAAACCATGAAACTAGGAAGGCATGTTCAAAAACGTCTGCCAAGCTCGCCCCACAGCATGGCCATGCATTTCTAGATGCCATCTAAATGCATACGGTCGCCTGTCCGCGGAAAGCCAAGCCAAGCCAAACCATGCTGCCAACTCCCCCCGTCACACTTACATACATCGGAAGGTCCGCATGGGGGGCAGGGAGCCAGCCCCCTCCCCCCAACCCCCCACCCCCGCAAAAGCCAAGCCAAGCCTTGCTGCCAAGCTCGCCCCACAGGGTCGCCATGCATCTCTAGAAGCCATCTAAATGCATACGGTCACCTGTTCCTGTTTCCCTCAAACCCCACCCCCGCGGGCCAACTCCCGCCCGTACATCACTATGCATTTCTACGCGCCTTCTAAATGCATATGGCATGTTGTTTCTGAAAAACGAGGTTCCCTATGTTTAACTGAAAACCCCCCCGCAGTTTCCTGAGCATGTTTCCCTGAAAATCCGAGTTGCCGCCCGAAAAAGTTAGCACCCCTTCTACATATATACTATATACATATACACATACACAGATACAACCGCCGCAATCCTGTTCTAACTACCATGCCCCCATGTACTTCAATTTGTGGAGCTTTGTGCGCTTTTCATGGAGACTCTAAAGGTCCATGCACCCAAAATAGGGAGCCTTTAGGGGTTCAGGGGTTTAGGGTTTAGGGTTACTATAAGAGTTCTGTAAGGGCTGTACAGTTTAGGATTTAAGGGTCCATGTACCCAAATCGTATGTACTTTCGCCTTACAGTAGTCCCTGTACCAGGTACTTTGGAGCCAAAGTATATACGATTTGTGCACACGGGCCCTTAAACCCTAAACCCTAAAGAGCCCTTGTAGAACCCCCATAGCAGCCCTTCAAGGATCCCTCTTGGGGCACATGGAACCTTCCTCTCATGCCAGAGCTTGGGGACACGTCTTAGCATAATATTACAGGAGCCACAATAATTAGAATAGGGCTTGGGATGTATCTTGCTATGTCTATTTAGGGGCTGTAGGGGAATGCTCCTAATTTTTAGGCTTCTGTATAGTAGCAACATCAACCATCTAGCAGCAGGTTTCGCAGTCTTACGCACGACGTTGTGCACTAAGCTCCGGGCGGCATGCTTCGTGAAAGCCGTCGCTGTCCAACTGAAGATGCTTGTTCAACCGTTGGAGCATCGTGGGGTTTAGTTTAGGTTCTACCTAGACGCAGAGCTGCAATGCCTTATCTCCGGTGTCACCTTGTTTATGCTCAGGATTATAGGGTCCTATAATCACCAAACATGGCGGCCCCAAACATACTACAGTTCAGGGTCTATAGGTACTTTAATTTATTGAGGGAATTCAACACGAAATCCCGATGACTGACCATGACACCTAGATTGTTTGGGCTATCGGCAGGCCTCAAACAACGCACTTCAGGAGGAATTCCGGTGTTGCTGAGCTTCGGTGATCAGGGTTCTGCTGCTTCTGTACATGCCCAACTGATAGCGGCTACTTAGACACCCCAACTCTTAATGAAGAGTATGAGACCCGTTAGCAGTAACCCTTGTAGACTCGCATGCTCTAATGAGGTCAGTATTCGCCCATGCCACGATCTCTGCAGCATCCCTGGTCTGTCTCCCTTTGGCATGAATCGGCATGAAGGGGCTCTGTTACCGAGGTTTATGAGGTTTGGTGCTTGGGGAATTGGGTGTCGCAGGAGGCCGAAATTTCCGGCAAAAGACAAATCCCCTACTTCCTCTTCAACGCGAAAGCAACCGACACCCATTTCTTTTGGCCCAACGATGAACCCACAAACCGTTATCCTTACTAGCAATGCCAACGACTTGAACTGGTTTATTCATACAAGCAAGCCAGTGGGGCTTAGGCATGCCGAATTTCAAACATCCTGCCTGGTACTTGCACGACTTGTAGAAGTTCTCGCAGGACTCTCGACAGAGAGGCAATGACATATTGGAATCGTCGCCTCAATCCATGACAGTGACAGTCAAGCTCATGTGAGCATGATGTATATTACTGGAACCCCCGTAAGTTCACCCAGTATTTACACTCACTAGCAGACTATAGGATAATGTAGTATAATACAGTATGGCCAGTATGGTATATGCTGGCACCTGGCAAAAGTCCAGGGTGTACCAATTTTAAACCACTCCCGTCTGCAATGCCGGCCCCGGAGTCCAAGTACCCTGTAGTTAGGAATCTGGGGTAGAGTAACGACGAGTTAGCATCTATGCGTGCGTGTGCCTATCTACCTATCTATCTATCTATATGTATGTATGTATAGTTGTGTGTATATACAGATGTATATTATACATGTATATTGCATTGGGTACTTGGAAAAACTGAGAAATTCAGCCAAGATGCACTTCGGGAAATTATACCAACAAAGGGCGTTCCGTAGCGCGGTGAAGCCTCAGCAGCCAGCTCAGGCCCGCCGCGCAACGCGCAAAGCCGCCAGCGAGGAGGACCGTGACCAGACACCCTCAAGCCTAATCGCAGTGACAAAACGTTGACGTCAGAGAGTTTCTATTCAGCTGGTGCCGGAGACGCGCTTGTGGACAATTTAATGCGCAGTTTATGTACATGCTGCATATTATCATGAACATTGAAGCTTTGTCGTGGGAAGATGCAGTCCGGAGCATGCTATGCAATTAAACTGCCCATGTCGAAAATCGCCTGCACAGCTGCGACTAGAAGGAGTGTTCCCAGAGAGCCCCAAGCTTCTCTCGTCGCTTTTGCGGAGCATACTAGAACAAGATATCTTGCATTCTGGCGGAAACCTCATGATGAAACCCGAACCCTTGAAGCTTAAACAACTAGGCCTTAAGGCCTAATTCTCAACCACCAGAACTATGGCCCACTAGATTCTGGTCCTGCTCTCGCTAAGTCGAAGGCATTCCTTGTTCGACCTCAAATGGCATGGCAGTTCAGGCTTGTAGGGCGTGGGAGTTTAGTTTTTGGAACTCCTTTTCTCCCAGATCCGCAGGCAGCTCTGGTTTTGGGTGTTTTGGGGATTAGGGCTTCGGGTTCTTGTCGGGTTTAGGGTTTTAAGGATTCAAATTTAGAAACCATCAAAAGGAACAGCAAAAAAGGTAGCGTTTGGGATTCGGGTAGCAGGAAGCCATAGGCACAGGCACCGCATCTGCAGCGTTTAGGGTTTGAAACTAAACCACTTTTTTTGGTCTTTGGGGCATAGAGTTTTTCAGTTTAGGCTCAGCAGTTTAGGGTTTAGGGTTTGAAAGTATTCGAGTTGTAAGGGCTCCAGGAGACGGTGAGTATATTGACATCGTTTCAACTCTGACTTGCACTACAATGTTACATGTACCCTGCCTGTCACAACAAAGACGGACAAGCTCAAGACAAGGATATGTGAAAGTTGCTGAGACCCATACCCAAAGTCGTTGTACCGGTTTTCCGGGCTCACACCTAAAGAGCCTATACTTGCCTGAATATCCAAGGCAGCTGACGATTGCAAACTACACAGTTGCTCAGGGTAGAGGTTCAGGGGGCAGGCCTGATGCATGTCTCTCTGGCATCGAAAGTTTAGGGTTCAGGGTTTAGGGTTGCAACCCTAGCCAAAACCTGACTGTGCAAACTGTGAACCGCGAAAGGCTAGCCTCAATCGCAAACGCTAAGAACTGCACGTCAAAACGCGACTGAAGCAAGCTCCCGGCAGAAGGTGGATTTCTACGAACTCTTTGGGAGTCACCTTCCGTGGCAGTTGAGGGTGCATAGGCTTGCGAGCTGGATGACAGAGGCAGCAACACCACGACTTCATGTCATTAGTACTAATCCTTTTGTCAAGGTGCACACGGACCAGTTCTACTGTAACTGTTCAACCCCCTATAGTATACTATGTTCGAGATTGAGCAGCCTCTGCACCTGCCCTAAACATCCAATGCCTTGCATCCAAAACCCGCACTCAACTGACAATAATTGCCCCAATACCCAACTTACGCCCTACCACACCCCTGAACCCTAAAACCCTAAAACCCTAGAGCCCTAAACCCTAAAGCCCCTAAACCCTAAAGAATGAAACCCTAAACCCTAAACCCTGAACCCTAAGCCCCTGCACTCTTAGCCCCCACATGATCCCCAGAGGAATCTCCCCCGCCTTCCCCAAGCCCAGAACCTCTGTACCCAGACTCCCCCCTTCAGCCCCCAGCATTTCCTGAACTCAGAAGACGGATTCTTCAACTTCGGGTTTTTTACAGTTATTTCAATATTAATTTATATAATATATATATATATATACATATATATATATATTTCTTTGTTATAATATATATATATATATATTAGGATGACGGCCCCGAAGTTTAAGGCTTGGGGTTTAGGGGTTTAGGGTTTCAGAGGTTCAGGGCCTCTAGGCTTCAGAGGCTTAGGGCTCGGGGGTTCAGAGTTTACAGAATAACAGCAACAATCAGTGCACATAGCAGTATGGTGTCAGGCCTGTTAGGCCTAATCTGGGCCTTGAAATAACCAGGGAGAAAAAAGTATAGACTTTTATTTCATAATGGCTCTTTTTAAGTAGCAGGTCCCCCAAAAGTATTAAAGTATGGTACTCCAAAGCCCAGTAATGGAGAGGTACACCATCCTGAAGTTCGTGTGTGATTGGTGTTGGGGTTTCCTTGCCCTAAACCCTAAACCCTAAACCGTTTCAACATGGAAGTCCTTCAAGCCACCAGTCGACTGTCAGGGCCGTACATCCTGACCTAACACACTGACCCCTTCACTCCAAACCGTGATTCCTAAACCCTAAACTCTTGAAGCCAATCACTCTTGATGCCTGCGTTGAGTAAGTCTGGCTTTCAAATGCGTGCAAGAATCCCACAATCTAAGCTTCAGAATCCCGAAAACCAATAGCCTGAAGACACTTACGAACCCAGGAGTGGGGTTTGGGATTTAGGGCCTAGGGTTTCTCCGAGGCCGAGACATTCAACTCCTTTGCCAGGCGCCTTTCCACGACGTCCTCTGAAGAGGGGGCTGCTACAAACTAATGATGAGAAAGTTGTGGCGAGTACTTCGAACAACAAGCGAAATATGTAGTATGCTAAGACCACACACCGAGCTAACATGTTGGATTGGAGCAAAGACGAAATAGGCTTGTTCTGGCGGGAGCACTCCGACGCTCTTTATGTAACTCTCTACACCTGGAGAAACCAAAAGGCTCAAGTCACCACCAAGGACCGTCATGATTGGATGGCTTCGAAAAGAGCTTTCAATGTGCTTGTCTGTGGGATTCCTTAATATGACCCCCCCCCCCCATGAACCCAAACCCTAAACTCCAAATCCTGAAACCGATCCCCTGCGGCTCCTACAGTTGATGACATAAATCCTGCATTACCCATAACAAAATATACCATAATTCCCATAGTCTAGGGTCATTCAGGTACTGCAGGATTTATATCATCAACCCTATGACCCGAAACCCTCAACTCCTTACGTAATACGACTCCCAGAAACCCTAAACTCCAAATCAGAAACCGATCTCTTTTGTTTTCCTATGACCCTAAACCCTAAACCCCTAACCCCAAACCCCTAATCCGCATGGGCGGCCTTGAAGAGCCGCGAGAGCAGGGCATCCTTCTTCGTGGCGTTCCAGTCGGGCCAAAGAGGCTGGTGTGCAGGCACCTTTGAAACTTTACCTATAGTCTCCATTGTAGTTCCTTTTTGGGGTTACCTTATAAAATCCTAATTATGTATTTGGTTAAACCAAAAAAGGAACTACAAAGGAGACTACAGGTATGGGTGGTTTCTTACTGTAATTATACGATGAAGACATCTTAGTTGCTGAGTTCATAAGCCCCCAAAAAGTGTACAGTTTTAGTATTTTTGTCCCAAATTAGTGTAAAGTGTATCCACTCAGCTACTAAGACATTATACACTTTGGCGCCAAAGTACCGATAGAAGGACTTGAGGGCCAATACTATTCGGGCACATGGACCCTTACACCCTAAACCCTGCAAAGCCCTACTTATAGAACCCTTGATGGTAACCCTTAAAGGAGACCCTTAAAGGATCCATATTTAGGGCATGTTAGCTCGAAGGTGGAGGAGGAGGGCTCTTGAGAAGCGGGGTCCATTTCACGGAGGCTTTCGTCAGTAAACTGCTGGCAGTCCCTAAGGGTCCATGTAATGACCCAAATAGTATATACTTGGGCCTGAAAGTAGTCCCTATATAGGTACATTGGGGCCAAAGCGCATACTCTAAATATTTGGGTACATGTACCCTTATTATAGGAATGGAAATCATGACAAAACTCCAAGGGAGCCGCGCTGCACAACTGAGACCTGAAAGCTTAGGGCCCCGAGGGCTTAGGGTGTATAGACCCTAACTTCTACAAATGAAGGGCTACACCTATAGTCTCCATTGTAGTTCCTTTTTTGGGTTTAACCAAATACATAATTAGGATCCTATAAGGTAACCCCAAAAAGGAACTACAATGGAGACTATAGGCAAGGTCTGGAATTTTTGAAACCGTTCAACCCTCGGCCCTTCACTGCCGCTTCATTTTATTCAAACGCCAGGCAAAGCCCGCTGGACAGCACAGCTGCCAGCAGCGGCTTAATTATCCTCGGGCTCCACTTTCCTGAACAGTAGGTTACTGTAGGGCTAGGCCTGTAACACAATAACCAACTGTTTGGATTTCAACACCTATCATTATGTAATACAGCTAAACCCTAAACCTTGACCATTAAGCCTGACACCCCAAACCTTAAGCCATGTACGCTCTCAACCCTCACTGACCGCAAAGCCCCAAACCCTAAACCCCAAACACTAAGGATTGAATCTTGAAGCCTATCCTATAAGTGAGTAGCCGAGCAGCCCCTGTCCCTAAACCTTAAACTCCTAAACCATCGATTATTAAGGCGACTGGAAGCCAAGGGGTTCGGAATGGCTTCTTCAAAGCAGTTCGGAACCCGCCACCCGCACTTGCGCGACTGAGAAAAGGCCCGGCACTTATGCCTCAAACCCTACAGGCCACTCCATGAAGTTGGGAAAAGGGTTGAAGCTTAACCGCAACTAACCTACGTGTTGAAGGACTTATGCACAGAATTCATGATAAAGACCCTAAAAGGTAGGGTTTTATAGGCTTCAGGTAGGTTGTATAGGGTTCGAATCAGCTCTCCGTTTGTGTATGCTGCAGCCGCATAAGGGCATTGATGTGAAGCAAGAACCACTTGAAGGAGCGAATATGGAATGAAGGCTCTACAGTTTTGGCGGTTTGTATGCGGACTCCTCACGTTTAGACTGCTCGAAATTTAAAACAGCCCTCCAGGAGGGCAGAAGCGCAACTTCTTGAAACACGGGGTGTTAAGAGATGGCCTCTGGAGCAAGGCCGTACCGCACCTGCTTCCAGAACCAACCCCACCCATCCCGATGATAACTCAAATTACTGAGTGAGAGACTCCGAGATCTCGAACTTAGGAAATTTTGTTTTGATCGTGTAGAGGCACTCATTAAGTCTGATATTGGAGTCTCTCTGGTATGCTGGCTGGGAATTGCTCCAGCGTGCTCTAGTCAACCTCGAAAGACCAGGGATCGTCGTTCGCTTCGGTGGGAGCATCTGCGAGCTTCACGATTTTGAACTTCCAGTCCGTAGCTGTGGCAGGATAGTCCTCTTGTGTGTGTGTGTGTCTGTGCATGTGTGTGTGTGTGTCGATTGCCATCTTGCAGGAGGAGTCGAACCCAGAGTTTAACTCTGAACCCTATAACCTGAGTACGATCAAGGTTTACAGTTTAGGGGCCCTGCCCAAGCCCCAATCCCGCTAAATCTACAGCCCCTGAAACCTAAACGCTAAGCCACCAAACTGCTTCAACTCGAATCTCGAAGATTAGCCGTAGATCTGTGGCACTCTTCACACGAAGCCTCAAAGCTAAACTGCTGAAGGCCATCGGCGAAGGGTTTAAATCAGCTCTTCTTAGGGTGTATAGGGCCGAGTACAGGCCTCAAAGCTTAAAAAGAGGGGGCGGGCTGAGGGTTGCTAACGGTATCAAACACTATGATCGCTCAACGTGTCCTGCAGATTCACCGGGTCGCTGCTGTCAACAACCAGATCGGTCATGCGGACGAAGCGGTTGAAAAACGTGTTGTGCAGGGCAATCTCCCCGTTGCTGAGTCAGGCACCGGATGAGCTACGATTTAGGGTTTGTTGTCTACCTTCTGGAAGCTTCTTTCGGCTCGAGGGAAGACCCAAAAAAGGAACGTTCGAAACCCTATCTTAAATCACGAACTCGAAGCGCTAGCTTCTTGCAGACACCGATGAAGCCAAGAGTCGCCAGGTATCTCACCACCTAAGTTGCTTGGGTTCTTCAACACTATTGTGTTTCTTTTTATACTATGATAACATAGGCAGCCAAAAACAGTGGATAATCAATTCATTTATTATGATTATGTTGTATTAATATAGGACGCCAACAGATGCAACAAAACAACCACCACTGAACAACCTGGCCGCGAAAGGTTCCCAGCCCCACTCCTTGGGCAAATCGCTGGCGGCTTTGTGCGCGCTGGCGTCCATGCCTGCATGGTTCATCCGCACCTTGAAGGTGTGCCAGTCCCATACCCCCGTAAGTAATGAATATACTATACATATGTATATGTAGATATATATATATATATATTAAGTATGTACCTTTATTATGTTTAGCGGAAATTAAGCCCCTGGTAACTTGGTGTATTGCCCGATTGACAGGTATTCGGCTCGCTGGGCACGTCCAAAGAAGCAGGGACATTAGGACAACCTCTGCTTGCTAGAGTATGCGCACCTTGAAACTCCGTACAATGACAAAGGGACAAGAAAGTACTTAATTAGTTTTAGGGGCCTGAATAAATAGTATAGGGTTTTGGGGCCCCGTATACTACACCTATAATAAGGAACCCCCCCAAAATAGTATACGTAATAAGCCCCTATATTACTTACCACCCTGGCCCTGGACCTTAAACTTCGCTGCAGTCCAAGGACAAATCGGTTGTGGTAAGCACTGTGGAGGGCGATCTGGCCATTCCTAGTTCATGGTTGGGATAGGATTGAACATGTACATTTTTATTCCTTATTGGGTTTAAGTACCCATAAAAATGTAAAATGTTACCCAATTATGACCAAGATTCCCGGCGTCGACAACGGTGAAGCGCTCCCATGACCAGTCCCAGGGCATCTGATCCTCGTTTAGTACAGGGGCCTTAATAATTGGACCAAGGCTTTAAAGGGGTCCTTTATGGGTTACTATAAGGGGTCTATAAGGGTACTACAATAAAGGGGCCTTAATAATTAGAATAGGGTTTTGGGGCCCAATATACTATAAAATAATGGGAACCCCATAGGCAATTTAAGCCCCTACATTAGTACGATTTAGGGTCTAGTGCTTAGGGTTATGTGGGGTCTGGTGCTCACACAAGGGACCCACAACCTTAACCCTTATAGCTCAATTATAAGGGTAGTTTCAAGCCAAAGCGAAAACTTTAGAGATAAGTCCTATATACCCTGAACCCCTTCAAAACCCTAAGCCCCCAAAACCCTTAAACCAATTAAGCCTAAACTCTACATCCCCGATTCCCTAGGTTGATTCGCTGAGGGGGCGGCCGCGGCTTTGTGAGCGCTGAAGTCCATGTCGGCCTCCCAGGAGGTTCCCGGAGACTCCAAGATAAGTGGCTTGGCGTTTAGCAGTTTAGTGTCTAGGGGTTTAGGGTTTAGGGGATTCGGGGTTTAGGGGTTTAGGGGTTTTAAGTTTAAGGGCCTAGAGGGTTTAGGACGAAAAGAAGGTTTAGGGGTGTTTAAGATTTAGAGGTTTAGGGGTTTAGGGTAACAGGGCTCGTCGTCAGGATTGATAAGGGGTTGATACGAGGGTTTGAAAAGGGTTATGTAAGGTATGTGGCTAATAGGCTTAGAGGGTTTACCAAGGTTTTAAAGCAGGTTGCAAGAGTTCACTCATGAAGGATCCCCTTCAGCTAATGGGGGCTCCCTCCAGAAAGGAAACAATAACATCAACACATCAACACAATTACATGTGTTTACCTGCTTATATCCTTACATATATATATATATACATACATATATACATACATATATATATATATTTATTTATTTGTTTATTTTTTTATTTATTAGTGTATGTATTTATGTACAAATGCATAAAGCTGCAAATATACTTATGCCCTTAACCCTACATCATAACCTTATACCCCCACACCCTGGCTTAGCCGTAAGGAGTGAACCAAGGAGCGCAACGGGGAGGGGCCCTAAACCTTAAACCCCAAACCGTAACCCTACAGCCTCAACCCAAACCCTACAGCCTAATTGCCTGAACCCTAACCCCCAAAGCCTAAACCCACAACCCAAAAGCCTAGATCCGGGACCTAAGCTCTAAGAGGGTTGGGCCTGGTCGTTCATGCGGAGGAAACGGTTCCATCGAGCGCAATGCAGGCCCACTACGGAGCCCGGCTCGAGGAAGGGCTTCACCTCTTTGAGGATTACTATTATAGGCATAACTATGGACAAATTGCAGTAGTTACCCTAATTATGACTACCCATCGAGCGCAATGCAGGCCCACTACGGAACCCGGCTCGAGGAAGGGCTTCACCTCTTTGAGGATTACTATTATAGTCATAACTATGGACAAATTGCAGTAGTTACCCTTATGACTACAATTGCTGTTGCCGAAATTATTGCTGTCGTTCTAGTTGAGATTGTGATGATCGCTTCGTTTTCTTTATTGTGTCGTAATTTAATTAAGGTGAGTGTAATGGGTCAGGGTGTGCAAACGGGCAGGTGCGGAGCTCAGGCCTGTATAAACGATGCAGATACAGGACTTCAACCTTGGCACCTCGAGTTCGGAAACGCGTCTGTCTCTCTCTCTCTCTATATATATATATAAATACATATATATATATACACACATGGAGACAGAGAGAGAGAGAGAGAACAACAACATGCATGTGTAGATATTTCAAACAGTAACTGTGTGTGTATACATATATATATATATATATAAAGATGTGTCAAACTGTATGAATGTACACCCACACGCATACCTATATATATATGTATGTATGTATATATATATATGTATGTATGTATATATATATCTATATATATAAATATATCTATATATACATACTATACATATGTGTATATATACATGCATATACACATATAAATATACATAAATATTTATAGTATGATGTGCACAATACATAGATACAAACAAACACACGTACATACATACGTACATACATACATACATATACATACATAAATACATACATACATACATACATACATACATACATACATACATACACACATATATATATATATATACACATAGTTTAATATATATATGTACGTATGTACGGATGTCTGTCTGCCTGTCTGTCTGTATGTATGCTATAGGACATGCTGAAACTAGTAAGATTAAGAGCTCCATATTCGCGCTTGAAAGTCAACCCAGAGGCTTGGCCCCCTGAGCTGCGTGCCTGCAAGACGCGGAAGCGCGCGAAGATCATGGCAGCCGGCAGGTCTGAGGCATCCTTCGTGATGCTTCGGAAGGCCACTCCAAGGTCAGACACCTCGACGAAGCCTCCAGGCTGGCATGATGGGAGGGTTTGCAGTTTACAGTTTGTCATAGGGACCCTTAGGGGGTAGGGGGTTGGGGGGTAGGGGACTACACTTCCTTAAAAGGCAATATTAAGTCCTCATTACAAGTATTAAGGCCCCCTACCCCCCTAAGGGTCCTTATGAATTTATCGTACATACCCTGAGGGTCAAAGGAACTCGAAATCATATACTTCTGAAAATACTAACTTCCCACAGTTACTATCACTGTAAAGTTAAGAACCAACCATGGAGTACATTGACCCTTTGCCTGTATGGTTCCTCAAAGGGGGATGGCATCTTTCTCTCTAACCACCCTGCCGAACTGCTGGGCTGGCACAACCCACAAACAAACCAAAGCCAGCTACAACCTACTCACAGGGCCGATATCTTGCAGCCTTCCCCCTAATATTAAAGGGCGCCCCCCCCCNCCCCCCCCTAATATAAAAACTGGATTTCGGGGCCGGGGTTTCTATATTAGGCGGGGTTTCCGGGCATCCGGGTATGAGTCGGATTGACAGCAATTCGTCAGTACAGTCAACAAGTCAACAGCGAGCGATTCCTGCGCAGCCGTTCCGGCTATAGACCAGACAGTCAGCCTGCCTCGTTTGGGCAGACCTCACAGGCTCGACAGGCCAGCCAGTCGTGCAGGCCTCCTTTTGTTCAGGCAGCCAGACAGACAACCAACCAGTCAGCGACTGATTGATGCAGCGAAGACAGGGAAAGGAGGGAGAGAAACAAGAATTCTAGTCCCTAAACCCTAAACCCTAAAGCCTAAACCTTAAAGCCTTAAAACCCTAAGCCCTAAACCTTAAGCCCCAAAACCTTGAGCCCTGAGCCCTAAAGCCTAAGCCCTAAAGGCCCTAAAGCCCCAAGCCCTAAAGCTTTAGCCCTGAGCCCTAAACCCTTAAACCCCAAAGCTCTGGTCTCTTCGGTCTGATTAGTACTGCTGTAGTCTTTGGCTCTATTAAAACTAATACAATCCTACCCCCCCCTAATGTTTTTAATTAACTTTCAACTGCGGGCCCGAAACGCAAAATTCCGGGGTCGGGAGGTTTTAATATTAGGGGGGGCATTTATATTAGGGGGAAGCGATTACATACATACATACGTACATACATACATACATATATATATATATACATACAGAGCATGAGAGCATACTATACGTATGCCTGTACCTGACCCAATCTTTGAGTGTATGGAATACCGATACCTACAAGTCATCTTAGCGTGCCCATGTACATGTCGGTATGTATGAACGAATGTACATAAATATGTACGTAGCTACGTATAACGATAATGTGCGGAGGCGGAACCGCACGTGCATTCAAGCAGACTAACAAAGAATTCCATGTACGTAGTGTCATGAAGGGATATGACCCTAACACATCGGTACATTGACCTGTCTTGAGGTACCTTGGTTACTCTAGGTAACCTAAATCCTCAACAGTGCCACGAAGCGGTTGTGGATGCGACTGTGTAAGGCGATCGTTCCATTTCCGCCGTAGACCACAGTGAATCGTTCCCAACTCCATCCGGCGGGGAGGTCAGACGCAGCCTGGGTGGAGAGCTACGTGTTCAGGAAACAGGACACAAACATACATATCGCTCTCCATATATACATATGTACATATAAATATACATGCACATATACATACATACATACATACATACATAAATACATACATACATACATACATATATATATATATATATATATATATTTAGAGAGATACATACATGTGTATATACATATATATATATATGTATGTCTAAATATCAGTGTATATGAACAAACAGACGAACGAATAAATACCTACTTGTTGCAACTCATTGTAGTCGATTGCATATGGGTAGAAAGACAATATATGTGTATATATATATATATACACAGATGTATGGGTACGTACCTCTTTATGTGTAGACAATATCTATGCGCACACACACAAGAATATGTGTACACATATCTACGGCTTGCGATTCGGCTTCAGTGTCTTCGGTCTTCGGTTGGGGCTTGGGATTACGGTTTAGGGGCTAGGCATCTTTGCTGGAGGATTGGGCATTGGGGACACCGAGCAGCAAGACTTCCAGGAGTCGGGAAAGCAGATATCAGATATCACATGTCCGTATACAGTCTCCATGATCCAGTTCTCAGGAATGTAGCCTTTTGCCCCACTCATCCGAAGTTACTCAGTTTTGTTTTCAATCCAAAACCATTACTCCAATAACACATGGACCCCATAGAACCCTCATATCACCCTTCGAAACAACCTCACATTTCTCAGGCCGCGGTACCTTGACGGCGCTGGCATCCATCCCATCCGTGTTCATCCGGACGAAGCGGTTATGCCAGGTGTTGTGAAGAGCGATCTCGCCGTTCCCCGCATCGACCACAGTGAAGCGTTCCCAGGTCCACTCCTTGGGCTCCATCCATGGGTACAACAAGCATATTAAGCCCCGATATGGCTGGTTCAACTAACTTCTTCGGCCAATCATACACAACACCATGTCGCACATGTAGTAGCTCCTTGACATCCAAAACACATAGAGGCCTTAAATGCTAATTTAGGTTTACTAGCTACCTTATCTTCATGCACAAAATGTAGTGTTTTAAGGGAGCCCTCAGGAATCATTAATATACATCTAGAGACGAAGCCTCAGGCGGTTTAGGGTTTAGGGTTGCCCCTTTCGACCGACGCAGCATCCGAGTCTCGAAAGGGAAATCGTCTCGGGGCCCTGAGGCGTCCATGTCGCTCTGCGAGTTCATGCGCAGGAAGCGGCCTTATCTCATAGGCTTTAGGATCTAATATAGGGGCCTTAATAATTAGAATAGGGTTTTGGGGCCCATTATACTATAATTATAAGTATAATTAAGGAACCCCCCAAAAATAGTATAGTAGGGTTGGGAGTTTAGGGGTCCAAGGCTCGGGGCTTAGGGGTTTCACAGTTTCGGGCTGCATTTAAGGTTCAGGGTTTTAGAGTCTATACCTGTAGTCTCCATTGTAGTTCCTTTTTTTGGATTAACCAAATATATAGTTAGGATCCTATAAGGTATCCCCAAAAAGGAATCACAATGGAGACTATAGGTAGGGTCCAGGTTTAGCATTCCACCGCTTCTACGACGTAAAAGCTTAAGTCCTGCTTGAAGCTTTTTGGCTTTCAGGCTCAAGGGCTCAGTCGCAACCTAAACCCCTAGCCCTAAACCCACAAGGTCGGCGCGGTGTGCAAAATCCCCAAATCCTTATCCCTATAAACCCTTAGCCCGAAACCCACAAGGTCGCGGCGGTGAGTCTGCCCTTGCAAGGCGATGGTGGACCCCGGAGTGAGGCCGGGTGGTGGAACCTGGAGGAGGCTCCTAATGTAGGAACCTGATTAAGAAACCTTGGGCCTTTACTAGGGTTCCTTATATAAATCCTGCTATTTGGGTGGGGGTTATAGGCCCAGGGTTTCTTAATCAGGTTCCTACATTAGTTCGATCGGGGGAGTCTCTTTGGAGGATCATGGAGCAAGGTGAGGTCTCTTCTACCCCGGGCCCCGGGGTCAGAGAAGTTTTAGGGGTTAGGAATTAGGGCTTAGGGTTTAGGAACCAGGATGTAGCGCAGAGGAATCAGGGTTGAGGGCATAGGGTGAAAGTTCTAGACTCTTGAATGATATGTGTAGTTCTCTAAATTAGGGTCCCTTTTTAGGTCCGCTGGAGAATACGGCACTCTTATAACAAGGACCCCAAAAGGGACCCTGGTTCAGAGAACTACCCATACGACAGCCAGGCTTCTACATGCTGACTTCAACCCTAACCGAAATCCTCGGCTTAAACCCTATACCCTGAACCTGAACCCGAACCGTCATAAACCGTACCCTGAACTCGAAAAACCCTCACCCCCAGCCCCTCCGGTCCTTAGGGTCTATATAAATCTATTACAAGGTTTGAGCAGCAAGGCGTGTAGGGACAAGGGACTAGGCCTCGAGGATTACGGTTGAAGGCTTGTGGGTTGACGGAAACTGCCCGAAAAGTGGGAACCCAACCTGGGCTTTACGTATCTTTTCGTGTTGGGTTTACGGTCCATAATAAGGGTTTCGGGCGTGTGCTTTGGGACTTTGGGGGGAGGGACAGAGTTGCCCTTCAAGCAAAGGGTATCCGGGCACAGAACATGTACGACCTATCTTCCATGTTTCTGGATTTCAACGCCAGAAAGTTGGAACATCATTAGCCTCATGCCCTTAAAGTAAAGTATAAGGGATCCCAGCATGAATCCTCCTAAAGCCATGTTCCAACTTTCTGGCTTCTACTGTATATCTGCAGGGCTTAGAGCTCACGGCACTGCACAGACAAATCTAGGGTTTCAGGCAAGCACAAGCTTCTGCGTTCGACATGTGTCCCTCTGTCTATCCGAAATCCCCAACCCTGAACTTCTCTGTGGTCAACCGAAAACCTCATCCCCGAACATAAGCCGTAAGGGTCCATGTGCCCAAGTAGTGTATACTTTGGCCTTAAACTAGTTCCTATATAGGTACTTTGGGGCCAAAGTACATACTCTTTGGGTGCATGGACCCTTCAACCCTAAACCCAGAACCACTATAGTAACTCTTAAAGGAACCCTGGAAGGATCCCTATTTGGGTACATAGACCTGTCGGGAAACTGCAAAAAACCCGAGTAACACCCAGGGCCTTGCTGACCACCGAGCTGACATCTTTGCTCCCGAAGTCGCGCAGGGCATCCAGGGCTTTTCGTTTGCCTTCGGTGGACTCGGGTTTAGCACAAGGGTTTAGGTCTTTTTGTTAAGCACCTTTTTCCCTCAGCAGAGTGAGTCTCTAGAGAAAGCCTTATCTTGAAGGCAGGCTTGGATGATACTGGTTTAGGGGTTTAGGGTTGAGGGCTTTGTAATGGGTCCGAGGGCTTACTGCATTAGGATACAAGTGTGGTGGCAAAAGTTCTCCACATATAACCCCCACCGAGGCCCTTGTCTTGCTACTTACGGAAGCTAGGTTCCTGAGTAGCCCCTTTCTAATCAGGGTACCCTGCCTCCTACTATTCAGTTTTAATAAGGGGGCCCCCAAATTAAAATGGCAAAAGGGAACTACTCAGGAACCTACGAAGAAGCCTTAAATCCAAACTGGAGCCGGTTTGTGGGTTAGTCGTCACCCTTGCAGCTCCAATGCTTCAAGGTGGCCCGCAACAGAGGCATCAGGCGGATACCAGTATTGAACATCAAACCCCCAAACATTATACCCGAAATCCTAAACCGAAAAGGCTTGGAGGAACTCATGAAATGGAGGCTATACATGAGAGCCACAAGTGGACAGGGGTCAAAGGACTCAGATGAAAGAGGGTTTCACGGGAGCTCGAGATACACTCACCCAATAGAATCGATGCCCTGTATATATATATATATATATACACATAATATATATATATATATATATATAGATATAGATATAGATAGATAGATAGATAGATGCATATATATATACCCATATGTATATATGTACATCCGTATGTCTGCCTGGGAGTTGCCGGATTCTGTTGTAGGGCTTTCTCGTCCGGGGTGATGAATGAGGGCAGCTCTTATATGTGATGCTGTGGGGTCACTGTGTCCTGAAAACATCAGAGGACCTGCTAGGTCCGGCGAAAAGTGTTTTGGGGGTCCTGACCCGACCAGATTTTGCTGCTTTTATCAACTTAGACTGACCCTGCATAGAAGTATATTGTGGTTATTCTACTCGAGCTATATTCAGCTAAGTAATCGTATCGGTACTTATTCAGGCACCTATAATATGTACTGTTTGAGTCAAACCACTGCTTTCGGACACGAAAGGCATGGCCGCAAGGACGATCTGGAACTGCTCCACGACATTCACCAGCCGGATCCTCTTTGTAGGCGTCCCAAAGGGTCCAAACTCAATCTTCACCCCCAGATCCAAGTCATTGTCCTCATGCTGCGTTCTTGCGAAACACAAGGTTGTTGGTTTAGCCCTAAGGGTCCATGTACTCATATAGTATATATACTTTGGCCTTAAAGTACTCCCTATGTAGGTACATTGGGCCCAAAGTATAGACTATTTGGGTACATGGACCCTTAGGGTAGGGTTTTAGGGTAGGACTTTTGAAGGCCCAACCAAGCAAATTATCAACCTGAAACCCTAAACTCCCTTCTTGGCCCTTCTCCTTTCCGCCCCCCCTCCCCCCCCTCCCTGGCCACTCCTCCAGGAGCCCCTGGATGTCGAAGCTCACAAGACCTTGGCTGTTATCTGCGGTCTATTGCGGGCTACTTACAGTATCAGGTGAGTCGATCGGCAAGCAGGCTTTACGTACCTGGCTTTTCTGTCATAGGTATAGTTATAGCCTTATAGCTATAGTTGGTTACCTTTGGCATAGAATATGATTTCGGACGTCTGGTTCTCGGATTGGCTGAGTTAGTTGGTCACACTAGAAACGGGGCTGGCTCGTCCTTGAAGTACTGAACCATAAAGTTGTAGCAGAGTGGTGACCTTTGGATTAAAAAGATGCTTTTGCTGTTTTAAGGCTTGTCGTATCGTTCAGGAGTTTCGGGTAAAAAAAACGTCAGCACCAACAACAGCAGCAATGATAAACAGCAATAGCCACAGAAGAGCAAGCAAGAATACATGGCAGCCGAGATTCCTGGGTTCTTGAAGCTGAAGAGCTGGTAGTAGTTCGCCTTCGTTGCCTTCGCCTCGCCCTGCATGGCGCTGAGGCCCATATGCTTCAGGACCTGGCAGACTGCCCGAAGGGAGACTAGGGTTTGGGGTCTAGGCGTCTGGGGGCTTTGGGGTTTAGGATTTAGGGGTTTAGGGTTCCAATTGTAGATGCCTCTCCTGGTTTATATATGGGTCACATGTGCATGTAAATTTAGGGCGCTGCAAAGCAGAGGTGGGGTGAGTGCCTTCTACTGCAAACAACCCAGGGATCTAATGATAGCTGAACAGCAGCTGAACCTGAAGTCAGAAATCTACCTTCATTACAAAACCCGAAACAACTTCTCTGTAGTTTGTGAACCTTTGAACATAATGTTCTAGGGTTTGGATTACGGGTTCCCTATTTCGTGAAACCCTCATGTGGGGCTTAAGGGTTCAGGGCTCAGGGCTTGGGGATTCTTCTCTTTTTTTGTGAGCTGGGGTTTGAGGTCTAAGGCCTGTAAAGCTCAGGGTGGCCTCCTTCCCCTGAAGCTCGGAGTTCTTCGTGATGCCCATGTCCTCCCCATACTCGATGGAAGCCATGTACCTTAAAGCTTGGTACTAGTCGTCGTGGTGGCTGTGGTGGTAGTAATAAGCGTCGTCGTCGTCGTAGTAGTAGCAGTAGCAGCAGCAGTAGCGGTTTCGGTGGCGGTGGCGGTGGCGGTGGCAGCAGCAGCAGCAGTAGAAGTAGCAGTAGCAGTAGCAGTAGCAGTAGCAGTCGCAGTCGCAGAACTTGTGGTTTACGCAGGTCTGCAGGCTTCATCCTGTGGACAGACAGTACCTCCACNGCAGTAGAAGTAGCAGTAGCAGTAGCAGTAGCAGTAGCAGTCGCAGTCGCAGTCGCAGTCGCAGTCGCAGTCGCAGTCGCAGTCGCAGTCGCAGACGCAGACGCAGTCGCAGCAGTCGTACTTGTAATGGCAGGAGAAGTAGTAGCAGAAGAAGAAATAGACCAAGCAGCAGCAGCAGCAGGAGCAGGAACATGAGCAGGAGCAGAAGCGGGAGCAGTCGCAGTGGCAGTCGCAGTAGTAGTAATAAGAAGAATGACAATAAGAATAAGAGTGCTTTAGGAGTTAGGGTTTTGGTGTTTTAGGGTTTTAGGGTATGGGGTGTCGGGCTCTGCAGGAGTATGCATGGAATGGGAAAAAGACTGTGCATGACAGCAAACCTGCTACCCCAGGCTTACTGTTTCAAAAGTCTGAGCAATCCACGTTGAGTTGTAAGCCCTAAGGCGCAAGACTTATATAATTAACCACTCGGCTCGGTTTCGTTCGCTCTTTCCGATTGCTTTGGGGTTTCAGTGTGCAAGGACAACCGGATCCCAAATTGGACGAACTGCCGCTTGAAGCCGGCTTATTGTTGAGGCTTTAGGCTCCTTTTGACATCTGTTTGAACAGGAGTCTGCTAGAAGGACCGCCGCTCATATGGGGGTTTCCGAAAATAGGGGACCCTAATATAGTATCCTAAATAGTAGGATCCTTACTATAAGGACCCAGAATAAGGTACCCCTAATTTTCGGAAACCCCCATATAAATGAGGTGGGATACAAATCCTCTGTGTCGGTGGCCCAGTGCATGGAGTGATGCGCGTCCTCCTCAAACTCACTGCTCTGGGTCTCCTTCATCGCGACGTGATCTGTTAGCATGTAGTGCTACAGTCTACTGTTCTTATAAGGTTATCCCTTAACAGCTCTTAAACATGTCAATACTTCGCAGCTCAGAGATCACGCTGTTCGGATGTTGAGGCTATTCGGAGCTTTAATGTTGCACTGGACTTGGGATTTAGCCAGCAGGATTGCTGAGGCTTTCAAGGGTTGTGGATTAGGATTGGTGTGTAGGGCAGCGTGGAGCCTACAGGTTCGGGAGGTCAAGGGGAAATTTTTCAAGGGCCCAAGAATTGTCGAGGTTGAGGGGTTTAAGTTCAAGAGTTTAGCGGTATGGGGGTTTAGGGTTCAGGGCTTCTAGGGTTCAAGGTTCAGTGTTCAGGTTGCTGCAATCTTAGGTGGCTCTCACACAGGTCACGCCTCAAGGCTCCTACAGTTACCCGCATCCCACGAATTAGAATGGCCCTGTCTAGCGATTGACGCTGCAGACGAGAAATGTATCCATGTCTGCCCAACTCTCGTCTGAGGCCTGTCAACTGCAAAGACAACAAGACCAAACCTGCTCCTGAGCTATGTCCTGATACTCCAAGAGTCTCCATTGTAGTTCCTTTGTTTGGTTTAACCAAATAAATTAGGATCCTATAAGGTAACCCCAAAAAGGAACTAGAATGGAGACTATAGGCAAAAACAGGGAAGGCGCCAAAATCCACAACGAGTGGAGAAGAGGAGTCGACAAGACTCCCTACACGGCTTCAAGGTGTGCCATTCGCTCCAAACCCGTATAAACCCCGGCCGAGAGCTCTGCCCATAGGCTCCATGGTAGTTCCTTTTTGCGGTTCATTAATAAAAGTAGGATCCTATAAAGTACTCCCAGAAAGGAACTACTATGGAGTCTTTGGGTAAAGTCTAAACCCCAAACCCCACCCTCGAAACCCATTTCGCTCCGTATGCTGCTTCTGAACCCTCCTCACACCTCCCAAACCCCCAAACGCGGAACTGCCCCCGAATCGCACAGCTCCTGTGTCTCATTCGGCAAGCTCTGCGCAAGCGATGACGAGGTTCGGGACATCGGCTCCAGGCCGTCACGGCACAGGTTTAGGGTTTAGGAAATAGCGGTATAGCATTTTTGTTGCAGATAGGGCGTCTCGGACTAGGATGTATAGTAATTACTGTATTGGGTTCAGTTCAAGCAGCGTTTGGGGGCGACAGGGAAACCCCCAAGCCCTTGCTAAAGGAATTCACCACGAATTGTCGTCAGGGTCGCAAAGCTTTCTGCTTGTATGGTAGGTCACGGCATGAACCCAACATTTCGCGTCTGTTTGGGAGTGAGATTCAGGCCGTTCCCTTCGAAATCTTTAGGCCCTCTCAGGGCCTCTACCATTCTCTGCAGCATTGCGCGCCACGCCGAATTGTCCGCGGTAGGTCCTGCAGCATAGTTGGGAGGTGGAGGTTCGAACCCTGGGGCTTTCAGTGTCGGGAGTGTACCTAGTTGGAGCTAGTTGGGAGTGGGGGATTGTAGCCCTTGGGGCGATACCACTTCAATCCATGGCATTGACACTGCGTTCAAGCATCCTAATATAGGGGCCTTAAGCGTTTGAATAGGGTTTGGGGGCCTATTATACTATCATTATAATATGGAACCCCCCCAAAAATAGTATTGGTAATTGCTAAGGCTCCTATATTAGCTTCACAAGCCTGACAGGTTCATTCAACACGGACCCAGGGTCTCGTGGGTGCCGAAGATGTTTCCGTTCACGAAGTCGGTGTGGTTGCCGAATCGCTTAGTGAAGCGCAGGGTGCGGCTGAAGAGCAACATGCCGCCGGAGCCTCAGGCAACGGGTTTAGGCTGCAAGCTTCTGGTTTTCGAGATTTGCTGATTCGAACTGTCTAGCCATTACAGCCGGAAACTATATAACCCGAAACTATGGAACCTCTTCGACTTCTTCAATCCCCAAACTCGTGAACCCTCAGCCTCCACTGCAGAGGGCTGACCTTCTGAACCACCGAGCCACGAACCCCAAAACAACTCGAACAGACAGGCCCGATTCTTCAGTTCCCTCCCATTTCCTCGAAGCATCAAACCATGCCATGAAAGGAGGCTTCTAGGCCTATGAAAAAGAAACCCTGCCTCTGTGTGAACCGCATGTTCTCTATCATTGTCTGCCTAGACAGGAAGTAGAGCTCCGGTATGGAGTGGTGGTGGAGCATGCGGTCTGTGTGCGTTGCTCTCGGGCTCGAACCCACCCTCGGACAGGATAAGCCTCACCCGGTGCAGTCAACCCGGGGTGCCAGACCCGTAACTGCTGTCGATCCGGGTGGTCGGGCAGGGAGAGACAGACAGGTTGCTGCGAACTCACCGGGAGACAGGAAGTAGAACACCCCAACAACTTGGCCCAACCATAGTCCTGGAGCCCCGAACCATGAGCCCTCAGATCCGCAACACGAAGAGGTCCCCGCAAGCGGGACCGTCGGAATCCAAACCCTGCAATGAAAACTCCGGTCTTGTGCATAAGGGTTAAATTCATGCGACATTATCAGCCTTGATAGTAGGTGAAGTTGAAAAGTAAGCCTTATTACGAGTAACCCTCATTATACTACCTACAGCCTTGACTGTAAGTTCCTTTTTGTGGCTTTGCCAGTTTCATACTTAGAGTCCTGTAAGGTAACCCCAAAAAACACTACAATGGAGACGGTGGCTACTTCTCAGGCATTCTCAGGCGCTAACACATCAGCTTGAGGCAAGGAGCGGATTTGGGTCTTCAGCACACTCAAATCCACACCTCCTGGCTGCTTGTCGGGCCAACAAACCTGCAAAGGTCTTACGTTTGGGGGTTGTGGGTGGAGGGTCTATAGTATTATAGCCCAAGTCTGCCGTTGCGATTTTGGGTCTGAGTTTGACGAAAAGGCTGTGTGTGGAGCAGCAGCATGTTGAAGCCATTCGTCTTGAGTTGTTGCCAAATTGCCGGGGAAACTACGCAAAACCCACGAAACTTAAACCACAAAGCCCAACAAGCTGAAAACCATTCCGATCCAAAAACGCTCACCATGATTTGAACACAAAACAAAGTGTTCAAAGCATAGAAGACTCCATGATAATGCAGGAACCTGATGAAGAAACCTTGGGCCTGTTTTAGCGTTCCTTACATGAATCCTGTTTTTGTTGGGGGTTATAAGGCCAGGGTTGCTATCAGGTTCCTACATTAGTTGAACCGGTGGTATTCAACGCAAGCAGAGCACCAAACCGAACCCTGAATTACAAGCCGGGCCTCTAAACCTTAAACCCATCCCAAAACCCCCAAACCCATAAAACCCTAAACCTGTAATGTAGGAAACCGATTAAGAGACCCTGGGCCTATGACCCCAAAGTAGTAGGATTCATATAAGGAGCCTTCATAAAGGCCCAAGGTCTCTTAATCAGGTTCCTACAGTATCTCCGAAGCCTGTCTCGGCTCCAGACTCGTACTCGCGCTTTCAGTACTGTTGCACGATACCCTACCCATATGGGTAGTTGTCAAAATTAGGGTCCCTTTTTGGGTACCCTAAATATTAAGTGTCGTACTATATTAGGGACCCCAAAAGGGACCATAATTCTGACGACCACCCATATAGTATATGCTTTGGCCTTAAAGTAGTCCCTTTATAGGTACTTTACGCCCGGCCCAAACTATATGGGCACATGGGCCCTTGGGGATAACGGCCTTGTACCGCCTCTAAACTGCAAAAGCGTTCGGCTGACATCGAGTTGGGAGCCGTACACAAGATGCAACAACAGACACCAAACAAAGCAGCCACGGCATGAGCATGAAAAGTCGTATTCTAACTCGAAGCTGCGCCTGGGAGTCCAACGCCGCCAAGGGCGCCGGCATCAGGTCGAACTGCAAGCCGCCCACGAAAGCCTCAGAAGAGAGATCTGGGTTTGAGACCCTTTAGGGGGGTGGGAGGCGGGTAGGGGGCCCTAATACCTATAAGAAGGACCTAATATTATAGTAAGGCTTATTTAAGGAAGTATAGTCCTCCACCCCCCTCCCCCTACCCCCCTAAGGGTCCCTATAGTTCAGAGATCTCAAAGAGATGGATTCGTGTCTGTATGGGATTATAGCATCTCGTAATTAAGGGTTTATCTGAAGAGATATTCATTAGGGCGTTGGGCTATCTTTCGGCGGTTGAGCTTTTGCTGCGGACTCCTTCCGCCTACAGGATCTGTTTAACTACTGAGGGTTTGGGACTTTAGTGCTTAGTGTCTCGGGATGGGTTTACGATTCAAGGTTTCTGGCTTTAAAACTAGAGCATTTCAAGGGCTTAGAGACGTCTCTTTGAACATCCCCTAAGAATATCCGCTCTGAGCGTTTATTTTTTCGTTTCAGGGGTTTACCAAGACTCTGGATTGCCGTATGCTTTTTGGATAACCTGTGGCACGACAGCCTACTGAAATTCCATGGCTAGGACCCCCTAAAAGAAATTACACGAATCATGACAAGGAGCTGCATTTTCAGTGTCTAGGTGGGGCATTCAGCACAAACTCTTTCTGATGCGGCAGCTTTTTGGCAGTTCTTCCTGTACGTGCAACTGCTCAGCCCTCCTTTGAACTGTCGCCAAATGCCATGTCATCCAATGTCATCCAACATCACACGGCACTCCACACTTCAACACCGGACTTCTGATTTTCCACTCCCAAACCTTGAATTCTAATCCCTCAAACTCAAAGCCCTAACCCCTACACCCTAAACCCCCCAAAACAAGCATTTATATAAATCTTGAGCCAATTTCTGCTGGGGCAAGCGTCGAGGACCGGCTGCATGGACAGAGAGTACGTCACCTGTAGAAGCATCCAGGTCCAAAACTGTGAGAAGCTGCAAGTTCCAGGGCATCAAATAGCCGAAAAGAAGCACAATTCGTAGGATTGATTTGTAAACCCAATTCGTGGTAACAGTCCCTCGTAGTCGGTACTAAGATGAATCGGAGACTCTAATATGATCCACAGCCCTATTCTGATTGCTAGGGCCTCAGTATAAGGAGGACTCAGATTTGTATCCGTTAGCGCCTAGTCGTTGTCCCAGCACTACTTACAAGATCAGGGGACTAGCAAGTATGGCTATGAGGAAAGAAGCTGGAACTAGCTATATCTCAACAAAGGCCCACAACAACGAAAGGTACTTCTAACCGCTTCACTGCCTACGGACCGTCTGGTGGCTACAGTAGGCGGGTGCGCTAATGGTAAAACTTCAAGCAAGATCGGGAGGCGACACATACGGGTACGAATGTGCATGCAGATCACCTTTGTAAGTGCATGCATAAGGATGCACATGTCTCGTGACATGTCTTCTGCTGACGATATGTGGACGTATGCCTTGAACGGAAGACAACCCTAAACCCTAAACCCTTAGCGATTTAGCGGTCTTCGAGTTTATAGGACGTCGGTTTCTGATGGTTTCTGTAACTTCTGGGGCTAAGGGATCAGGGAATGCAGCCCTATTCCGAGAAAGAGGGCCTCATAAAACCCTGAGCCCGAGGTGTGGCCGAGTCGCAGTGACGCATTTCTCCAAAGGCATCTCCCAACCTCACAGAAGCGGTCAGGATGTGGCTTCTGGGGATAGTTTGCATTCCTATGATTCCCATGATTAGGACACACGTGCATGCATTCATACGCATGCACATACAGACAGACATACATACACTGACAGAAATACATACCTACATTCATGGCAACAACAATCACAGTAGCAGTAAGAGAAAAATCTAGTTAATAACTATGCAATTTCGCATTTTCGTGATTTTCTTTAGAATCCCTGCACGAAAACCCAGATCTAAGTTGGCTTCGACTCGGCTCATGAGGCTCTAAGCAGTTATCTGCCAAGGATGTGGGGTCTCGGTTTCCTGCGGTTTACCGTTTTTTCAGGTTTAAAAGGTTTCGGGTTTAGGGTCTCAAGCATCCGGGCCTCAACGTAAGACGAAGTACAGGATCCCCTAAACCCGAAACCTGACGGCCTCGTGGATAGTTTACATTTCGGCTAGGGAAGGCGGTGGGCCTTGCGCATACTGCTATCTGCAGAAGGGCACAAATGGGGCGGTGTTACTGGCTCACTGTCATCCGGGAAGATACCTGATCTCCTGACTCTTCCTTGCAACATCACACGTGCAGAATCAGGGGAGTTGGCAGGTAGGGGTTTGTTCTGGACAGTGCACACACACACGGTGTTTCTGTGGTACACATGCGACCATGTGTATGCAACCGCGGGGCCTGTAATTATGCAGTTGTTGCGGCCTTCCAGTTTTCTTTGAGTGCACAACTGCATAGAGGCCCTGCTGTTACAGACATAGAGACGTGCATGCATATGACCGAAACGTGTTCGTGTTTTCCTTGTGTATATGTATAACATGTTATATACATAGACAGATGTATACGGGTATAGAGACCATGCTTGCCCACATACAGATTTGATGCTTGACATGCTTTACCCACCATTCCTTGTCAATCAACTTTTCAAGGTTTGGAATCGGATGAACCCCGGGCGGTCAATCCCATATTGACGAATGTTCGGAGCGCGTTGCATACACATGGTCGCATGTATACCACAGTAACAATGTATGCATGCCCGTGATACATAGCTATGTATGTGTTTATGTGTGTATATGTATATACACATACACATTTGACTATCTCTGTATTTATCTGCTATCACTCATTCTATCAATTCTATCTATCTATCCAATCTATTACGTATCTGTCTACCTGCATACATATACATGTATATATATGTATGTATGTATGTATGTAAGTATGTATGTATGTATGTATGTATATGTGCGTGTGCATAGGCTCTGAAAGTGCATGCACACGTGTGTATATATATATATACATACATAGACATATACATATATTATATGTGTGTATGTGNTATGTATATGTGCGTGTGCATAGGCTCTGAAAGTGCATGCACACGTGTGTATATATATATATACATACATAGACATATACATATATTATATGTGTGTATGTGTATATGCACATTTACACATATTGTATGTATAGTACATATATATGTATGCATATGCATATGTAGATTGGCTTCAAAGTTAGTTAGTATGCATCTTCAGTCCTAAATGTCGAAGCTTGTCATTGTTCGGAACTCATCTTCTATTGTAAAGTCGGGTAAGGGTTCAAAAAGCTTTCGGCTCTTGGAATTTGGGAACCAGTGACGACTTTCAATGTAGGGTTTTGGGTTCGCTACCCATCATCTCTTGAAAGGATTAGGACCGCCACATGCATTTGGGTTTTAGAGCAAAATATATCCTTCTAGTTTCGGAGTTCGGCAGCCAGGCGCGATGGAAAGGTTCGCTACCCAGCATACCTGTTTCGTATCGGGTTTGGTAACGATCGTAATTTTCCTTTCATTTAA
>BGNK01000783.1:111412-133462 GCA_003297005.1 Symbiodinium sp. clade A Y106 | reverse complement strand
GCAGCAGCAATCGCAGCGGCAGCAGCAGCAGGAGTAGTAGTGGTATTATCAATAGCAGGAGTAGTACAGCAGCAGTCGCAGCACCAGCAGTAGCAGGGGGCCGGGTGTATTCGGGATACGGGCATATGGGCATGGGCAAGTGGGAATGGATGGGTTTGGGAGGGTTTCGGTGGGTTTGCACGGTTTTGGGCGGGTTTGGTTGTGCTCTTTGCTGCCCTTAAGGTCACCCCAAGGTGGGGAAATGGCCCAATGACACTCTCGGGGATTGAGCCTGCGACCCTGCCCTAAACGGCCGATGAGATAGCCCCCCGCCCCATGAGCCATCCGGCCATAGCTCAGTGGGCGGACGGCTGTCTCAGAAGCCACTGTGGGGAGGGTCGCGGCTCAATCCCCGAAAGACTCTGGGGGCATCGGACTCTCGTGGGACATCCGGCTGTGCGGGGGCATCCGGCTCTTGCGGGACATCCGGTCTCGTGGGACATCTGGCTCTGAAGGCGGCGAACGTTTGGGGACCCCTAGCCACGGTACAAAAACGCTGAATAAAGGCTTTAATATGGGCTCATTATGGCTTTGCTTAGGTTTGCATAAAGCTTCACAAAGCTTGAATAATAAGGCTTCAATAAAGGCTTAGCTAATAAAGCTTCTAATGAGGCTCAATTGAGCAGTTGCTGAGTCATGCAATTGTCATTCTTTGCAAGCATCGCAACCATCCAGTCACAACCATGCAATCATCCATCCAGCCATCGCAACCATCCCATCTTCCATCCAGTCAATGCGTGCTATTACATTGACGTTCATGCGAATTCATGCTTGTTCGCAGCACTTCTGAGCAGCTGTCACCAGTTCTCATAGTGATGGTAGTTGTTGTGGTAGTGGTAGCAGCAGTAAAAGTTGTCGAAGCTGTCGTCGTGATCGCAGCAGCAGATTTAGTGAGTAGTAGTAATAGTAGTAGTAGCAGTAGTAGTAGTAGTAGCAGTAGTAGTAGTAGTAGTAGTAGTAGTAGTAGTAGTAGTAGCAGTAGCAGTAGTAGTAGTAGTAGTAGTCGTCGTCGTAGTCGTAGCATGTAGCAGTTCTTGTGGTAGTAATAATAAGAATAGTAGCAGTAGCAGTAGCAGTAGCAGTGGCAGTGGCAGTGGCAGTGGCAGTGGCAGTGGCAGTGGCAGTGGCAGTGGCAGTGGNGTCAGCGTAGCAGGTAGATTAGCAGCAGGAGTAGCAGTGGTATTATCAATAGCAGGAGTAGGAATGGGTGGGTTTGGGTGGGTTTGCGCGGTTTTGGGCGCTTGAATTTCGATTTTGGGTGGGGCAAGGGCCCAAATCAAATCCCCGGGATTGAGCCCGCGAACTTTTTCAAAGCGCCTCACGAGACAGCCGCCCGCCCAATGAACTATCCGGCCATAGCTCATTGGGCAGGCAGTTGTCTCACAAGCCATTTTGGGGAGGGTCGCGGGTTCAATCTGAGGGTGTCATTTGGGCCCTTTCCCCACCGGAATCGAGATTTTGGGGTGACCAAAGGCTCTGGGGGCATCGGGCTCTCGGGGGACAGCCGGACATCCGGTTCTGGGGGGACATCCGGCTCTCGTGGGACATCCAGCTCTGAAGGCGGCGCGCGTTTGGGGACCCCTAGCCACGGTACAAGAACGCTGCATACAGGCTTTAATATGGGCTCAATATGGCTTTACTTAGGTTTTCATAAAGGTTCACAAAGCTTGAATAATAAGGCTTCAATAAAGGCTTAGCTAAAAAAGCTTTTAATGAGGCTCAATTGAGCAGTTGCTGAGTCATGCAATTGTCATCCTTTGCAAGCATCGCAACCATCCAATCACAACCATGCAATCATCCATCCAGCCATCGCAACCATCCCATCTTCCATNTGAGTCATGCAATTGTCATCCTTTGCAAGCATCGCAACCATCCAATCACAACCATGCAATCATCCATCCAGCCATCGCAACCATCCCATCTTCCATCCAGTCAATGCATGCTATTACATTGACCGTTCATGCGAATTCATGTTTGTTCGCAGCACTTCTGAGCAGCTGTCAGTAGTAGTAGTCGTAGTCGTCGTAGCATGTAGCAGTTCTTGTGGTAGTAATAAGAATAGCAGCAGCTGTAGCAGTAGAGTAGCAGTGGCAGTGGTAGTGGTGGTGGTGGTAGTAGGAGTAGTCGTCGTCATCGTAGCAGGTAGTAGAAGTCATAGTAGAAGTAGCAGCAGCAGCAGCAGCGGCAGCAGCAGCAGGAGTAGTAGTAGTAGTAGCAGCAGCAGCAGCAGCAGCAATCGCAGCGATCGCAGCGGCATCAGCAGCAGGAGTAGCAGTGGTATTATCAATAGCAGGAGTAGTAATGGGTGGGTTTGGGAGGGTTTCGGTGGGTTTGGGTGGGTTTGCGCGGTTTTGGCGCTTGAATTTCAATTCCGGGTGGAAGGGGCCCAAATCACACCCACGGGATTGAGCCCGCGACCTTCTCCAGAGCGCCTGACAAGACAGCCGCCCGCCCAATGGGCAGGCAGTTGTTTCACAAGCCATTTTGGGGAGGGTCGCGGGCTCAATCCCCGAGGGTGTCATTGGGGCCCTTTCCCCACCCGGAATCGAGATTTTGGGGTGACCAAAGGCTCCGGAGGCATCGGGCTCTCGTGCGACATCCGGCTCTGGGGGGACATCCGGCTCTCGCCGGACATCCGGCTCTGGGGGGACATCCGGCTCTCGTGGGACATCCGGCTCTGCAGGCGGCGCGCGTTTGGGGACCCCTAGCCACGGTACAAGAACGCTGAATACAGGCTTTTATGAGGGCTTAATATGGCTCCGTCGCAACCATCCCATCTTCCATATCCAGATTCCATCCAGTCAATGCATGCTGTTTCATTGATCGTTCATGCCAATTCATGCTTGTTCTCCACAGTTCTCAGCACTTGTCAGCAGCTGTGGCCAGTTCTCACAGTGATGGTAGTTGTTGTGGTAGTGGTTCCTCTCGGGTGCTGGCTGGATTGTGCTTCATCGTAGTCCAACACTAGTGGAAATGCCTCCTCTCGGGTGCTGGCTGGGTTGTGCTTCATCGTAGCACAACGCCAGTACTGGAAATGCCTCGTCTCGGGGCCTGGCTGGATTGTGCTTCATCGTAGTACAACACCAGTACTGGAAATGCCTCCTCTCAGGTGCTGACTGGATTGTGCTTCATCGTGGTACAACACCAGTACTGGAAATGCTTCCTCTTGGATGCTGGCTGGATTGTGTTTCATCGTAGTACAACACTAATCAGTACTGGAAATGCCTCCTCTCGGGTGACTGTAACTGATGGTCTCTTACTTACAGTCCGAAAGTGAAAGCAAGTGCCAGACAGCTCCCAGTCTCGCACAGTCCGTACAGCACAAGCAAGTGCTACCCCAAGAGAGAGTCAGAGAGAGAGGAATTTAGGCTCTAGAGTCAGGAGGGTGTTCCGCAAGGGGTCTTTTAGAGCCCCCGAACCCCCCCTAATTCAAAATGGGTTTTCAAGGGCGGGGCTAATTCCGGGTGGATTTGGGTCAATGTGTTTTTAATATTAAGGAGGAGTTTAGTAAAAGGAGGAAGGGATTACTGCTCTGGAAGATTAGAGAGAAATCTGCCGGGCTCATCGTTTGTGCACAACGCAAACACGTTTCTTTTTCGTATCGGTGTAAAAACTATTCCTTGTGCTCAGGCAGCTCAACACATCACAGGTGTGAACCGTTAAACCAGACCTGAGATTTGGATTGGATTCCATTCTTTTTCGGGGTGCCGCTGATAGCCACCAACTTGCAAGAAGCGGCATCTTAATGACGCTAACTTCTGGCTCTCAGTATGCTGTACCATATTCCATATTGTCACCAAGCGAAGCGGGCTACTCTGTGGGCGACTGATTGCCTGTGTCAGGCGGGCGGTCAGCGAGGAGAAGCTCGATGTAGGCAGGAAAGAGGCGATCGAGCTGACAAAGCTGCGGGTTCAGCTGGGATTTAGGGTTTTGCAGGGCCGGACTTGAGCTTCGAAATGTCTGTAGGCAATCAACGCTCACTGATTGCCGCATCAAGCACTGGGAAGAGCACGGAGCTTTGACTTCACCGGATTCCCAAAACAGACAATCAGTGTCAGTGTCCTTCGTGACACTATATGCATGGGTCGGAATAGTAGCTCATTGTATTCCCCTATAGTCCCTACTAAAATGATAGAATTAGTTAAGCAGCGACAGGCTTTTTGATACCTATTGAGGACCCTACAATTTCCCTAAGCTCTGTGCAGTGGGGGGCCTCCTGCTTGAAGGTTGTCGTTGCGCTGGCTTCAACACGCTGGCTGCGGGTGTCGCAGGCCCTGCAGTGCTGTGTTTGTAGCAACAGTCATGCCAGCCGCTATTCCAGGTTTGGCCATGTAGTTTGATTCTCAGATGAGTATTCCATGCTGGTCGTTGTACGGTATTGTTGTCTCTAACATCACTATTGTTACGATCGTGACAATATGTGGTGGTACCTACAAGGAGAACCGCAGAGGCAGGTGCTTGCAGCCTGCAGTATTGGCGCAGTCGGCTCTGTCACATTGTAGTGCTGTACATTATCACCTCACAACTTAGCTTATTCTGCGCGGTGATGAAGCAACGGCTCTGGCAGAGCAAGGGCACATTCGATCTGCACCGTGACTGACGTGACTGAGCATATGGCGCGAGACCACGTCTTGAGAAGGGCTCATCGCATTTTCAGGTGTGATCCCATAAGTACCAGCATTGAGTTTTGCCAACCGAGTACTTACGAGAACGAGACACTAAACTCTGAGCCTAATCCCCAGCCAGCTTGAAGCCGTCGGCCTGGGACAATCTAGAAGCCTGAATCGGTACCAATACTCTGCCTCAGGGGTCCATATTATACATATGCATAATATACAGTATCCCAAAACAGCAGTCTAAGTATAGAGGCCCCAGTATACTGCCCCTGCCCTACATTGGAATTACTCACGACCTCGAGCCTGCTTTGCGGTGCCAGGAGCTCGGCCGACGACAAGAGACGGCACGGCAGAGAGCGAGCCAGGAATTTTGTTGCAGGGAGAGCTGGGTTAAGGGAGGGTTTAGCGTTTAGGTTCTCGGGTTTAGGGCTAAAGGCGGATTTGGGGCGCAAGTGGGGTCCGTTTCGTGCTGTTGCTCCCTTCCCTGGTGCTGCGTGTGAGATCCTTCAATGCAAGCGGGTTAGAAGCCTGTCAAACCCAGATGCAGGAGCGAATGGTGGCCTTCGTAAAAGACTTCCTGCTGCGCTCGGCACGGAGGAAGCTTCACCAGGTGCCCCTTGTGAGTCGTTGATATCTTATATGATGTGATAAAGGCAGTTGTGAATACGGACTTGAATGTTCACCTGACCAAACGATTACCTTCTGTCGTAAAGCCGAAGGCGTTTTGAGCCGGTCCTGCTCAGGGGAATTTTCGCACACTGAGTAGAACCAGAAGACTTGAAATCATGGGGAATTCGGCAGGAGTCAATATTCAAGCATGCGGATATGCAGAAAACTTGCAAGGATTTGACAACAAATAACGCTANTTTTCGCACACTGAGTAGAACCAGAAGACTTGAAATCATGGGGAATTCGGCAGGAGTCAATATTCAAGCATGCGGATATGCAGAAAACTTGCAAGGATTTGACAACAAATAACGCTACAGTGGCGACGACTGCCCACCCTTTCCACAGCAGCTGACAGGTCCGACTAGAGATATCACGTGCCTTCGACACTGTGCTTCGCGAGTGCAGCCATCATATGGCTGTCAGGTAGTAGCAATAATCACAATGCTCCTTGAGGCCGGCATCATCGTCATCACCATCGTCATCATCACCATCATCCTCATCGTCGCCATCATCATCAACATCATCATCACCGTCATCATCATCATCGATCGATCAATCATTAGCACCATGATCACGACTACATTGTACTCTCCAGAACAGTATAGTCTGTGAAAGCGAGAGCAGCAGCAACAGCAGAACTAACAGCAATAGGAAATAGTGCTGCTGGCGCAAGTTCTCTAGAAATGGCAATGAAGATCATGTTACGACAACTCTGCCCCTACAGTGTAACAAGAGCATTGGTCGGTGGTAGCTATGACGACGACAGCATAGTTGTGCGCACGACATCTTGTCATAGCTGCGAGGTATTTCGATGCTGGCGGTATGCCGCCAGATCTGCAGGGCACCGCGCAGGTCCGGCCCAGAACCTCAAACCAGATGTAATGCATGCGTACAGTGTTTGTCAGGGTTGAGGCATACGGCCAGTTATGTAACGAGAAGGGCAGACTCGAACCCAGCAGAAGATATTGTACCGATTGTACCGAGAATCCAAACTGGCTAAGCGGGGTAAAGCACGGCAACAGTCTGAGTTCGACGAAGATCTCGAATCTAGATGCTCTCCATGCCACCGTTTCGGCCAAGGCGCTCCAAGTCCCGTCCCACATAGGTCTGGGTGGTTGCTTTGTCGCAAGCCTACACCCTAAACCCGAAACCCTACATCCCCCAAACCCTGAAAGCTCTACACCCTCAACCCTAAACCGAAACCATGAACCCTATGCCCTGCACCCAAACCGTAAACCCCAAACCCTAAACCCCTAAACCCCCGGGCCAAACCCTGAACCAGTGTTCTTATTGACCTCTCGGTCTTCTTGTCCAGGCCTTGCCTGGCGCCGCGGTCATCGTTGGGCTCACCTGCGCACAGGATTTCAGGCGACCTGTCCGTCTATTTATCTACGGAGAGAGAAGATATAACGATACAGATATAGTAATATAGATATGGGTCTCAGGGCTTATAGATTCGAGGGTTTGGGATTTACTGGTTTACGGGGGTTTACGGATTCGGCTTTAGGGCTTGAAGCAGGTCTTTGCATCCGTTTGTATGTCCACGACTCTTGAATATCGTCGCCCGGAGCCGTACCGTGCGAGGTATTTTATCAGAGTCCCCTCCCTCTATGTATGGGCCATTCCTGCAGCAACTTCGCGAGCTGCTCAATCCGACTCTCGGAGCAAACTCAAAAGACTGTCGTGCTCAGAGCATGTGACAAGTAGAAGTGCCTGATGTTGCATCTTGTTTGTATCCTCCATATGGATATGTATATATATATATATATATATGCAAGGCTGCCTTACTTATGTGAACGAATATGTGATTAAGCAAACTAACCAATCAGCTATTCAAGAGATTGATTGATAGTCCATTTAGACAGTCTCCGCTGCATTCTCGAGTATTACCCTCAACCCTGAGCCCTTATCCCGAGACTCTTAAACCCTAAACCCAGGTTCTTTTTCCCGAGAGACCTTAGACTTAGCAAGGCGTGGCTGCGCCTGGCTGCGGCCCTGGAAGGAATGACTTCATTGTTACAGTAGTGAATGCATTCACGATTTAGAGTACTAGGGCTTAGCGTCTTTAGGGTGTTTTGGATTTTTGGGTGTCTCTGGTTTGAACGGATGTTCTGTCAATATGGCATGTAAAGTTGAGTGTTGCTGGTGTCAAGAGATTTTTCATCATGCTGACCGGTGGTATGTTTCGGGGCATTGGAGCTCCGATCAAGCTTGAGCATGACTAGCGGACTAGCGTTAGGAACATGATGAGTGGGGCGATTGCTATTGCTGACGTTGCTGGCTATTGATCACAATTCGAAAGCCTCGCCGCCGGTTTGGGGTTTAGGGTTTAAGGTGGGTGTTGTTCTTTGCATGGCCCACAAGGTAGACTACGAGCGGTGTCGGCGTGTACGCATGAGCCAGGCAAAGGCACCAGATGCGGCGCATCGCACAGGTATATCGAATACACACTAGTATATAAGGGCCTAAATATTATTAGGTTTAGGGTTTAGGGTTATATACATAAGAAGGAGCTCTCCAAAAACCTAGTAGGTATCGGATATACGCATCAAAATAGGGGCTTGAATACAATATTATACTATAAATACAATAAGGATCCCCCCCGAAACCCTATTCTAAGTATCATGGCCCCTATATTACGTGTTCTAAATGTAGGATCTAACAGGCGAATACGATTCCTGAAGTGCACACGGCTCGTGAAGTGTGCACAGCTCCTGGATGGTTAGGGCTTGTAGGATTTTTTTTCAGTTGAGCGTTCAGGTTTCCCAATCATACTTGGAGGTCAAGCTATAGAGCTTTGATGACCGGAAGATATTTCGACACAAGGTCAGTCATGATGTTTCCACCTTTGTGGTGACGGCTTTGGTCTGGCTTGGTGGCCGCATTCAGATTTCCGCTGTTAGACATGGTCCAATACAAATGCGTGCATAGAGTTCTGCCTTACCCACAGGAGGCTTGTGCCACGATGCGGTTGCGTCGGCGACAGCATTGCCAGGGCCTGCCTGACACACTACTGGCCGGGTGTGGGGCGGATACGTGCGTGGCAGCAGATGTATGAGAGGCATAAGCCTGTTTCAACACGTTGCCAGTTGCCATTGGGGCCAACGCTTCCTCGGCACAGGGAGCATGACAGCAGGGCGATGGGCTAAAGCGCTTGCTGGTGGTGACTCATCGGTGTGTCCCAGATGCAGATGGCGGCGGACCGTCCGATGGAGCACGTCCTTGCAGGGAAGGCCACTTACTCACTCTTGATGATGTGGAGCTGTTTAAAAGCCATTCCGCTGTTCAGCGCTGCGCTTTTTTGTGTATGTGGTGGAGTTTCTACCGGTCTGATTACATTCCGTTGTTTTGCATTTGGCCTCTTTCTCCAGGTTGTGTCAGAGAGGCATGTCGTTAGCGTGGGGGAAAGTTGCATGTGATCTTGACCAGAATTCGTGGAACTTCTGAATGGCCAGCGGCCAGCGGCTTGCAGAACGGGATGCCCTTCCTTGGACAAGTGTATAGTGCAGGAGTAGGCATGTGGGCTTGCTCACGTGCCTTGAAGCAGCTGCTTGCATATGCACGAGTAAAGCGTTAGTTGTTTTTGGGACATGTTGCATCACGTCCGATGTGTCAGCGGATAGAGTTCTGCCTTACCCACAGGAGGCTTGTGCCACGATGCGGTTGCGTCGGCGATAGCATTGCCAGGCCTGCCTGACACACCACTGGCCGGGTGTGGGGCGGATACGTGCGTGGCAGCAGATGTATGAAAGGCATAAGCCTGTTTCAACACGTTGCCAGTTGCCATTGGGGCCAACGCTTCCTCGGCACAGGGAGCATGACAGCAGGGCGATGGGCTAAAGCGCTTGCTGGTGGTGACTCATCGGTGTGTCCCAGATGCAGATGGCGGCGGACCGTCCGATGGAGCACGTCCTTGCAGGGAAGGCCACTTACTCACGCTTGATGATGCAGAGCTGTTTTATGACGGTTACGCTGTTCAGCGCTGCGTTGCATTCCGTTTTCGCACATTTGGCCTTTTCTCCGGGTTGTTGTCGGAGAGTTTCCGGCAAGTCCGGATCTGTGGGCTTGCAATAACCAGCATTGCTTGATCATGCAAGATTTGGGTGGTCTTCCGTCATTTATATCAGTATAATTCGATTGGTGCAGGCAGGAAGAACACTGATTTGCAATGGTGATGCGCGCTTGGTAACTACGGATCCTGCGAACGGTCTGGGCATCTGCAGGTTCGGCGTTCAGCTTTGGGCCTGGCCATCTTCCGACTGGGCCAGGGGCTGAACTCATGTAGATGTGCAAATATCTTGTATGTATGCCCGAATTAATACAGATGTATATAGATGTATGTATGCGTGCATGTATGTATGTATATATATATATATGTACAGTTAATGTATATTAACATGCATATGTACACATAAATGTATATTATGCAACTAAATCTTGACATGATGCATTTACTACGAGCGATGTTATTCAACTTTATTTCCACGTTACACTGTGTGAATTCGCATTGCAATGTGTGCCAAACTAGGTTACATTCGTCTGTTGTATGCACAAACTACATCGACAAAAATACATGTACACATAGAATGCATACATGTACACACGCCCATAGATACAGGCATGTACGGATGTACGTGCTTCCGCTGGTAACATAATGACCTGGCATGAAGCTATATACAAATGTCTGTATGCGCAGTCTGTATATTGGCTCGGCGATCATGTTGAACCCCACCGAAACCTTGCACCCTTCTCATAGGAACTCCTCAATACCAAACCTCTAAACGCCCTAAACTTCAAAATGCGGAACACCTAAACCAAAGCTTTACCGCCCAAGACTCCAAAGCCCTAGTGCTCTAATCCCCCAAATTGCTGAACTCTAAATCCTAAACCCCTGCACCTTAAAACCCTAATGTAGGGACCTGATTAAGAAACCTTGGGCCTTTATTAGGGTTCTTAATATGGATCCTAATATATTGGGGTTATAGGGCCAGGGTTTCTTAATCAGGTTCCTACACTACACAAAACAAACCCTTATAGCCGCTCTACACTTTGTCCGAGGCCGGGCAGCAGAGCATAGGGCGGAGCTCCAGGAGTCGGCTGTGAAGTCGTAGATTAGAGTTTGGGATTTTGAAGATAGTGCTTTATCTGATACCTGAATTAGCTGCTAGCTAGTGAGTCAGGTAGTGGGTGAGTCAGTTAGTTAGTCAGTAAGTTAGTCAGTTAGTGCTATGCGTCAACGAGCTTTTCGCGGCCAGCATTTCTGACTTAATTTGGCATTGCCTGAGAGTCGGAAAAGTGATATTGGTATTCAAGTGTCAGCTTCAGGCTGATACTCGCGCAGGTTGCGTTGAGAGAGACAGAGACAACAACATAAACCACACATGCTTGTGCGTGTGTCCATATGCATGCAGGCATGGATGTATGTGTGTATGTATGTATGTGTATGCATTTATGTGTGCGCGCGCATGTATCTGCGGCTGTCTATGCACGGCGGTATGGGCAGGTGTTTCCTGACATGAAATCGTCGATCAGGGCCCCTAAACCCTAAACCCAAGACCATTTCGGGCCCCGGGCCATGGATCCTTTCCTTCCTTGCAGGCGAAACTATCCCGTGTCAAGGCCAACTTTGTCTTGGAGCATGTCAGTGAGAGCAATTCTAGTACCATCGAAGCCTGAACAATTGCGTACCCATATTCCCAGACCTTCCAATATCCCTGAATTAAGGATTATAGCATATTGGAAGGTCTGGGAAACCCTAAACCCTAAACCGGTTCTTCTGAGTAATGCGGAAGGATCTTTTTCGGCTCCGTTGCGCTTTTGGTGGCTGGCGAAGCCACAGCGAAGCCGCAGGGCCCTTGGTCTTCTGGTCAGAGCTCCTTTGGAGAGATGGTGTCAAAAGGGTTTAATAATTGTTAGTATAAAATGGATAAACAGGTTTTAATGGTTTAATTGGAATTTAGGCTTAGGATTTAGGGTTAATTAGGGTTTGGGATTCATCTGAATCTTGAAGGAGCGAAACTCACTAGACATCGCGGAGTCTTGAATTCGGCTCAGCAGAAGATAACGCCTTTCATGGTGATTCGATGTAGCTCGGCCAGATGACTTCGCCATCTGATTTCCGCCATCATCCTGTATCGGCCTTCTTCGGCGGTGGCTTATTCATCGGTTTTCTGTGGAAGAGCTGAAGACCAGGCAGCATTCAAGAGTATGAAGTTGCTAGTGTGGACTCGTTCGATCCAGCCACAGGCGCATGAGTTGAGTTCTCTCCGCCACTGTTGCAAAGCTCTCTACAGCAGGGCACTCAGCGAAGTGCCGCGGCTTATATCCTTTTCAGCCCTCCGAAAAAAGCAGAGCTCCCCAACTTAGTTCCCTTATTGGCAGCTCAACCCTTGCCCAGAAAAAATATGTATACATTTATACACATGCACATATGAGTGTTTATATGTATTATATATATATGTATATGTACATATATATATATGTATGTATATGTATGTATATATGTATATATGTTTGTATAAATACCTATATGGGAAGCCTGAGGTTGGCGAGGGATCCTCGGTGGCCTAACGGAGAAGACGGCGCACAAGTCAGATCCGGGCGAGCCGGTCTCAGCTTTATGATTGTTATGATTGTAGTTGTTGTTGTTGCTGCTGTGTTAGTGAGTCTTCTTACTGTTACTACTATGTTCGAAAGTATGAATACGATTATGATGAATGTTGTTATTGCTATTATTTTGAAGGAGATTGAAGAGAATAATATTGTGTGACATGGTTTCAACAGACAAGGCTCAAGAAGCAAATCTGCCTCTACAGTAGATGCACACGACTGCTGCAGTCCCACCAGTGCGGCTACTTGGAGGATCATGGAACTTAGTAAGTAAGGTTATAAGTACCTTTATTTGGGGTTATAAGTTATAAGTTTAGGTACCCTAGTTATAATTATTATAACCCTAGTTACTAAGTCCCATGATCTTTTAAGTAGATGTTCCGGAAAGCAAAGCACAAAGAGACTTTGGAATGCCACTGCCAAGTCGCACACAACAGCCACACAAAAAGTTTGCAAAAGCAAGTGAATCCCACGACAACTTGCATGAGCAGTTAAATCCCAGGTATATCCGTCACGAAGGCGGGGTGACGCTGACAGTGTTGCGTTGTGGGTATGCTGCCTCAGAGGTTTCTGCAGTCGGATGTTGCATCATCAGCACGTATCGCAGTGCTACTGGACGTGGCTAGGTTTGACGGCTGGGTGACAGTAGTAGAATGGTTGTTTGTAGGGCGAGTTCGACCTGTCCTGCACAGTAAAGGACAGACGATACCTCCGTGCTGCACATGGAGGTGCTGCCAGTTCACTGTCCGAACATCCCTGCTTGCACATGCAGGTATGATGTCGGTTGCACAACTGTCTCACGGCTCTGTTGGCTTGTCCTAGAGAAAGACGATCGAACTTCGAGTTGGCCTGGGAACATCCAGCTAGGTTCAAATCTAAGCATTTGTACGTGCTTGATATTCGGGGAGCAAAGACTTGAGCTTGACATTCCGTGGCATTGGCTTTGGCACACATTTTGAGAAATAGGGTAACCGGGCTCAGTTGCTGTGGAGTCACTACCCGGCATATGCCTGTCCAGGAGCCCACCGATGCTACCCCACTGGCAGGCCTTTTGCCTTTGCGTGTCCTTGATGTCTAGGCTCAGATGCACTTTGCTTAAAGTACTTGGAAAGTGCGCAGCCAACGAAGTGGCCCAACCGCTTCTGCTCCTTCTTGTACATCCTTTTTGACTTCCCCTCACCATCAGAAAAAATATCCCGGTCAGCATCCTCCTCATCGTGCTCGTCACCATTAGTCTCATCAACACCATCATTATCATGTAATACCATCAGTTCGTCTGCACCAGCATCGAAACAATGACGACGGCACCATCAACGACGGTGACAACGACGAGCAGGAGGAGAAGAAGAGGAAGAGGATGACGACGACAATGACGTTAATGAAGGTGGCGGCGGCGGCGGCGCAGTCGGGGCAGGCAGCAGCAGCAATGCGCACTTGTCGAGGACACAATTTCCGTCACGAGACCATGACACTAACCGGAATCCTCACACACACACACAGCGTCGTCGCCATCATCGTCAGCACCAGTACCCTCATCACCATCATTGAACCCGTGTTCACCATTTCCATACGATCTTACGCAGCAGTATCGAGCCCGGCTCCGTATGGCAGGCGGCCTGGAGTCTGGCAGGGCGCCGGCATCGCCGAGGCCAGATTCGGGCCTGCATACATACGCACATATATACAGACATACATACCTCCATCCATCCATCCATCCATCCATTCCATCCTCCCACCAATCCAATCCAATCCAATGCGATCTAGTGCCATCCATACATTGAATGCACACACACACACACATTCTCTCGCTCTCTCTCTCTCTCTCGCTCTCTCTCTCTCTCTCTTGCATTCGTCATGCATGCATGCATGCATGCATGCATGCATACCCACGAACGAACGTACTCACATACATGCAAACATGTATGCACGCTTGAAGTATACGCACCTCTTGTTCTCTAGTTATTCTTCGGCTTTGGCTTGGATGGAGCTTCGGGTTTGGATACCCGGGCTCGTCGTACATAACTTTGGGGCTACTGCAACACACCATTGTGCATGGGGCGTTTTCGAAGAGGAATACAGGAAACTCACGTGATCAAATCAGCAGCATGTTCCTGGCCCACAAAAGCCATGCAGCTCCCTGCCACGCCCCGGAGCCATTCCTGCCAGGGCCCAGCGACTCGTCAAACGTGCAGCCGACCCAGTGCAGGATATCAGATCTTACCCCCAAAATCCTTACATCCTCCGCGAACAAACCTTCTCTCCGAAGCTTATCTTGGAGCCGCTTGAGATGAGAACTTCCTATCGATATGCAACGGCGATGAAGTTGGTCTCATTTTGCGGACTCATGTGCTGGATTTAGTCTTGTTATATCGTCTTTGCAAATACGACTACTGAACCATTGTAGGTAACTGATACTCTCGTCAGCTGGCTTTTTCGCTGATGCCGTCGCGACAATACGGGGAAAGGGTTGTATGTAAGAATGTGGCAGGACTTTGAAGATATCAGTTTACGGTTTGGGGCATGATTATGGGTAGTTCTCTAAAGCAGGGTCCCTTTTTTAGGTCCCCAAAATAGTACGGCACCCTGATAGACAAAGGACCTTAAAAGGCGCCTTAATTTGCACCATATAGGACTTAGAGCCTTGTGGGGTTGGATTTGCCTTGGGTAATCGCGCCGAGGCTTTGGGGCAACTAAAATATGAAAACACCATAAACGCCACCTGGAAGCCGGAAGTTGAGGATTCAGAAGCACAACGGGATTAGGGTTCAGGATTTGCGGTTTTGGGAATTTGGGATTTGGGAGGGCTTCGACTAAGGTTCAAGGCTTTTTGAGGTTCTGGAGGGCTTCATTGCATGGGCTGGGCGAGCAGTACATGCCCTTGTGTGAAGAGCTTGCGAGACCCGGGCTGAACCGGTAGCGCAAGTGGATCAGGAGGTTTGCGCAATGCTAAAGACAACAACCCAAGCAGGATCAAGAGTAAGAGTGGGAGCATATTCGCAATACTAACTTATAACCAGATGCAGTGTCCCTTTTTGCATCTAAATTCCAACCCTTCACCTAGCGAAATCAGGTGGACCTGCTCATATCCCGGCTGCAGAGGTCAGCTTTGGCAGGATTTGGTTTTGGCTTGGGATCTCAGGCTTACGGCTTGGAGTTGGGGGCTTAGGGCATTTTAGCTTCAATAGCTGGGTTTTTGGAAAACCAATACCAGGCCGTGCCTATGGCATTTATGGAGCTCCAATGCCAGAACTCTATGTCTGCCGTGCCTGTTGCAGAGGATGGGTTCTGTGTCCAATGGGTTCTGTGTCCATTTGTTCCTAAACCCTCAACCCCCAAAGCTTATAAACCCTGAACCATTGCATGGACCCAATGTGCTGCAGCTTGACTTCTGGATCTCCATAGCAGGCAGACCAACCTGCACAACTGTCAGAAAGGTTCTCAAACTGAACGTCAGTCTGTTCCTGGGCGAGGCCGCAAGCGGCCTCAAAACCGAGTCGAAACGACTATGCCGTGGCACAAGATCCGCGCTTGGATGTGCCTTGGCAAAGCAAAGAGTGGAATCCAGACGACCAGGATCATCCATTCATTGATTCGCGAGTGCTGATGCTTGTGAGCCATGGATTGCATGGTTCCAGTATTTTCGGTGTACAGTGTTGGTGGCAAGGTGTCCATTGGTGATTTTCCCCAACCTGAGAACATCTCAAAACTAGAGTCGTAGTCTCTTCCCCGTTTTGCCCTCCCAGCACCTCGGCGAGAATGCCCGTCCTAAATCCCTAAGTCTTGGCCCTAGGACTTGGGCCCAGAAGTGGCCGGGAGCTTGGGTTGCTCCCGCGAGATAATCTTCCACAGTCTTTTCTTCTGGGTGTGTTGTCTAAGATGCCTGAGCGTGCTGCGATATAGACTATGAGATTCTCCTATGCTTTATGGGTCCACAGGACGGGATAAAGGCTTATGACTCTCCCCACCAAGCCTATCTAGTGAAGCAGCGAGCCAGTAGCCAGCAGGTTCGTGATACTTCCATTGCAACCCAAGCGATGCCAGATCTTGACGAAGGAAGTCGTAGCAAGCATCCGAACCCAGATCAAGAGAAACTGCCCTAAACCCTAAACCGTGAAGACATGAACCCTCCAGAGTGTAGTTCCTTCTTGAAGTCGGAAGTCGCTGCTGTCCCGTTTACCATCACTCCCCTAATAATTCTGGTGATATCCGAGCCATGGAGAGAGTTTTGGACGCCGACGGAACAAGGCCGAACTCGTGTGTTCTGGGTTATACCAGAACAACAATACCCAGAATCATCGAGATGGGAATAGTAGGAACAAGAAGCAGCATAATGACAGTCTCTGTCATTATTGTTGAAAGAGCAGAATATATCAATACTACATTGATATCAATGTTGCTATAGTAATAGCAATACGACCACTGCTACTACTGCTACTACTACGACGACGACGAGTACAACTGCTGCTACTGCTGCTACTACGACTACTGTCACTAATACTAACAGTACAAGTAGTACTAGTAGTAGTAGTAGTAGTAGTAGTAGTAGTAATTGTCATACCAATAATACTAACAATAATAGTAGCAACATTACTATTATAGTAATAATAAGAATGAACGTAACAATGATAATCCCGACATTACTAATACTAGCCAGTACTCAAACTAATATAAATGACAATGAGAATGATAATAATACCAATATCAACAACAATAAGAGTAATGATAACAGTAATAGATGAAAGTACTAACAATGGTATTACTAGTAAAATCAAGCACTCGTACTAACAGTGGCACTTATACGAACGCCCTTAGTTATAATAGTAGCATTGTGAACAAGTTTCATATCAGCACTAGTAGCGTCCTGTTTTTGTAGTGAGGACAGTGATATCGGAAGTCGTGCTAATGGTATAGTTGACATCTGACAGCGTGTGCTCGTGGCCGATCGACGTTTTTTGAGCGAAGGCGTCTGCAGCTGCAGCTTTCATCAATAGCCTTCAGCATCCCGTCCCTGAACCTAGATGTGTGTACCATGTGTATGTGGTACATACGAGAGCATAGTCGTCCATGCGCATCCATGTATATATATATATATATATCCGCATATTTATATATATATACATATGTGTATATGTATATATGTATATATTTGTATATGTGTGTATATGTATGTATATGTATATATATATATATTTATGTATACATGTGTATGGATGGATGGGTGGATGGGTATGTGGGTGGACGGGTGCATGAGTTGATGGGTAGATTGGTGGATGGCGGGATGTCAGGACGGGAGGGTGGGTGGATGAATGCAAGAATGTAGGAATGGATGCATGTATGTATGGATGTATGCATGCGTGTATGTATGCATATCTATGTGTATGTACATATGTTAATGTAAGTGTATGTATGCGTATGTTTGCACATGTGTGTGTATATATATATATATATGCATTTGCATATGCTTAGACCAGTGCTGTTCAGCATGTTCTGCGATTGGTACACTGATGGCAGGCTTTACCAGCAGCTGTTCTTCCACGGGGACCCGTCGCTTGATGCTTATCCCGGAGCGCCTCCGCCGCTCTCCTGGGAGGCGGCTCATTGCGATGAATGCCAGACTCCGTCTTTACCTTTGAGTTTTTGTGTTTGTTTCAGGGGAAGTCTCTTACTTACTTAGTGTGTATATATATATATATGTATACGTATTTATTTATATACACACACATATACACACACACACACGGCCACGAGCTCCTTCGCACCATTTCTTCCTCAATTTTATGTACACCCGTCCAGTTGTGTCGACCAGATTGGGGTTCAATCCGCTCTCGCTGTTGCTGCGAGTCGGTGTGGTTGGTTTGGGGTTGTCTCTGGAGGTTTTCAATCCTCCATCCTCCGAGCGTGAGCGAATGCAATCGATTTTCCTATCCGAAATGTGGTGTGGTGTCAGGCCGAATTTCAGCTACAGGGATCGCGACCCGCAGCCGCCAAGCATCTGTGGACATTTCTGTTGTTGTCACAGCAATATGAGGATCCGGAAGCATGGCAGTCATGATGATCGTTCGCAGATCACAGACCCTGCTATTGTGGGGAAATGTCGCCGAACTGACATCGTGTGTTTGTGGGACTCCACCCGTGAACCTCGTGTTTCTCTTGCTTCCTGACTGCAACAAGAGCTATGCGTATGTGTATATGTATATATATATATATATGTATATGTATATGTATATGTATATGTATATATTTACTAAGCCAATATGCATGCTTATATATATATATATATATGGATACGGACATACTTGCTTGTCGTGTTTTTGTTGCTTGCATGTCGTTCCATGTTAAGATTTCAATGCTATGATCGGTAAACTAGGGTCAGGAGGATCTACACGTACTTTACGCTCAAAATGACCTCAGCATATACTTGCAAAAGAGCGGTGTGAGGCGTGTTGTCTTTCTCCCGTTTCGGGCGTGACACGAGCTGCATATTCAATGGTCGACGACATTAGGCTTAGGATCTGACCGAAGCGATTGCGAAGGACAGAAGGAATCGTAGTAGCATCAAGGAAGCCGCGACCGCAGTCACAGAAAGCAGCCGGTGTATCAGGCGGATACTGGAGTCAGCATTTGCATCGAGCCTCGGCCAAACCAGTGAGACGGGTTTAGAGACAAAGGTAGGCTCAATGCTTCTTTGTTCGTAACCATCCCCACCAGCATCCTCACTTACATCGGCTTCATCACCGCAGAATATTGACATCGTCATCGCGTGAATGCACTGTCACCATAATGGTCATCATTGCCTTCGCCGCTTGCCTCCATCATCACCATCATCGTCATCGTCATCAGGATCAGGTCATGAGCGAAAAACAATCATGCTCGACATCAAGCTTGTATCAGTGGCTACAACTGTAACGCTGAAGCAGCAAACATGCTGATACAAGCACTACCTAACATTGTCGTCACGATTGTGGTGATCTTCGTTTTAACAACTGTCACGGTCACGAGCATGCCTGCAATGCTTGAGTGGCTGGTCGCCGTCAGTATCATGACAGTTTTCAAAACCAACCAGTCGTTCATCATAAACTAAATAGAAGCAGAAGTGTCTCAGAAGCTGTATCGGCAGCGGACAAGGCTTCAGGAGTCATTTTTCCACGTGTTTATGATGGCTGCTGACCTTAGAGTGAATGGTTTACTGTGAGTCCTGAATTCTTTGGAAGCGTGATTCGCTTGAGGCCCCTGAATCTTACAAGCCTGGGCTCTGAGCACGTGTGATATCACATAAAGTCATAGAGGTTCAAAGCTGAGGCGCCAAGGGTCTGCTTTGGGCTCGGTCGATTGGGGCGTTTGATACCGTGCAAGTTTTTGGGTGTTGGCCTGTCTTAGGTCTGTTTGGCTATCTATCCATCTATGTACGGCTATCTATAACCGAAGCATTGAGGTGGCCGTGCTTGTCCTCACAGCAGCAGCCAACTTGATCTTTTGCTGCCCCCGGCGTGGAGGGCAAAGAGCGCCGCCGATGCAGGTGCCACGAGCTTGTGCGAGAGGTCATCCGTCCCGTGCTGCTCCCGAAAGACAATTCTTATTCAGAGAACGACCCGAACTTTCGCGCGACATACAGAACGAAGATGAGTTTCGCGTGTGTGTGTTTGTGCGTTCGTGTGTGAATGTCTGTATCTGCAGATGCATCTTATGTAAACGGCACCATGAATACTCAGATTGTATTTGTGTCTGCTATTGCGTTCACTGGGACTGTAGGCAGATAGATAGCTTAGTCGCAGGTGTAGGTATCGTTTTCTTGCGCAGTTGCCGCTAATTGAGATTTAAGAGATATTTGCCGAAGCCCATCGCTTCCTTGTCCTGCAGGCTCCAGCAGATTCAGCCACGGCACAGCTGGCGCCCAACTCCAAGGCAGCTAGTGTATCAGCTATTTTTCAGAGGGGGGATATAAGTGACCCTCAACCCCTTAACACCTGACAGGTCAAGCTCTACATTGACGGGGGGGCTCGGCATGCTCACGAAAGTCGCATAGATGTAGTTCTGTGTGGTAGATAGGACCTTGAGGTTTAGGGCCCTAACGGCCGCGAGCCTTTAGAACTCCAGAAGAATCTCGAGCTTTCCCGTATGAGTCTAGAAAGTTGCTGTCCATCTCATCCGAAGGACCCAGCCAAGACTATAGAGATCATGTTGGGGCTTAAGTCTTATGGTTGTTTGTTGTAGGCATTGAAGCACTTTAGGTTTGTGGTGGCCTTGAATTCCTACACTTACCTCTTCCCAAAAAATCCATCTGAACCCTAAACCCTATAAGCCCAAAACCCAAAATCCACCTAAACCCAAAACCCTAATCCCAACATCCACCCATATAAACCCCAAACCCTAAACCCAAAATCCACCTAAACCCTTAAACCCCTAAACCCTAAACCGTAATCCCGAGACCTTTAGCAGGGCTCGGAGCGAGTGGACACGCTGGCGCTGACCGGACTCCGCGGGCTGGCGGCCCTGCTCCTCGCCTTTTCGGTGCCGGAGGAGGGAGAGGAGAGAGGGAGCCGGAGACAGAGAGATATATGTATACATATATATATCTATATGAGAACGCATGTATATATATATATATGTACATTATGTACACGATATATGAGACCATATACATATATATGTATATATGCGTACATATACAATACATAGTTGAGATAATGTTTGTACTGATGGACTCTCACTGACTAGCCTCCCCCATCCCCACCACCCCGCTCTATGTAACCCCACCCACCCACCCAGTTGTGTGTGTTTGCTTGAGCCACAGCCGCACAGAGCCCTGTGGTTTGTCAATTTGCGTGTTATGGACAAAATAACCTCAATGAGCCCCACACCAGTCAAGCCATGGCACTTTATGTACGATAGGGGCCTAAATAATTACCAATACTATTTTGGGGGTTCCTCATTATGATTATGGTATTATGGTACTTATTGAGGCCCCTATAGTAAACCCAAAAGGCTGAACCCGGGCTCAGCCGAGACACGTGGCTTTCGGTCACTACATCGCCGGTTCCCCGATCCACGTGGACTTGATCGGTGGCGCATCCATGAGACACTTTGCTGGGAGCGGGTGTTGTGATGTGTATGCATCAGGCTTGAGTGAGTTCCTGGGGGTCCAACTGCCTTTGGGAGAGGATGTTTTGCCACAAATTGTGAGGTTGACAGTTGACTCACTGTGATGTCCGGCTGCTGTTTTTGGAAGGGTTTGGGTTGTACAGCTGCATAAGTCTGGAGCGTATTGTTTGATTTTCATAAATCAGCGATTTCTTCCTTGCCCCCACTGGAGGTTTTTTCTACTTGCTCTCCGGCTTCGTGATGACTCTTGGTTACGCGAAGGACCTGGTCGCCGCGCTTAAGCCGCATTGGCCAGCATTATTGTTCTGAATACCGTCATTATCGTTATCTATTGTATTAGTATCACGTATTACTATTACCATTAAGTTTATTGCTATTATTTATTGTTATTACTACCACCACTACTGTTCTTCTTCTTCTTAATATCATTTTTATTGCTGTTGCTATTGCTACTAGTCTACTAGTATTAACAATTATAGGCGTCACACTGTGTGTTCGGAGACGTCGGCTCGTGCTGCATGCTTAATGGACCCGCAAGGTACCTTTAATCGAGGCCTTGTAGCCGTTGTAGCCATCAATAATTTGCAATTTGTTTGGGTTTCAGAGGGCAGCTGAGTCTTGGTACACCTTTGGAGTTCGCGGTTTTGGGTGTAGGGGTCTGCAGGGGTTTCCGCCGCAGGGTGGAGAAAGCAGCCGGATTGCCGACTTCAACAAGCGCCGCTTCTGGCGCAACCGATTTGCAAGGCATGACCACTACTGTACCTAGCGGATCCCTGTCTGCTTGCCAGTTGCCCTCGACCAACGAAAGGCCACTGCTGAGAGGATCCAGATCCTGGACCGAAGCCCGATATACCCGAAACCACAAACCCGAAACCCTTGACCTGCCCGAAGCAGGCTTTTCCCGATGTACGTGCTGACCAACGCTCTTTTCTTCATGATGCAGCGCATCTTTATCAAGGCGATGTTGGCGGAATTGTCGCTCTAGTACCCCCGGCATCGCACGAACCTCAAAACCGTC
>BGNK01000783.1:98912-106412 GCA_003297005.1 Symbiodinium sp. clade A Y106 | reverse complement strand
GTCGGCCTTAAACTTACTTAAGCTTTTTGCAGAGGTGTTTCATCTTGAGTGCCAACGTTTTGAGGAGACTTCGCTCTCTTTCTTCATGGACAGCCAGAAGCATTCTGACTAGCAAGCCGCTTTTCGAGCATGCGTTGAACGTGTCCCCACGCTGTTGGTCGTCGCATGGCTGTCCTAATCTTTGGCGATAGTACCTGCAAGTACAGATAAGCGCCGACGCTGGTAGTTTCCCAGGTGCCGTTGAAGGATTTCCGGCTGCAGCAGCTTCGGGAGGGCTTGGTCCGTGCAAGCTGGGAGGCAGATTTGGGTTTCTGGGTCGGGGGCATGGCGTCGTTTACGGTGGAGCTTCCGAGTTTGAAGCTCATTCTTTGCTGAATGAACGATTGTGGAGTCAGAAGTTTCTGCGACAGGATAATGGAGTTACTTTCACCACGACAAGCCCAGCTTCTCGTCCCACGATGCCAGGCATTCGTCCCCCTGCTTTTCATCGACCTGATCCTGCCACGTGACGCAATAAATAGCCTTGAACTTTCAGACATGTCGCTAGGAAGCCCTCCGGAAGAGATTGAAGATAACACTTCCTCGCGCAATATTGTCACAGCTCGCTGTTCTCTGTGTTTTTTCAACTATTCGATCGCGAGAAGCTGGATGCAAACCTTGCCGAGGGCTTTGACGCAATGCGGTAACAATGGACCTCTGGCAAAGCTTTGCCGAAGCAAGCCGATGGAGTTCATGGGTGACTTGTCTGCATGCTCTGACCGTGAAATCGGGCACATACTGAGACTACAAATTCGAGAGAAAACCCTGGTGCAAACGGTTCCATTATTTATGTTTGTGACAATCGCAAGTGGTTTTTGCGTGTTTTTTGTTCCTCACATGGGACTGTATAATAACCCCGTGCTGTTAAGTTTAGTCTTGACATGTCCGTGTTCGGTTTTGATGGTTTTCCGTGGAAAACGATAAGAAGAAAATAAAACGATAACAAAACGATAACGCATTTTTCGTGGTAAAACGATAAGAAGAAAATAAAACGATAACAACATCCAGNGTTTTGATGGTTTTCCGTGGAAAACGATAAGAAGAAAATAAAACGATAACAAAACGATAACGCATTTTTCGTGGTAAAACGATAAGAAGAAAATAAAACGATAACAACATCCAGGGATACGGATTTTTATACAGGGATATTATACAACCCCACATAGGGCGCCAAAGCGACCAAGCACACAAGCCGAAGGCTGCGTTTGTCTTTTGGCCTCGCAAAGGAGACATCGCCATGGCCTTCTACATGGTGCATTTCATGGTGCTGGGCCTGGGTACCAGTCTCTGCGCCCCAGAAGAAAGTGGGAAGAGTACAATGCAAGCAGAAAGATGCTTTGTGATTTCCTTTTACGCATTATCTCAGCAATTTTGATTGAACTGATATTTGGCATTCTAAGAATCACCAAGTGGACACCATGATTGTCAGGGCTTCTGCAACCTCACTGGAACATGATCCTGAACTGCGCCCAATCCTGGTTTCGATTCTCGTGGTTGATCCCGAGAAGTGTGACTGTGAGGACCATGAAAACCAGCCCCAGGTTCTAGCCAGGCAGTCCTGGTCTACCCAGAGGCCTCTTAGTAGTTCCTTTTTGGGGTTCATACTTAGAATCTTTAAAGTACTCCCAAAAAGGAACTACTATGGGGCCTCTGGGTAGTTTGGGTTCCATGGTGGCTGTTGTGACCTCCTAAACGGCCGATGTGTTGCAGCAATTTTCTCGTGTCGCAACACAGACCGGCCATGCGAACATAAGAAGCAAAACTCTATCCGGTCAGCGAGTATCGGCGGTAGAAGTACTGGCATGCTACTGGCCGCACAGATCACAATAAGCTGTTAGTCAACCAGCATCTTTTTTGAGAGCTTCTCCTGCGATCATTTCATGCATAGATGAGTGCTGTGAGGCAGCATGGGCAACAACAGGTAATTCTTGTAGCCTTGTCAGCGGTAGACTTCGGCGATTGGTCAATATTGTGAATTGTGAATATTGCGTGCATTTTGCGAACTCGTTAGACTCTTGATAGTCTTGATGTTCTCTGTACCTAGACATTCTGCAGCTAGATTTCGGTAACATCATCTCACGCTCCGGTGCCCAAGCCCTAAACCCTAAACCAAATATGGAGACAACCAAGGTGCCCGCTTCTTCCCCTCGAAGGGTCCCACGCCCATGTATGCGGCGACGCCATGGCCCCGTGGCTTCAGGGTGCATGACATTCGGGCTGAACGGCTCAACAAAGGACACTTTTTCAAGCTGAATTAAATTGTAAGGTTACAGGGTTTATGGGTCTTGAGGGATTGGAGGAGAGCTTGGACTGTCAAACCAGCCTTAGTCGGGCTTCCAAAATCCGTGACAACACACTTTCCGCTGCTTGAAAGGTTCGAGGACTTCGCTTAATATAGGGGCCTTACTGTAACTATAGTATAATATACACCCAAACCCTATTCTAATTGTTAAGGTCCCTAGAATAGATCCGGATTGCGACCCTGGAGCGAACCTCCTGTGAAGCGCTACTTCCTGCTGTGATAAAGGGGGCTACGGGGTTTCAATTCAGCATTCCAATGTCAGGACTTGCGTGGAAGCAATAAGGCCTTGTGCAGAGAGAACTTTGCCGTCGGAACCTGTTTGTAAGGGGGTTTTCGACCTGTAAGTAGGTTTCTTCCCATAGGTTCTCAAAGAGCTCTTGATGCCTGGGGGCCCCCCCGAGCTCGAAAGCAGCTCTTGCCCTCTCATGCGGCACTGAAAAGGGATCCCTAATTCGAGCGTAGGGCACCAGTCAGACGCGATTTTCGGCCAAAGTCCAGGTGGCTACTTGGCACATGTTTCGTCGTGGCCCTGTTCTTCGGAGCCTTTGTCACGGAAGAGCCTTCAGTAACGGCGGTTTCGTGAGGGGCTTTACAGGTGTTCATAAGGATGTGTAAGGGCTGCTACAGTGATGAGAGTCTTTGTACTGAGCATCTGTTACCGGAGATCGTTTCATATGCCCTTCGAGTCTTAAGTGTTCATAAAATACACTCTAATCATTGAGGCCCTTCTTGCAAGCCAAACGTACCATCTAGCCCAGCTGTCATCTCTACTGTGGGTTGGGCTTTTCGTGAAGACGCCACCTGCTAGGCACCAGTGCTGAATCTCGGTGCATACCGTACCCAAGACAACCCAAGGCCCATCCGAGACTCCCGATTTGTCGATGCAAGAGCTCTGCTTTGACAAACACTGTCATGTGAGGCCAACCTGTACCCTTTGTGTGCTTGCCGTCTGAGTGGAGAAACCCAAGCTGCTAATTTTCGCGGGCACTGCCATGCGAAAACGGAAAATTAGCCGTAAAGCCACAGCTGCAGTCTTCTCCAGCTGTTGGCAGACCTGATACGTACTCTCCGGCCGTCTCCACTACACACTCAGCCTTCCAACTCGAGCAAGGATGGTTCCTGACTCGCTTCTTCGAAACTCCAACTCGCAAGTGCCTGCGAGCCTAGGCGCGGCAGAGGGTAAAGGGTCTACTATAGGGGCCTCAATAATTTCCAGTACTGGGGGCTCCGTATAGTAATTATAGTATAATGGGCCCCAAAACCCTGTTCTAATTATTAAGGCCCCTACATTAGGAGTGGAGTGATGGTTTCTGGCGAGCACACGGGAGTGATCTTGTATCCGATCATGCGTGCATGAAGGTGTCCGCCGACTTGTGGCGTCAGAGGAGTGCCGCCTTCCGGCGAGCAGCGGCTGAACATTGCTACACCCTGTTTCCGCACTGTGAAGCCAAGTCGTTGTTTCCAACCCTTGCAAGTCTTATACTCCTCATCTTAGAACATTTTCGAACCAAGACTCCCGGAAGAAAAACCTGAACAGTGATCTTCCAGCGCTTCATGCAGGTAGTTTTTAGCGAGCCGTAGCACGGTAGGAAACGGATGCAGCATTTTCGGTACTTCAAGAAGTCGCGAGGATATGGGCTCAAGACAAGATTGTACCCTGCCTGGCTCAAGGCCCTCTGTGTCGAATTCCTGTCAAGGTTCAGGACTCACAGAATGTAATTAGAGGGTGTCCCGATTTCAGGAAGTTCTTATGCTGGGTTCCTGAAAGCTCTTCGGAAACTTCTCTGGCTGGGCCGGTGTGAGTTTTGATTGTGTGGGGGTGGGTCAGGGCCAAAGAGTCCTGGAAATCGCACAACCCTTCCTGCATGCGACAGACAGGAGAGCAGAAGGCCTCTTGCTGCAGCAAGACTCTGCTGTAAGGGCATGTGGTTGCGAAGCAGTAGGCCAAGACGTTCCCCCAAGCCTTACGAAAGTTTTCTGGTCGAGCTTAGCTGGTAATAATTAGGTGTTGTTTCTGTGAAACCAGGCATGCCTGACAGGAGTTGCGGATCATCGGTGAGGCGAAGTCACTAGGTCGCGTCTCACTTTGCACCAGTTTTCGTGGCGGCCGCACTTTCCGTGGAGCCTGCGCTCTGCAAAGCAAACCAACTGGGCTACTGCAGAATGAGGGATAGCGCTTAAACTATGGCATACTATGGCTGTTATTCTCTGTCCACTCTTGCTGTACTATGCTATATGATTGTTTCTGTTGATGTTATTATGGCTGTTGTTTGATACTTATGTTTGTTATTACTTACTACTCTCGTTATTATCATTGTTCTTCTTCTGCTTCTTAGATTATTACTATTCTTCTTATTAGCATTATCGTGATTATTGTTAGTGTTTTTGTTGAGGTTACTGTCATTGTCACCGTTGTTATTATGACTATTAATGTTCGTTTTCTGCTTATTCTTATGATCATTTTGTTGTTTTTTTGCTGGTCGTCGTCGTCGTAGTAGTAGTAGTAGTAGTAGGTAGTGGCAGAAGTGGCAGTAGTAGCAGTGGTAGCAGTGGTGGCAGTACTAGCAGTAGTACAGTAGTACAGTAGTAGTAGTAGCAGCAGCAGGAGTAGTAGTAGTAGTAGTAGCAGTACGAGTGCATGCTTTGTTGTTTGTTTGTGTAATTCGTGTTGTTATCACTGAATTATGCCTGTTATTAGTTTTTTCGTTGATATTTGTATTGGTAGTGGGTTTTCATCAGTAATTACCACGACAATAATGATGCAACAACAACAGTAAACATACTTGTCAGGGTTGGGTCGAAGGTCGAACTCGACTCCTGCGTTTTGGCTTAATATAGCAGCCTTTCCTCCAGACTCACATTCTCGACAATTACGTTCGTGGCTGTAATCAGGTGGAAAAACCTCAACTTGTCGACTTTCCTTATACCTGCGATCCAAAACATACACATGTCTCTCTTCTACTTACTGTTCCCGTTTGCTGAAATATGCCAAAACGCTCGTCCTAACTATGTAAATACAATTGTAAATTATAGCAGCAACAACGATTAGTATCATTCTCGAAACTGACTACTGGGCTCACGCCTGCCGCTGCATCGTGCGGCCAGCCGTCTGCTCCGGGTAGGTCTGTGGCATGCGCCCTGTGAATATGGCATGAACGTGAGTCGCAGTACAGAGGCTCAGGATACAGAAGCTCTGGTCTCTTTGAGTGCTAAGCTGGGCAAAACCAGCATCTTCGAGACGCTAAGACACCAGCATTCATGTAGCTCACGTGGCATGCAGTTCGCATGCGATCAGTGCGTGCCGGCTAGGCGTGCACACTTGCCCGGCCTTCTCGTAGCAGACCTTTCTGCAGCGGGTCGAGGGGTAGCAAGGTGATGCGAGAAGAAGGCAATCCAGCACTCCAAGCACCGATGACTGATGTTTTTTGCAACGGTCGGTGAAGTGGTGGCCGCGTCGGCAAAATCGTAGTGGGAGCAGCATCGCTAGCAAAGCTCATTGTGGTGAAGGTTACAAGCAAGGATGCAAATAAGCACACCAACACGACGGCTGTCGTAGTAATTGGCGGAAGCAAGTGAAGCAAGGATTATACACATGGCAATATTTTCTTGCAGCAAATGAAACAATAGTAAGCCGCCCTGGTTTGATTAGGGAGGCCCTAAACCGCAAGCCCAATAGGACACCTTAGGTGGCATGAACATGACTTTTCTCGCATGCCGAGCGAATCCTGGGCGACTGGCCCATGTCTGCACCAGGGCTTGCATGTACAGTGGAAGACCGCAAAATGGTACGAGCTTGGGAGGATGGGAAGAATCAAACTAAAACCTCCAGGCCCCGTAAACTCTTAAGCCATAAACCCCAAAACCCTAAGCCCTGAACCCTCAATTCATTGAGATGTTTCGGAACCCATACCTCCAGAGAAGCCATGCCTCCAAAAAACAGAAGCCCCCAACCCCCCCCAACCCCCCNCCCAACCTCCCCAAACCCCTCCCCTCACAGCCAGAGTTCCTGAATCGGACTCAGGCCATCCTTGATCTCCCCCACGCGCTCCTGAGGCCGACTAATATAGGGGCCTTAATAATTAGAATATGGTTTTGGGGCCCATTATACTATATCATAATAAGGATCCCCCAAAATAGTATTGGTAACTATTAAGTAATGCCCCTAGATTATGCCATTCGGACTTCGGATTGCCGTCACGGTTTAGGTTTTTTAGGGACTTTAGGATTTGAAGGTTTTGGGCGTAGGGTTGGCCGTGGAAGTGCGCGTGGGTGAAATCTCGTACAAGTATGTGGCTCCGAGTGTACCGTACTGTGACGGCTGGTTGTTAAAGCCTGATCGCGGAAGGCTTTTCCGCATCTCCATCCACGCTGGGCCGTCTGATGCCCACAGTTTGCGTTTTCCACACATCTCTGCGAAAAGGATTATCCCCCAGAGGCTGCCAATTCGAATCCACCAGGTGCCCGTCAGAGTGGCCTCTTTACCCGAGCAGAACGCGCTCCGGTTCCGGTGAAACGCTGGCTGGCATGCTGGGTCCCACCTGTGGCGTTGCCACTGACAGGCCTAGGCCCTGAGTGCAGGAGTCGGAGGTCTGTGGAATTTAGGGTTTCAGGTTTAGGATTTAGGGTTTATATAGTACCCTAATATAGTAGGATCCGTGTGATTTAGGGCTTGGGGGGCCTAAACCTCGGGCTTCGAGCAATTGCTTCCCAATTTGCTTGAAGGACGCAAGACACCTCGGCCCAATTCTGGTGGCATCCTTAAGTTCGGTACGGTAAAGAGTGAAGGTACTGGGACTGGGAGCAGTAGTAGTAGTAGTAGTAGTAGTAGCAGTAGTGGTAGTAGTAGTAGTAGTAGTAGTAGTAGTAGTAGTAGTAGTAGTAGTAGTGGTAGTAGTAGTAGCAGTGGTAGTAGTAGCAGTAGTAGTAGTAGTAGTTTTAGTAGCAGTAGTAGTGGTAGTAGCAGTTGTAGTAGTAGTAGTAGTAGTAGCAGTGGTAGTGGTAGTAGTTGTAGTAGTAGTAGTAGTAGGCGCCCCCCCTACCAACCACCACACACATCCGTCTTACTCGGTATTTACAGTACTTTCGTCATGTGGGAACATCTTATGAAGCTTGAAAGCTCGCCTGGGTTTTTGAAAAATCCAGGTTCCGATTCTGGACTG
>BGNK01000783.1:0-98862 GCA_003297005.1 Symbiodinium sp. clade A Y106 | reverse complement strand
TTTGCGAGGGCTTTCGGCGAAAACTCGAAATTGGTTGGGGGGAAGCTTGTTTTTTACGCGGTATTTAAAGTACTTAGGTCATGTCGTAGTCCATTGCTGCCCACCGTTCTTTAGCAGCACTGTTTTTGATGTTTAGAAGATGTTGCGCTCCAGGTTTTGGGAGTGTTTAAACCTTCTTGGCAGCACCTGCTTGTTCGTGCCATAAATGTCACAAAAGCATGATAGGCTGGTGGACACCATTGGCAGTTTCTTCCCCGTCGAATTTGCAACTCCAGTTGCTGTCGCAGTTTTGGGGCTTGAGCCTCTGCAACTTCAACTTCACCGGCCGTGACAGTTGAGGCAAGTGAGCCTCGGGAACTTATGCAGCTGTCGCATATAGGGAGCCTCAGCCCCTGCATCTGCGACAGTTAAGGCAAGTGAGCATCGGCAACTTCTGCAGCTGTCACAGATAGGGGGCCTGAGCCCCTGCATCTTCTGCAGCTGTCACAGATAGGGGGCCTGAGCCCCTGCATCTTCTGCAGCTGTCATTTTCGTTGATGATGACGATGACGATGGGTTGAGGCGCCAGGTGGTTGGTAGGGGGGGGGGTGTAGTAGTAGTGGTAGTAGTAGTAGTAGTAGTAGGAGTCGGAGTAGGAGTAGGAGTAGGAGCAGGCGTAGGAATAGGAGTGGGCGTAGGAGTAGGAGCAGTCAGTATAGTAAGTACTATGGCAAGTAGCATGCAATGTGGTGTGTCCAGGTCTTAGGTCCTAGAGCCCCCAGCCTGTGGGCATTGACCTCGAGCCCATCTTTGTTTTGACAGGCGATTCGCCGTCCCCAGTCGGCAGCATACCAGCGACAGCGAGGAGGCATGACTTTCTGCATTGTAAGTGGAATCTAGAGGCGAGTTCCGTAGAGGTTTCAGGTTGGAGGCCCTTGACCCAGACTAGCTTCTAGCAGCCTTCTTAGAGGTGCTCATGGTCAGTAACTCGATCTTCATCGCTTTTGCTTAATCTAAGAGGCCGGATCAATAAGGAGTGACAGGCTCAGTAGTTACACCCGAAGTGTCGCAAAATGCAAAATCACAGCAGTGTTTGTCTTCCATGTTTCTTGCAAAGAGACCGCACAAGGACTCCCTTGCAGGGGCATTCCTGGCAAACATGGAAGCAATTGTGAATCCCAAACCCTAGCAGAAAAGAAGCTTCTACCCGAGCCGCGGCTAGGAAGTGGTGAGCTTGCCGGCAGCAGATGCGCCAGCGACTGTCTGGGCAGTTCAAGAAAAGCCCACGAAGTTGCACGAATACGATTTAGTTGATGCGCGCTTGATGTTGCGCTTGGGAGCCAGTTCGTACCAAGAGACCGAGAGAAGTCTACATCACCCTGAGATCAATATTAATTTGTTCACGAAGCTCTGCCGAATCATGTTGTACCGCATGTGCACGGAAAGACTTGTCTGCCTTTTTGCTCCCGTCCATGCACAAGGGTTTGCAAGGGACATGTACCGGTGTGTCGGCGTAATGCGAGACCTATACGCTGATTTTTCTCGGCATGCCATCCGATGGCCGGTAGCCAGCGCATACAAACCTTGGCTGTAGATTCCAAATTCCTCGTCCGAGGGTTGCTTGTCTGCAACGTTGTCAAGGGTGCGTGGACACACGCAGGTTTTGCATCACGAGACCCACCAGATATGCTGACCTCTACCCTAATATAGTACCCTATAATATAATTAGTACCCTAATATAGTACCCTAATATAGTAGGATCCTTACTATAAGGACCTCAAAATAAGGTGCGACCTTGGAAGGCTGCCACAAAGCATGTGCCATCCTGCAGGAGTGATCGCCGTCGATGCCGGCGAGGCTACAGGCCTGGACCCGGGCCGCATACACGAGTGAAGCTCGCGTCTTCAAAGAAGCCTCTTATGGCGCTTACATCTCCAATGCAAGGGTGATCTCGAGTGTGCCGGTCCATTGTTGGCTGGGGAGGGGTTTGGGCATCGGGTTTGTCGGTGTATAGTCGAGGGGCAGGACTTCTTGCTGTCACAGTTGATAGCCATGGCAATGCCGCGATGAACGTAAACAACACGCTGCGCCCCAGCGGATCCCTGTGGTACCCGACATGGGTACGATGTCCGTTGCGATTGATTATGTAACTAAGTTACGGGTATGCACAAAACACGTGTACGCACATGTGTATATATATATATACACACGTATACCTATACAGTATGTGTATATATCTATATATAAACATACTGTATAGGTATACGTGTAATATCTAGAGAGAGAGAGAGAGAGAGGGAGAGAGAGAGAGAGATAGCGCTTGGTAGAAGCATACAAATCATACACACTTGCATGCATACATATATAAATATACGTTTGTAATGTTAGATTACATGTGCGTGTGTGCGTGCATATCATAAACACTGGCAGACATGTACTGCACATGCATATCTGAACGTCTCCAAGCACCTGATACACATAGGTACATGCATGAAAAAGGTATGATCGACAGAACAGTTCGTAAGCAAATGGACGACACACAAGTTTGTGGTTGTGTGTGTACTTGTTTAAGTGCATGAATGTGTATATATATATATATATGCACATATATATATATATATGCATATATATATATGCATATATATATATATGTGCATATATGCATATATATATACATATGCAATGTATGTGTGTGTATGTGTGTATATGTATATTTACTTATTTATCTATGTATGCATATGCATAGGCGCACAAGTATACACACACACAGAGATGCTCCTGCCTACTTAGAAGCTGCATGGACTGTCTTTCCAGCACAAGACCCACTCCGACAATGACGTTATCAACCATGAAACCTTAGCCGAGCCCTAAACTCTTAAACCCTGAACTCCTAAACCCTGAAACCATAAACCGTGAAGGCTAATCCTATATGGAAAAGGAGCGATTTAAACAAAAAACAAAAGAAACAATAGGATTGCAAATAACTGTCGCTTCAGGGCGAAAGTTGAAGAAGACCCCGAGCTTGGGTGAAACCACAGAAAGGATCAACGACTTGGTGCGAGAGGCCTTTGGGGGGTTTAGAGTTTAGGGCTTAGGGCTTAGGGTTTAGGGCCTTTTGGGCCAGAGGGGCCTCAGAAAAGGGGATCCTCTGTGAGATCAAATTTTGATGGGGGCTTAGGGTGCTTCGGAAAAACAGTTGTTGCTTCTTGTCCTCTGTAGTTCATCGGGCCCTAGACGGCAACAGATTTTTGATTGGGCTTTAAGGCGCTGGGCTTTCAGGGCTGGCCGGGCATAGGGACTAATGGTGCTTAACAAGTTGAAGAATTTCAGGGCTTAGAGGTTCAGAGTGTAGGATTCAGGTATGGCTTTGGCAGGGTGTGAGACGGCTTGCCGGGCATTGCAGCTCACATGCAAGTCGCGTCGACTTCCATTGATGCCTGGATATGCCTGGTCTTTGGAGAACCAACAGTCGCGTGCCGAGCCGACACCCCCGATGACCTACAAACCCAAAGCCCATCGCACCAAGGCTGGAATCCGATTTGTTTTCTGGCGCTTCCGAGTTCTATGTACTGGAAGGGCATGGCCTGAAGGTCTCCCGGTCTCCCGAACAACTCTGAAGCCATTCGTTTGACTCGAGGCCGCTGGTCACGCTGCGAAATCCCGCCAATCCTCCTCGCAAACAGTAGGTCCGGATGACAAACCCACTTCGAAAAGGCAGCTTTGCCAGAGGCCCATTGCAAATTCCCATTTTCCCGATACCAAGAGATCACTGAACCAAAAGGCAGAGGCATGGAACCCCCGAGCTGATATCCATTTAGGCTTTTGCAGGCTCCCAGGAATCTTTCCCGAGTGGATGCCATGAAGCATTCATGCCCAGTCTTGCTGAGATTCGCTGGTCACCTAGTGTCGTGCTCACTCTTATTTCATCTCGGCCTCGATATAGGGACGTGTGGGCAAAACGGGGAAGGTGTCTATAGAGAAGGTGTCGAGTAAGTTTATTGTGTTTGTTGACGGCGTGGAATTGTCCATACGACACATCTTGAACAGGTGTGCGCATACTACATAAAGTAACCTTGATGTTTATTTACACTTGCCAACACTGTAACCTGTCAGAGTTGTAAAGATCGCAGTTGTTTGATACTTCTGATGCTATCGGTACAGCAAATACCCAGAAATCCTACACCCTAAACCCTACACCCTAAACCCTAAAGTCCTTAAATACTAAAACCAAAATGGTACGGCTCAAGCCCTACGGCTCAAGCTTTTGCTAGAAGCCTCTGTCCTTCCCTCTTGCTTTCTTAGCTTGGCGAACGTCATTGACACGATCGGCGACTATTGGACGGTGCTCAGGGGCGTCCTCCAGGTGCGCTTGCTGATTAGGGCTTTTGTCAAGGGCCTCCCTTGGGGTGTTCATCCTCGGGCTCTTTTACGTGATTCTGCGGGTGGTCGTTCTTCCCTATGGCAGCTCGTCGTGAGAGAGGATCGCCAACTGAAGTCATAGAGGATGAGTCCGATGAGGACCTCAAGCAAGAGGACGGTGAAGGCCCCCCGGTCTCCGCTATGCATGTCGATGGCACGGGTGGCTCTCCTGCACGTATGAAGCGTGCTCGTGATCAGGCGGAGAACGCTAGCACGACCCTGCGACGCGAGATGTCTCCCGGGGATGAGAGACCTGTGACGTCCCGAGAGTTTCGCAATCTACTTCAAGAACATCTCCAAACAATGACACATGCTTGGCAAGAGATGCATGGTCGTGTGGCTAAAGTTGAGGGTGAGCAAGTTGCCAGCAAGCAGGAAAAAGACATAATGTATGCCCGTATTGCCCAGACCGAAAGAAAGCAGGCTGACAGTGTGAGTCGCATCGACAAGATGGAGAAAGATATTGCTGAGCTACGGGCTGGTGGTTTGGTTGCTAAGGATGGTTCCGTCAAACCCATGCCGAGTGACCCCTGGATGGCATATCGTGCTCAGAATGGCCCTCTTTCGCCAAAGACGGGTGTAGCCAACACTGGTGGTCCTGGAGTTGCTCCTGTCCCTGATGGTACCACGGGTGGACGAGAACCAGGTGGTCGTGATGAACTTTCTGACGAAGACCGTCGTACGTTGGTGTTGGGAGGCTGGCTACAGGACAGCAAACGTCAAGTGATACTCGATGAGGGTGGCGCCTTCCTACGACGTGATGATATCAAACCTTTTGTGGATGTGCAAGAACTCACCGTGTACGGCCCGCGCAGGTCCTTTGGGTTGTTACGCTTTAAGCCTCGTGCTGCTGAAGAACCAAAGGATGTTCGTGACCGGATGTGGAAGGTCATCCAGTGTCTACGTGCCCAACCGCACAGGTTGACATCGACTGTGCAAGGTGGCTCCGAAATGGGGCGTCCAATGTGGGCTCAGTTTGTCAAGACTCGGGAAGCGCGACGCAGGAGTGCACATGGCTCTCTTCTGCGTCGGGTGTGCCTGGGGTTGGTCAAGGATGCCATTCACAACCAAGAGGCACATAATCCTGGGGCTGTAGAAGAGGGGGCGTACGACGTTGATTGGGGTTCTGGCACTGTCTGGTTGAGTGAATGGAAAATCGGTTCCAGCACACATAGACCCCCGACGGGTGACGATGTGAAGCTCTTGTCGACTGGATGGGTGGACATTGGCGCGGTCTCCAAAGCCTTGGGTGTGACGTGGGACCTTGCCCTACAGGCTTTCCAACGTGAGATCTGAGGCCATGAGAAAGCAAGTGCTGCGGGTTTCACTTCTTCTCTGCCGGAACCTGGCTCTCAAGGAGATGGTGCTGACGGGGAAGTTCAGGAACGGAAAGCCGTACTTGGATGCATGCTTGCTTCATGGAACCTGGGTGGTCAACCTCTGTCTAAGGCAGATGTTGTCAGTGGGACGTTTGACTTTCTATGTGTACAAGAAGCCCCACGTGGAGCACCTGGGTGGCATGAAGAGTGTACAGATAACTTTACTTGGTTGTTGCATCAGAGTTCTACTCAATGGCGTGGGGTTGGTATCGCGATTTCACACGATTTGTTTGACTGTACGACAGATAGAACCTCCTGTGCGTATGGCGCTGCATGGGTGGTGAGACTGAAGAGTGCAAAGAGATTTGTGCTGGGGTCGCTTCATTTGCCGACGGGTGTGCCGGTTGCTGAATACTACAAGGCCACTACGTGCTTTCGAACAATGCTGCGTGGTTGGCATGAAGACCTACCGTGCTTTGTTGGTGTGGACGCCAACGTAGAGCTGGTGTGGAGCCGTGCGGATGATCGTGAAGGTGACGTGGGTGTTCAATCTGGAGGCAAGGTTGACAAGTTCCTTGAAATCTGTGGGTGTCTACGTCTACAGGTTCGTGTGCCTCGTTTGCAAGATAGATGGGTACCTACTCACTACCCGAGGGACGAAAGCCGCGGTGGGCGACACATTGACTGCATACTGGTTCGTGGTGCTTCCTCGAGTGATGTTCATGTTGACTCGGATGTTCGCTTGCAGATCAACACAGATCATGCTCGTCTCCACTGTCACATCGAGCTGCAAAAGACGCGAGGTGGACGGTGGCGTGACGGGCGTGCGCGGTGGGTTGTGGATGCTGAAGCTCTCTTTGAGCCGGACAGCTGGGAGGACGTCAAAACAATGGCTCACTTGTACACAAGGCCCCGGACTGCTATGAGATTCAAGGATGATGTTGAAACCCGTGATCTGATCTTTGAGGCGAAGCAGGCACGGGGAGTACATGCCAAAGATCTGTGGAAGAAGATACACAAAATGCGTCGTCAAAAACGTCGGGAGTGGCGACAGTCGCAAGTGCAGTCTATCTTGGGTGGTAATTGGCATGCCTACAGAGAATACAAGAAAGTGCAGACACGTAGAAACTGGTGGGGACGTTTGCTGCAAGACACTTCGGCCTCTGCCCTGGGTGGTGCAATCACAGCGCATCTTGAGAGCAAGGTCAAGGATGAAAACGTCGATTGGCATACCGAACTTGGCGAGCGCATTCAAGCAATTGGATATGATGTTGGTGATTTCCACCCTATCTCCTGTGATGAAGTTCGTGCTGCATTGTCTACTATGCGTGCGCGTTCGGCGCTGGGTCCAGACATGATTGGGGTGGACCTCCTTCGCAACATCTTCGAGATTGCCCCTGCTGCCCTGTGCAGACTCTTTAATGAAGTACTGTACTCGGGTGAACTGCCTAATGAATGGGATGTGTCTCTCCTTGCCTTGCTGCCGAAGACACGCTGGCCAGAGGGCGTGTCTGAACTTCGGCCGATTGCCATGTCTTCAGCGGCAATGAAGGCGATGTCCAGAATCATCATGGGACGTACCTTTCCGATGCTACGCCAGCCGTCGCCCTGGTCTGCTGCCGGGTGTGGCCGATCATGTGCTGACATGCACGCCACGTTTGGGCGTCTGCGTGACATGGCTCGTGAATGGCGACTTGGGATGATAGCTGTCAAGTTAGATATCCGTGGAGCCTTCGACCATGTCCATCGTCGTGCGGTCGCTGACTTCATTGAAGGCTACCTCACGAATGCAAGTGTTCCGTATGAACTGAGATTCTTGCTGCGACTGTTGGATGTGAACCGACTTGAGGGGTGTGCTCCTGGTGGCGCCCCTGTTCGGGTGGAGAGCAATCGTGGAATAAGACAGGGGTCGCCTGAATCTGCCGAAATCTTTGGGCTGCTTATCGCCAGTATCATTGGGAAACTAAAGGATGGCAAGCAGTGGAAGTGTCCCAACGGGAACATGCAGGATGTACCTGCGGATGTCGGGTGCTATCAAGATGACATCTTCCTCTGGGGTGAGCAAGCTGGACCTGTTGCACATAACATTGGGCTCATCTCTGATGCACTTCGGCGTGTTGGCTTACGGCTGGCAATTAATGGAAAAAACGTCTGTGATTGCGTCCAAATACTACAAGGGTGCCAGGCATTTGACAGTTGACGGAGTCCGGGTGGAATTTCAGCCGAGTGGTACCTCCATTCGGGTGTTGGGTCTGGACTTTGATCTGGATGCTCCTGCGCATCAACAGGCCAAGGAAGTCATGGGCAAAGTGTGGGCGGCTTTTCATGCTAACAAGGGACTGCTTTGTGGCTCTGGTTCTCGTGCTATGAAAGCCTACATGGTCCGCATGTTGGTGGAGGGGTGTTGGAGCTGGACCGCCGGCTCGCTTCATTGGGAAAAGGATGATCTGCGTGCCATGAACTCGATCCAACTCCGAGTCCTTCGCCTCTGTTTTGGGTGCAAGCGTGGCGCTGATGAAGATTGGGTCACGTACAATGCTAGGTCGCTTCGTGACATCCGCTTGTGGGTGTGCAACAATGGCATTGAACGATGGAGCACGAAAGTTCTGCGGCTTCAATTTCAGTTGATGGGTCACTGGGCTTGTCGATGGGAGGGTGATGTACGCTGTCTTGCTTGCCGCATGCAGATGTGGAGGTCACTTGGGTGGTGGCAGAAAGAACAGTCTCTCAGTCAAGCAGGGGGTGGCAAAAGGCATCCCGGGTGTTTTCGTGCAGCTAACACAGAAAGATCCATGGCCACCGCCCTTGGTGTAGAATGGGTTGAAGCCGCCAACAACCGTGAAGGATGGCGACAGCTGCTGAAAATGTGGCTTGCACGTGAAGATGTTGCATGGAGTCGTGACAGACAGGCTGCAATTGAGTTTTAGTTCCTCTGGGGTGTCAGCTACTGGTATTCGGATGTGCACACCGCGCTATGAAGCTGTGAGGCTGAGCATGCTGGTTGTGCAGTTTGGAGTTTCCGTTGCAGCGCTCCTGCTCGAACCCTTGTGATCTTCGTGAACCTTGAAACACTTTTGAGAACATGTACTTGATTGCAGTTGACATGATGGTGTACTCTGATGATATTCCTATGCGAGGTTCTGTTTGAGCTTCCGTAGTGTAGTCTCGTTGACGTCATGGGTGTGCGAATGGTGGAATGCTACATGGTAGCAGTGCTATGTGGTGCTCTTGGAGGACTACTTCATGCCCAAGTTCCTGAGTCCAATGTACGGGTGGAGACTGGCGAAAGCGCTCTTGAAGTGGATGGTGGGGAGACGGTTGTCTCGTCTGATGGTGCTTTGGGTGGCTGCGATGCTGGCTGTTGGCCTGCGTTGGAGCTTCGTAGCAGTGGCTGCCAGTGCTGTTGCCCGGGCGTGCTAACTTTGAGTTCGACTTCGAGTTCTACCACGACAACTTCTACCAGCTCTGTGACGCCGTGGACTGGGATGAGTGAAAGTGGGGATGTTCAACCGTATCCTGAGCCAGTCCCGGAAAGTGAAGCCAATGTCTGGAACCCTGGTCCGCAATCGGAGAACTCTGGATGGACCTCGAGAGTGACTGAAGGTTGGCAACAATGGGAACCTGAAGCGCCGCCTGGGTGGACTCATTTCCCTGCCGCTGGATGGCGAGGGGACCATGGACGTGGTTGGCATGGATGGGGTGGCGATACGTGGTGGCAAAGTGGCCATAGTGACTCCTGGAGCGCACGTGATGGACCGCGGTGGGCAGCATCGGCATGGTCGGGTCGTGATCGTGATCCTACTGGAACTGATGTGGAGTGGCGGCAGGGATGGACGTCCGCGCGTGATGGTGGTCCTAGTGACGTGGCTGCTAGTTCGAGTTCAGACAGGCATACTACGTGGACGTCCTGGGCAACTTCAAGTGGTGGTCCTCAACGTGGGCGTGATGGTGGTCCTCGTGACGTGGATGCTAGTTCGAGTTCAGACCGGTATACTACGTGGACGTCCTGGGCAACTTCAGGTGGTGGTCCTCAACGTGGGCGTGAACCGGGACAACTTGGACGTGAACCTGTGCCTCGGCATCCTGTTCCTCCTGGACGTCCTGGGCAACAGCAGGGCTTCTGGCGTGCTGGCCGATGGGTGCCACGACAACGTACCGAGTCTGAGGAACGTGCTCACCGTGGTGGTCAAGGTCCGATTCGCACTGCGAGGCGTCAGGGCCGTGTTGATGCCTGGAGGGATGGCACGTTCAGGCCGGCTGCTTTTCGGCGGGGTGTACCGCCCTTAGACAGCCCGGCTATGGTTGAGTTGCGAGCGCGCATGGCTGCTGTGCTTGCGGCAGGTGCACCTACCGGAGATATCCCCTCTAGACAGTGGACGCTACAACAATGGGAGGACTGGGAGACTTGGAATAACCCTGCCCTTCTTGTTGACTGGAGTCGACCTGGACTCCCTGGCTGGCAGTTTGTGCCGGAGGATGAAGGTGACGAGGGTATCTTCATGCAGCTCACGAGTGAAGAAGAAGGTACACTCCATGATTTGGGTGTGCCTGATGAAGTGCGACGGAGCATCCGTGACATGTTAAGGACAATGACGAATCATCAAAACGAGGATGTTGGTGCAGAGTATCGGTGGGGACTGCGCTGCTGGCTTCTTGCTTGGCGTGCTGGGTGTGATCAAGTACAGCAGGTGGTGAATGTCATTCAGCAGCGTGTACAAGGACCAGTTGCGTACTTTCCGGTTGTTCGTGATCCTCGTGGACGTGCTCAACGTGAAAGATGTGTGGCCTTCAATCGACAGTGGACTGCGGTTATGACACAGCTGTTAGATGCGCTTGTAGACCGGGAAATGGTTAATGGTTGTGCTTCGGCTCCTGCTGCTACCGCGGACGCTATGGGCTCTGATGCGGTGTCCCGTGGTGTGCGCGAAAGGTCTCGGAGTCGTGATAGTGGTGTGGGTGTTGGTTCTTCCTCGTCGTCGTCTTCTACCCGATTCCGTACTACGCGGACGCGACGTGTGGTTGGACGTGCACGTGCTCTTCCCGAGGATGGTGCCTCCTCATCGTCCGTGGCTGCTGGTGACTCCCGGGTGGGTACGGATGGTGACACGGATGTCAGTGATCTTGTGCAGCGGCTACAGCCACATGAAGCTCAACGGCTTGAACGTGCTGGAGTAAGACGTCAAACCATAACGGCGCTGGGTCGTTTCCTGGAAGACCTTGCGGTGGTGAACACGGGTGGTACACGGCGTGACTTGCGTCCTGAGACTGTTCAATGGTGTCTACATGTCACTGATCGTGCAGTGCAGATGGCGATTGAGATGCAGGATGCGATCCTGTGGGTGTTGACCCGGCGACTTCAGCGTGGAGATGCGGCTCTTGCACTACCTGATGAAGATCAACGTGGTGAATCCGCGCAGATTGCGCATGAGCTCGTGGTTGGCTTGGCTCGTGCATACCTGTTGGCACTTCATAATGGGGTGTCCGACTCCTGGCTTGATCCGGAGACACTCCCTGACTTTCTCCGTGGACGTGGAAGTGCAAGTGAAGCTAGTCCCGTGGAGGGTGGGGAAGATGGTGCTGGAGCTGTCGATGTGGGTGAGCGAGATGTGGACACCCTGGCGGATGATGGTCGTGAAGGACGTGCCACTGAACGGTCCCGCTCACCAATTAATCGTGATCGGGATGCTGCTGTGTCGTCTGCGGGGCCTGCTCTGGTCCATTCTGGAAGTGACCCGCTGGTACCTGTGGATGCCGCCGGGGAAAGTGCCAGTAGTGCAATGGATGGTGACGTGGTTCAGTTCATGCAGAGGTTGACAACGCCTGAAGTCGTGACACTTGAGGATCGTCTCGTGGGTGACAGGTGCATTGGAGAACTACGTCGTCTACTTGGGCGTCTGACTGCGCTGCGTGAAGCCTTACCTGGACAGGATGTTGCTGCTTGGCCGGTTGGTGCCATGTTAAGGACGCTGTGTACTACAACTGATGCCCTTCGTGGTCTATGTGATGTGCTGGGGCCTCGTTGGATGGATGCGGAATGCGCACCGACACTGGAACAACGGCAGGAGATAGTGTATCTCAGCTCTGAGTTCATGCAGATCACGACCCAAATGGTTCATGATATGTTCCACTTGGGTGATGCAGTGGAGTTACGATATCCTGCTCAATGTGATGGTCCTGCTGCTCTATGTGGTGGTCCTACTGCTCTATATGATGGTCCTGTTGCTCTTGGTGGGTGTGATTCTGGACTTGCTGATCGCGCTGGTGCTGTTCCTGGATGTCCTGTCGAAATACCTGGTTGTCGTGTTCGTTCGCGCAGTCCACGGTTGGGCGTTGGGTTGCTTCATGGGGGCATGCGTATGGATGTGGACTCTTCTGTGACTGGGATGTCTTCCTGGACCTGGACGTTGATGGTGGCCACGTGTTTTTTGTTTCACTAAGTTGAGGGCAAAATGCCAGCGTTGCTCGGAGAAAGGGAGCGCACATCAACTTTAAAAAATAAGTACTAAACCCTAAACCCAAACCCTATACCACAAGTAGCACGAAGAGCAATCAGAGACCGCCAGGCCTGCAGAGGAAGAGTTGACTTGAAGCCTTTCGCAGGGCAGGCAATTCACTGCTGCGCAAAGTCCCCAAAGTCCCGCTGCGCAATGTTCAGGGTTCAGGGAGTTTGGGGTTTTAAGGTTCAGGGTTTAGGGTTTAAGCTTCAGGGTTCAGTGTTTAGGGTTTAGCGGTTCGGGGTTTAAGGTTCAGGGTGTTTATAGAGTTTAGGCAGTTTGCGGTTTAGGGTTTAGGGTGTAGGGAGGTTGGGGTTTATTGAATCAGCAAGGGTTCATCAGTACTGCCATACCAATGGTCGAAAGAGTATTTCACTGTGAAACATGGTTATGGTCACATCAATACGGACATTCAATACAGGTAGTTACAAGCGGCATCGCCGCCTGCTGCCATCTTTTTGGGGTGTGAGCATGGGTCCCAGATCTTACATCAAGCCATATACTAACTTCGATATTCCTTGATTGCTGCAAGGAAATCCAGACCTGATCCGCTTTTGAGGCACGGACTCGAGCACAATCTGAGCCAAAAGACTTGCTAGGCATCGCACCCGGTAGCTTTGGCGGACGCCGTCGTCCAACGCATGACGAAGGCAGGGCGCTTTGAGGTTCGGGGCTCTGGGGGTTCAGTGTGCAACTTAACCGGAATCCTGGACCCCATCCCCTAAACCCCCAAATCCCAAGCCTTGAGCCCAAACGGGCTTCCGCTTGTGAGAGCTCCGGCCTGAGGTACCGTACTCTAAGGTTCGGCTCTCGTTAACGACCGTATTTGTAGGTTTTAGGGTGTAGTTTGTTTCTTGTGTTTAGGGGCTTGAGGGCCTCGCGGGCGTAGGGTTTAAGAGCTTCTTCAACGTAGGAACCACATGGAAAAAGCATATCATTATGTACTTTAAGACTTTAAGACTCTTCTTAAGGTGAACAAAAACAAGTTCCCGAACACGACTAACCATCTGAGATTGCCAGCAATCCTCATGGAATGCAACTCGGGCCCGAATTCCAAGTCGAAGGCCCTGCGCCTTGAATTCCACATGGCTCTAAACCCACAGTACCGCTTTAGGCTACAGGTAAACATCCATCCATGCATTCATCCATCCATCCTTACATCCTTCCATCACCTGCAATGTTTCCATTCATGTTGTGCCATTTTACGATATGCCTCGCTCCCGCGGTGCATTAAGAGATATGAGATTAAGACTGGAAAAGCAAACCCAAAACTCAACCAACTTCATGCAAGCCTATACAGGAGCTAACCTGCCAGTAAACTTCACGACAACCTGACAGACCTCAGACCAACCTCATCATCACACCAACATCATCACATCATGCCATCCAAACCGCTTCCACGGGAAAAAAATCGTCACACTTTCAGGAACAAGGTAACCCCAAAAGGCACTGTGCATTTTAGAGCCAAGTTTAGGTTCTCGGTAAGCCCCGAAGCCTCGGCCTTCGATGATCAGAATAGGGCTTTGGAAAGAGAGAGATGCAATTTTATCTAAACCTCGAAATCAGCGTACATGGGCTGCGGCTTTCACTGAGGCCGTCATGAAGTTGCGGCTATCGAATCCTGGAGAATCACGACATGTTGATTCATTATAGATTACGCGACGTGGACCACTCTTGGTTCTCGAAAGCCCTTGAATCGCAGCAGTACAGTACCTCGGGAAAAAGACTTCCGGGGTCCCTCTGAATACCGCAAGTCTCGTGCCGTCGAAACATGCCAGTATTTGAGGGAAGGCATTGCCGCCATGCTTCCGCATCCTCTTGAATCTCGCATTCGTGGCTTGGTTCTCAGTGCGCCAATACTTGAGAGAAAGCCTGTTAGCGGTCTCTTGCTGGTCTCTTCGCTAAGTGGTTTTGCGGTGCTCTCCTGGCCTTGGTCGTCGTGGTCGGCACTCGTTCGCGGTAAAATGGCAGAAGTGCTGGACCAAAACACAGATGGCAACTAGTTGCGACTTGTTTTTCCATGCAATTGAGGCTCGTTCGGTCATGAGTTTTTGTTCCTAGTGGCATCACCTGATCTCTCAACGATGCTGTCGCTGCATTTCGCGACATGGGAGCTCTGTTGCATGCAGCTGCCGAGTGTTGTTTGCCGAGCATGTTGTCGATGGCTTAAGCCTTGTCATGTCACTAGCGATAGGTTCGCGGGTGATTTGTTGGACAAAGGACTAGCAGTAACCCCCTATTTCTGGTAGTTTGCCGGGCCGTGGCTTCCTCAGCATCTGCATATTACGACGCATGAAACTTCTCGCACCCTGCATTGGAGGCCGAGAAGCAGGTTCTCCTTGCCACCTATTTGGGCTCGTATGTACACAACAAGGACCGTGTCATGCCGCACAGACGGCAGGAGTGCTTCCCATTTCCAAGATTGCTGTGGGACCACGTTCCTGGACGAACCAGCTATGAGATAGGCTTCGGTACTCACAATTTCCGGTAAGTGCAGCTATGTCAGGACGATCGCCGCCTGTTTCTGGGTATCGCGAGCCGCCGGAAAGTGATCGTGAGGCCGCGGAACTTCGAAACATTTGCAATCAGAACTTCGCACGCACACAAAGTGAGGAAGTAGAGGCGGACTGTCAACATAATTGTGGTGATTTGATGTAGTTAGGACCAACGCAATTTTACAAAGGGATTCGACAGCAGGATCTTTCAGCCTGTCGCGAGGAAGAAGAAGGAAGACGACGACATTCCGTGCTGGGAGAAAGCACCCAAGTCTGTGAGTCTCATGGCCCGGTGCCCAGCAGGGTGCAATAGGGTTCCTTTAAAGGGGTCTATAAGGGTTACTATAAGGGATCTACAAGGGTACTATGATATAGGGGCCCAAATCATTACCAATACTATTTTGGGGGTTCCTTATTACAATTGTAGTATAATGGCCCCCAAACCGTATTCTAATTATTAAGGCCCCTGTATTAATCGGGATCTGGTCTTCCGAATCCCTCTGATCAACGATCGTCACATGTAGTCAACGCGAAGACGACTAAACAGTTGTGCCGTTACTGGGGCGATGACAGTAGCTACCATGCCTCACCAACGACAAGGTGGAAGGAGATACCGGAGAACGAAAGATTTGTGTTGTGATGCACCCGTACAAGCAAACTGGCAGTTTTCATACAGCAATGCAGTGGTAAGCTTAATCCCACCAACGGGAAGGTTGCCGAAGCCACAGCAACAGCAGCGTGGTGAGAACAGTGTTCCAGACAAAAATAACAAAACCCGCATGTTCAATGCTACCAGCCAGAGCAGCCAAAGGGATATTCGTAAAGAGTCGAAGCAACAGTAGAACTGGTGATACTGGTAGTACTGGTAATGGCAACAGCGGAAAGTCACAGGCCTCGTGGAAGCGACAGTGAGGGAAACTAGGTAATTTGTCTGCTAGATGTTGTTGAGCGAGACCTCCGGCCACTCGAAGATCAGTTCAGTCAGCCCCTGCTGAAGTTTTACCTTTTGAACCTTGGTCTTTTTCCTACTGACCCTCGTAATTCAGGGTTGGCCACGTCGCCAATGCATTTCGTCCAAATGCAGTGCAAGAATTCTTCTGCAGTATGTACGTGTGGGAATCAAAGGGTGGCAAATTCATGGATCCTGTCTGTATAGTGGATTGAAACCTATTCCCCTGTTCACTGTAAGTCTCTGAGCTCGGCCAGCGCCTGGTGGCCATCTACCACAAGATAGCGTTGGCCAGAACAAGCTTGTTGCTGGGGCGCGGGCCCTGGAGCCAGGCGTGCGAAGCGGCAGCTTAAGTCTTCAGTATGGATTGGGGTGCATGATCAGCTTTCTCGGAGATATGCTTGCATCATGCGTCGACAGACCACAAATGAGTAGTTAGAACAATGCTCGACAGAGACACTCGTGCCCGCACTCTGGGAGTAAGAGCGGTACCCGTAGAAGGAAACACGGTGTTCGCGGTGACAGAGGGAAGGTCTCTGGGGAAGCGGAGCAGCCGGAGAGCAGGTCCCCGGGAACCCTACTCGGAGTATATCTCGCCATGAGTTCGTTTCAGGTGCTGGCTGGCCGGATAATAAGGCGCTCATCGCGCACAGCCGCAGATGCTAGCGGGTATTTTGGGGGTTGGGATTCCTGAGTGGTAGAGCTAAGACAGCCTTTGGATTTTGGTGCTTCAGGAACCACTTCTGGCTGACCCTGGTCTCACTGAAGGAGGTGGGATCTCCATGGTTCTGACGCATGGAATGTAGGTTGTACAAGGGCTTTCGAGGCTTCGGCCTCAGCGAATGCCAAGATTGAGGCAGCTTGAGCTAGGTATTCGGGCCCTGCTGTTGCTTAGCTGATTCATTCATGTCTCAATGAGGTGTTTCTTCTAGACGTTCAGATGCTCAAACCGGCTACACTGGTGAGAGAGGTGCTGTAACTGAACTGGTCTGTGTGCGCACAGCTGTTCCACGAAATTCCCGACTTTGGCTGGGACCACTCATGAAAAAATGACTTCAGCCGTACTGCTCGAAACACCGGAATTGACTGTCCTTTCCATCCTGTGACTTTAGCTGTTCGAGACAGTAGGTACATAACGTACTCGGCCTCAGCCGAAGTATGCATGCATGCATTCTGGTTGTATGTATGTGGATGGGCAGATGCACGAACATGTGCAGGTGTCGATTCGTTTTTTGGGTATCTAGGTTGGTAGTTCAACGGAACTTCGTTGCTTCGGAGCGAAAAGTTGCTCATGTATACGCTCCTGCCGAAGCTCGAGGGATGCGCAAGTTCACTCGAACTTTTTGAGTAGAGGGAGTAGTGTGGGAGAGTGCTCCCAAACCTTTTCACACCAGCTGCAGGCAGGATTCGTGCGAATCCGCAACGAGCGCGGCTTTCGGATCGACCGAGACATCAAGGCAAAGGGCACAGCTTCAGACCGGTCGTGCGGCATGGCCGACGTTGACAGCCCGTTCTTGACAGAGGTGGATAGCTTGGCGAGCTTGTACATTGCTCGGGCTTGTGCTACGGCCCCAAGCGCATCTTTCTCCGATGTCCTTGGCATAGGCTTCATGGGCTTGATGGTCGCTGTGTGCTCTGAGGCCATGAGCCTCGAGATTGACTTGGCCGAGTACCTCTGTTAGTGGGTACTTTAGGCTCTTCTGCTTCAGTCTGTTTTATTTAGAGTTTTTTCTTAGGATGTGCTTCAAACTGAAGCACGGCTCAGGGGCTTAGGATGCGCTTCGAACTGAAGCGCAGCTCGGGGCTCAGTTCGTGATTTGGAACTGTCACGGGAGCATGGATCTCATGCTGAAACCAATTATCGACAAGAGTGGGGCGATTGACAAAAGCGACAGATGGGGGACAAAATCATGGTCGCGCTGCAGGGTTTCGCTTTGGTCTTCTGCTTTATTGGCAGCAGAGTCAGCAACACTAGCCTGGCTGGTCGTGCTGTATCCAAACATACCCAGCTCCTGCCGGTGATGCTCCTATACCATATCTCAGTCTGATCCGTTGTAGAGCTTCTCACATGTCCTGCAACATCCGTCAGGCCACGCCAGTTAGGACATACTGGGTTCAACTGTCATCATGGTAGTGGAGGTGCTGGTCTATATGAACTAAGCACATGGTACTCATGGTCATAACCCCGACAAAAACTTTGCTGAGAGCCCCGCGTAGGCTCACCCTATATCCGGCAGAAGCCTAGAAGCCTCCAGGAGGCGATAAGCGGTAAGCGAGGGGCCTTTGTCAGAATAGGGTTTGGGCCGGGTTTGCGGTAGTTGTGTCGTATACAGTCCAGACTTCTATATTGCGTGGTGTAGTTGGGCAGACTAACAGAATATTGCAGGTTTAGATTTCCGGGTGTAGACTTCGAGCCGCGTCAAAACGGGCTTCAGAGCTTGCTTTTGAGGGATGACTGGATTGAATGTAACGGTATACCGTAAGCCCGAAAGGTCCGGATAACAGAACCTGGGTTCGAGGTTCCAGATCTGTCTTTCAGCAAACCCTCCGATGAGATGGTTGTGTAGCTGAAGCTCACAGGTGGTAGCAGGGGACGGGAAGAAGACTGGTGGCTCAGGTAGACAGCCTATAGATCCCTGCGCTCTTCCGCTCATCTCGCCTACAGCATTGGTACCTTCTGATAATTGCCATCGTGTGCAACTCACATGTGGTATATACATCAAAAGTTGCTGAGGGGTTGTTGCAAAAGAACACCACTACCACGAGCACCACCACCGCCATCGCCACCACCACTACGGCTACTGCTGTACAACCTCCTCCTCCTCCTACTGCTACTACTACGACGCCGACAGCTGCTGCTGCTGCTGATGCTGCTGATACTCATCGCACTGCTACTTTCACGCTTTTATCAGTACTATGATTGCTAGTGTTCTTCTCGCGTGCAACACTTGATGCGACAATTTGGCCCCAAGCCATTGCAGCACTCGGAGTCTGTCAGCGGACTAAGGCCTGAACTTCCGGATCCCACGGTGGTCTGGGCAGGGCCCGCAGAGTCTTCCTGGCTCCAGCATTTCCTTGCCACAGTGCATTCACTCGCGGAACCGTCTCCCAAGTCCGGTTTAACGATGCTGACCGGTAGGGGAAGTCTTGCAACAGTAGCATGGCAGAATGAGCCTAATTTGCCATTGTTGCTGTGTCTATATTAAGCTTGCTGTGACCGCCGTCAACATGGTCTTCCATGCCTTCGGATTCTGTCGCCACGATCTCGAGGTCGACAAGGAGTACATTCCCCCCGTGCTGGCACGCCCAGATGAGGAGTCGTCCGAACCTTATCAGAAAGGATTTTGGCCTCGCATACTGACAAACTAGAACTGGGTTTGGGGACAAGAGACTTATTTGTTTAGGCCAACTTGCATGCCGCCGAGTTAGACGCTTAGACTTCTGGAACTTCGTGGGGGGACTCTCCCACATGGGCATTGCCAGTGAAGAGATTCCTGCTGCCTACACGGTCCGCACAAGCAGGTAGGGCACTGGAGAACCGTGCATGATCGTGTCATATAGGGGCCTAACTAATTACCAATACTATGTTGGGGGTTCCTTAGTATAATTATAGTATAATGGGCCCCAAAACCCCAGTCTAATTATTAAGGCCCCTACAGTAAGATGGGGCCCTATTTGAGAGTCGATCGAAAGTGGATTGATCACTCAGGTGCTTTGGGTGCCAGTGTATGACGGCCTTTCCCGGCTTGTGGCTCGCCAATGGCACGTTCTCCGCAGAGTGCCGCTGCAAGAGTCGAACCGGGAGTGTGACACTGACAACATGCAGAATCAATGCTTTTTGGTTCGGCGCAGGAGAAAATGATGTGGCAGCATGTAAGGCAACGTGAGATAATAGCAAGCCACATCAGTTTGCAACCTCCGGGAAGAAAATACAATGCGATACCGAGCCTGCGAAGCACCATCAACACGGGAAAGCCGATAAGATGTAATATACGAGCTGGCATCTGTAGCAATATATACATATACCAACATGATTCCTGAGGGCTCCTTAGATATACGCTCATGTCCCCCAAAACCCTATTCCAATCGTCAAGGCTCCTGCATTGTTTTGGGGCTGTCCCTCCAGGGACCGGCAACTTGGGGGATCGTGGAAAAAAGACAAAAGCATTGCTTCGGTCGTGTTCGGGGGTTCGGGTTGTTAGTCTGTAGGCCAAGGGGTGAGGGCATCCTGGCTTGAACTGGTTGAGTATAATTGACACCGAAGAACAAGAATACGGATCCAGCGACATCGGGGTCTCAATCAATAGTATAGTATCCCCTTATTGTCCCTGGAAGGCTACATCCTATAACCTCCCCTTCAAGTTCGATTCTAATAATTATTGGCCCCCTTCGCTACAATTTGTGGGGAGATCTTTCCCAGAAAACACCGGAAAGTGCTAAGCGGCTGTGGAAGAAGCATCTGAAGCCTATGATTTGCATGCAGCCGTGAAGTTACTAACATATTGGTATACTCTGTTATCTTGGTTTACAAACAGAGTTGGAAGTTCGCGATGTTGTTCACCAAGTGTCCCCGTTATATAGTGCGCAGCACCATGCTGAAGTTCTCAGGGGCCCTAACCCGCGCCCCAAGCAGACATGAAGTTCTGCAGATTGCAGGTACACTTGCGAGGCGGGTAACCTGGGCCAATTGATCCCCGAGTTCCACTGGGGTGGACCCAAGGACGCTGCATGGGGGCTTGAGATTCTGGTTCGGCAGACCAAACCGCAGACTTCGACTGTGGTTTGTCTCTGTTGTGCAGAGGTTCAACGGTGGGTTTTGCTTTTCTGTGTCGAAGGCCTCTGGCCAGTGAATGTTTCCGAGCAGCTGGAGACGAAGATGGGAGTTCAGACTATGCCCAAAATCTTTTCAGCTCAACCCTACGAGCCCTTCGCGCTGAACTCTGCAGCCTAAACCCTGAAGGCTTCCCGTAAACCTTACACCAAGTAAACCCGGCAAATCATAGTAAACCATCCGAGACCATAGTAAGCCGTGAGTAATTCATATCACAGGCAAACCAGGTCCGCTATCTCTCGCTGCCGCCTCGTGGGGCGAGCATGTCAGTCCCCGAAAACCTCTGGAACGAAGCCGACCTTTCACTACGTACGTTCGCTTTGGGATATGGCTTAGGCTTAGGCTTCCTCAGGGGCATACAGGGTACATGCGTATCTGCTATGCTCCTTTGTTGGAAGGCGGGCTGAAGCCTTGCGAGAACATCTGCCCTCAGCTCAACATGCAGCCTGTGCCCCTGCAGCTCTGATAAGGCTCCATGTGAAGTGTTCTATTCCAGCGTGCACTAGGTCGCAGATTGGCAAGACTTGAACTGCCACGGTGAGGGCATTTGGGCAGAGACCTATCTGGCCATCGCATGACGAAAGCAAGCGTACCGACACCAGCAAGCAAAAAGCCTGAACTCCAACTCCCTGAGCGTGTGCAAAGACTAGTAACCATGTAATAGCTCGAAAAGGTCAAGCCGAAGGCATAGAAATCTGAACCCTACGCCCTGATAAGCACAGGCCCCTAAAGCCTATAAGACTTTGGAGACAGCCCATGGCCAAATGATTACGCATGGCCTGTGAGTGGGGCGGCCACACCGGTCAGGAGGTGCCGACTGGACTTCAAGTTGCGTTGGGGCTTATGTAGGGCCGTACAGGTCAGGCTTCTCAAGTTGATTTCGGTATCGACGTCGGAATTGTAGCCGATGTGTTCAGTGCGATGGGGCATTTCGGGCTTTGTTGTTCGGGTAAGTTTTCCTGGGATTGCATTGTCGAATCAGGGCTGTGGTCTAGGTCGTACAGAGTCTATCGGGAGTTCAACGTTTAGGCTTGGTTCCTCAACGTATTCGAGGTTGTTCTGTTTCAACTATTCACATTGTGTTGGAGCAGACTCGAGGCTGGTAGAATCACGGCATGCGTCTGGTGGTTTCAAATGCAGCCATAGCACAAAGGGGTTTATCGGGGCTGCAGTTCCTTGTCATCTCTAGCTTTGGGCGTTGGGGCGAGTCTCCATTGATGTGTTCTAGGACGAACTTTGAGTTTTCCTTGAATTGCGAAGGCATGTGGTGCCGAAGATGGGCCCGCATATGGTCCAGGCGGGTGTGTGCTCATCAACATAAGTGTGACAGATATTGCCAGTACGTGGTGCTGATCGCGACGGCGAGGTTGTTTTTGTTGTTGCTGTTGTTGTCGTCGATGTTGAGTACCGGAAGGATCTCGATGCCAGGACATACTCATACTCAGCTCCACATGTTAATGTGGGCCCGTTTAATGGCCCCCCCCCCCCCTTGGTGTCCGTGACCCTCCGGACCGAAAGGTTCAGATGGGTGACTTTGAGTGAGAAGGGAATTGGGGGGTCCCAGGGTTTGGTGGTCCCAGGGTTTGGGGGCTCAGGGTCTGGGTGGCTTGGAGTTACAAAGGAATTGGAGGGTCCGAGGGCTTTGGGGAGGGCTTGGGTGGAGCGTCTGCGCTTCTGCGCGAATGCCGGGGTTTGGGGTTCACTAAAAGCCCGAAGCCAAGCCACGATGACTCCAAGATAGCTACCAAGACTAAAAACTTTTCGTTTTGAAGACTTCTCCCTCCAGCCTACATGAGGCCTGGTACTGTACAGTACAATAGTAGTACCGCAGTAGTACAGTAGTATTACAGTATGTTTAGGGTTTAGGATTTAGGCTTACGGTATTACGGGGGTTTCGGGTTTAGGGAGAGTTTCGCTCTTCAGGGCCAGGGTTTTAGGGCTTGGAGTGGGGGTTTAGGGTCGCGGGTGCCTTAAGATTGACCATCAGCAGACAGGAGCAACCCTACAAAAAATCCCCCAACCCAAAAACAACGCATTTAATTAGGCCACCCGTTATTTTGGTAGCGGCTCGAATAGGCACCGGAAAAATGCATTAATTAGGCACATTCACATTGGATTAAAAGGGCCCCCACATTATTGGTGCTGGAAGACATGTACTGTCACAGACACTTGTGGAAGAAGATGATGACCCGAAGTTTCACGAAAAGCCGACCCTGTCGAGGCCGTTCACACCAGGGCACTCGATTCCGATGCTGAGCAGGACCTGTCTTTCGGTATTCCGGGGGGTGTAGAACGAAGGTGTCAAGCCCTACAGCCACAGACCGTTATGGTCACGGACTGTTCAAGCTTCCATCGCGACAAAATTGAAGCTTTCCTGAATCTACGTCCGATCAACCAATCAGTGCACACTGCGAGTCTGCAGGTACTCGAGTCATGGGAAGGAGGTATAGGGAGGTGGTGGGGGCTATCGGGCAGCAACGTTGCCTGAATTTATGTCCCATGAGACATCGAAAGCGCACTTAGGTTGTATCGTTTCGGTTCCCAAAGTCGTGGCCGTTCATAACGTGGTTGCTAGACGTCGTGGGCTTTCTTCGGCCAGGCAGGAGGAGAGGTTTAGCCCCATCTCTACAAGGCGCCGCTTGACATTTGTGAAGCTGTTGTCAGATGAAGGACGGGGTCTTCCGCTGTTCCATCCGAGCACTTCATTGCAGCAATTTGCTGATGCGGAGTACATGCCAATGCAAGCGCGCGAACAGCAGCCTCAAAGCACTGTTCGACCTGTATCTGGACTTACGTATATGTGCTACACCTGCTCAGTCTTTGCAGTCTCTATGCAGGTGGTCCAGCAGCTACTCGCGGATCATGAAGCGGAACCGTGTCCCGTACATCGACTTCGAGACAGGCTGCCCGGCCGATGTTAAGTGCTATCTCATCACTGCGCGGTGCTCTCGTTCATGAGGACTTTACGTTGCTCATCACACGTGCACATGGGAAACCCCTCCTATTTGCGCAGGCTTCCCAAAGGGGGAGACACCGAAGCAAACCGTCGGGACTGCTTTCACGCTCGTGCGAGCCCCAACGCGTGGACCGCCAAGCAGTGGCCAAATGTTGGTGAGAGTTTAGAGGGGCCTGTGCTTCATAAGCATCCCCGGCACCTACGGTAAATGTAAACCCCAATGACTTGAACTGGAGACTCAGTGAGGCAAAGCAGCAAAAGCTTGAGCGATTGCTGGAGGCCTGGAAAGCGGCCATCTCCATCATCAGAAAGATAGGAGCTTGAACAAGGGGAAAATGGCTATCATCATTCTGCCCAGACTACACAGGGATAGTGTTACGAATGATTCCGACTCGGTATGCGATGCAACGTGACACAGAAGGGATGTCAGTGCCAGACAGGACTTGACCAGAACGCAGAAAACTTGAGTGGAATGCGCCGGTCTGCCGTGCAACTACGACTTCTCACTGCTTACCTTAAAGCCGAGTCAGACGGATGCTTTCGCCCGCGTTGGCGCATTGAATCACTGCTCCAGTCTAGTTTTCGCTCAGCAGGCCTGCTGCACCTGCTCCTATCTCAGTAGCATACCCCTTCCAGTATTGGCATATTGTGCTGCTTTTTCTGAAGCTCTCCATCAATAGCCTTGTACCTCAATCGGTAGCCTGGCAGGCAACGCCTCAAACGACGTTTCGGGGCAGAGCGGGTGCCTTACAGCCCTAAATAGCTCCTGTAATTTTTCCAGGGCTCTGCCTTCTTTAGGATTGGAGGCCTCCGGAGGTTTCTTTGGGGGTTTCCGAAAATAGGGGTACCTTATTTTGGTGTCCTCATAACAAGGACCCTACTATTTAGGATACTATATTTTAGTGTCCCCTCTTTTCGGGAACTCCCATTTCTATGTAGAGCTTCGGATTTCGGTTGCGGGGTTTGCCGTCTCAAGGCGTAGGCCTTACAGGTTCATTCGGATTTCGGGTTGCTGTCGGGGCCGTGGACAAGGGTTCCCGAAAAGACCACCGGGAGGATCTAGAAAGTAGATCCCCTAATTTGGTGCCCTCTACTACTAAGGGTACTTTATAGGAACCGCATTAAGGGATCTACTTTTTGGATCCTCAGAGGGGTTTCGGGCAGCAGTTCATGCACTTGCTAAGTTCTGCAGCCGGGATCTGGCCGTGACTGTCCCCACATCTTCTGAAATAGCGGGAACAGCAGAGGAGAGAGGTAGCGATCGTTGTGAACCAATGTTTTCTTCTTTTGGAGATGGAAAATTGCACCCAAAAAACATATAATTAATATCATATACATATATATATATATATATACATACATTATATGCATACATATATATATATATATCACGTGCACACACATCGAGGTACGTTTCTGCGTGGGAACACCTCTCAAGGCTTTTATGCACCCAGGTCATCAAGCAGCTCTCGACCCGAAGGATCCGGCACTCCGGCCGTGGCGATGTTGGAAGGATCCGACAGAAGCCCTGTAAAAGTTGAGGGCTTATGGACTAGGGCTTACAGGGTTTAGGGTTTAGGGACGGGGGTTTAGGGTTTATGGACTAGAGTTTAGGGAAGACATACTCTTTCAAGACTTGCGGTTTGCAGTCCAGTGTCGTTGCGCTTTTTTTGCTGATCTTTACACAGCCCCTCCAAGTGCACGAGCAGGTACAGTTCTATGCACTGCTTTGGGTTTGTGACCTCTTGGCATCTCTATGCCACTCTATGCATTGAAACGAAGGCCTGTTGTCGTTAGGTTCGTTGGATGTGGCACAGGCTTGGGGCTTGGGTTCTAGTGTAACTACAGCCTTCAATGAGATGACCTTGCTTCTGTGCACGTAGCCCATCCTCTATGGACCATAGTGATAGATGCGACACCACTGCATCACCCGTGGCACCCCGGACTTTTCAGCACTGCCCGGCAGGATAACGACACGTCATCGCGAAGGTGGCGCGCTGCAGCGGCTTCGATTCGTTGACTTCAAGCGCGCACGGAAGGCCAGATCAAGCATGCTCAACAGTATCCACTATGCACGGCTCAAAAGGGTCAGCGAACTTGATCGCGGCTTGGCCTTGCAGAAACCATCAGGGTTGCAAGGGCGTGGCTCTTTTCATCTTCCTTTATTATGAATTCTTCTTTCCCTTCATGGCCGGAGGACATTCCAGCTGCGGTTCTGCGTATCGAGTATTCTCCAGAGCGCACGTCGCACGTGGCCCTCATCCAGTACCAGGACAGCCGTGTAATTGCATTCATTTATCAGTGTTCCATTACACTCCATTTGCTCACGGGGGGTTGTTTACCCTACTAATATAGAGGTCTAAACAATTACTTTAATACTATTTTGGGGGGGTCCTTATTATAGTTATTCTTATGAATGAAGGCCCCTATTTTCTGTGGTTCATCCAGCGGCCTTCACCGGGATTGGCTTCTCAGTCCGAGCTGAGAAGCTTCCTGTCAGGATGGCGTCTTGAGCTACATCTTGGCCCCGCTGACCCTGCGCCCGGGAGACCAGGCACGTCTGGTGGAACAGAAGCAAAGCAGGCACCAGTAGCTTTAGCTTAGTCTTCTACTTGCTGCACACTGGTCAGAAATTTGCGCCGAGTCCGGCTGATTTTTCTAGTCACTCGTGGCTTTGTAGATCTTCGACCCCGGGAGTACTTCAATTGACTCGCCAACACTACGTTGGGTGACAGCATAATCATCCATTTTTCGAGCCACAGCAGGTCGTCGCCAGCGAAACCGCCAATATCGTCCCAGGGAACTGCCTTCCACTGAGGCTGCAATGATTGCATGCACAGGCTTGAATTCCAAGCTTTCATGGTCCTGCGTTTTAGGGTGTGCCCCTGTATGCCTGAACCACACACTTGTTGTGGCTGCACCGCCACAGCCGTGGCACCTCCTCAAGTGCAGCTTGAGACCTTAATTATAGGAGTGGTATGACTCAGGCTACATAATCCGCGACATATGGTCAGGCCATGCAAGCTGCAGATAGCGTGTTGTCCACATTCGGATCGATTCTGCTCTCTGCCAGCGCTGCTATGAAGCAGCTGAACTCGAAACCCCAGACCCCATTTTTGTTTGATTTCCTTCATGTCAGGAGTATTCCTGCGGGCTCGATCGTCCACAACATCGAGCTGCGCCCAGGACAGCTTTATTGCTGTAATTACTCGAAGAGCTATTTTATTAAGTAAGTATTTAGGGAGTAATTAAGCGGGTCTGCCGAGCGATGAACCCACCCGTCTATTCGGCAAGCCCCGTTCACTTCAAGTTGGTGTTTGGTCCCTGCTGTTCATTCAACCAACTTGAATAGCCTGCAAGCTCAGCTCCTAAGCTGGAGACGTTGATCTTTTAAGATATCTTCAAGTTCTACTATAGGGGCCTTAAAACTACCAATGCTATTTTGGGTGGTCCTTATTATACTTATAGTATATGGGCCTTGGGATCTAATAGTAACCCTTATGGATCCCTTTAAAGGGACCCTTCAAAAGGAACCCTATTCTAATTATTAAGGCCCCTACCTTACAGCCTTTCAACGCGCTGAGCCTGGACCGAGAATCTCGCAAGCAGGAGCAGGTGGGCAGTGCGAATCTCAGCTCACTGTATACTATAGGGGCCTTTAGTGGGGTCTATAAGGGTTCCTATAAGGGATCTATAAAGGTACTATAATACTAATAATTACCATAATACTAGTTTGGGGGGGGGGGGGGGTCCTTAATATAATTTTAATATAACGAGCCCCAAAACATATTCAGGCCCTATATTGCACTTTCTCTGATATGTTTGGGGCTGCAGACGTTTTGAAACGACACCCCCGAATACTTCTTATGCGATGGAGGGCTCAGACCATTGCCGTCGTGATGAGGTTTCGGATTGGGTGAAGCTCGTTAATGTTAGCGGGGATGGTCTGATGGTGATGACGGCGATCGATGACGGTGGCAATGAATCACTTTGTGCAGCTGCTGCGACGGTACGACAGGAACCAAGCAAGTTTGAGTCGGTGCGTCCGCGCGTCAGCGAGTCACCGGTCTCTACGCGTATAGCCTGTATCTGCAGAACACTGCAGAATGTAGCCAGCCGTCGCGAGTTCCAGCCAATGCTTGCAATTGTGAACCGCCTTGTCCGAGCGCAAGGCGTTTGAACATGTACCAATACATGTGGGTGCTAGCTGCAATTTGATTTATGCGACGGACTTGTTCTGCCGCGGTGGCATTCCCGAGTCTAGCTGCTGGTTATAGATATAATGTAGGATCCTGATTAAGAAGCCTTGGGCCTTTATTAGGGTTCCTTATATGAATCCTACTGTTTTGGGGTTATAGGCCCACTGTTTCTTAATCAGGTTCCTACATTAGTTTGCGCTACTGCAGCCTTGCAGTTGACGGTCTCCTGAGAGTCTTGGGTGTGACTTTCGTCTGCGTTCAGCAGCATGGTAAGGCATATGCCCTTGACTAAAGCCCGACCTCAGATGCCCACTTCTGCTTCAGGAGGACTGCACTATGTGGGTGTGCAGGAACTTGGAAGGTCAGTCGTGTAAAGGACTTCGGACATGCCTTCGCATCTTTGTTGAGATCCCGTCTCGAGTGAATGCTGTTTTTTTTCTCCGGCCGTCGGGAACCTCCAAAGACTCTGACCCAGCCAACCGAAGAAGACTGGGCAAAAGATCATCGGAGAGTATCGAACTGCTGACGAAGCCCCGCTTCCTCGAGGCTTATCCGAGCTGCTGGCACCTTTGCCACCATCATCACGAAGGCCTGTTTCTTGCTGCTAGAGTTCGCAAGGGTTTGAGAGGGTTTGGCTTACACCACGCTGTATTTGATGGTGATGGTTGGTGATGCTCTCGTATGCCCACAAAGCGAGATGCATGCTGTCGTGGATGTCGCAGCAGTTACGGTAGTGACCCCTCGTCCTTTCGCTCGACCTGCATGTTGCAAGGAAGTTGCGCTTCAGGTTGTCGCCCGCCCGCATCGTCGTAACTCTCACAGCTAGCTGTGGAGTCAGCTTCCCTCTTGTCTCGCACACTTCGATATCCGTACCTCAAGCCCAGTCATTCGATCCGAAATGTTGAAGATCCGTGACCATGCAATTGTCATTGGCATGTGCGAGTGCTCTTAGACAATCACGGCATGCGGGGCTCCGAACAATAAACCAGAGCATGCGGTTCTCGAAGCATTCCTTGTCGAATTGCTTCGGTAGGCCTCCTGTGCGCTGATTGGCTGATTGGCGTGGACCTGAAAATGTCATCCCTGGGACAGGACAGGCATTTCGCCACCATCAAGCTCCGGTCCACCGAGATCAGAAAGTTCCCACTGGAATGCTGGATCCACTGGCTCGGATTCGGGGTTTAGGGATTAGGGTCTGGGGGTCTTAGGGTTTAGGGCAGGGTTTGGGGTTTATGGTAGACAGAGTTAATGGTGTAGGGTATGAGGGTTTGGGATCTGGAATCGCTCCCTTGGCATTGTCAAAGCAGAAGGACGACTCACACGTGATGCGAAGCACTTAAAGGCCCCTGCTACGCTACGTCTACCACTATCTGCTGCGACAATTACGTGCACTATTGTTCGCACTTGTCCGGCCAATGTCACCAGCACCACCGCAGCCACGACAATAATTGCTGATAGCACTGCTGCAGCCAGCAGAGGCAGCACCGAAGCCAGCCCCATATACCCTCCTGGCAACGAGTGCACCATTATCCCAGAGAGGGCGGGCAACAGCTGCAGCAGCTGAAGCGGAAGCACTGGCAGCAGCAGCAATGGGAGGAGGGCCACAACAACAATGTCAAAATCGACAACAAAAAACAAGAGCCTCAGGTAACGGCAATAAGGAGCAGCCGCGACACCGCAATGACTATCGACCCTCCGACTACCACCAACACCATCAACACCAGCACCTGAGCAACAGCTGCAGCTTCTGCAGCTGCTGCTGTTGCACCGACTACAGCTCCTGCTACTGCTTCCAAAACCACAACAACAACAGCCTCTACCACTACTACTACTACTACTACTACTACTAGTACTACTACTACTACTACTACTACTACTACTACTACTACAGCTGCTACCACTACCACTACCACTACCACTACCACTACCACTACCACTACTACTACCACTACCACTACCACTACCACTACTACTACTACTACTACCACTACTACTACAACTACTACTACTACTACTACTACTAGTACTACTACTACTACTACCACTACTACTACTACTACTACTACCACTACTACTACTACTACTGCTACTACTACTACTACTGCTACTACTACTATGTCTATGTCTATGTCTATGTCTATGTTTATGTCTGTGTGTGCTACGACGACGACATGTGGGCTGCTAATACGAATACTCGGGTACTCTACCTATTGACACCACCGAAGCCGCACCTTCCCAGTAAGCAAAACCAGCTGCACACTGAACATGCGGATTAGTTCTCTCTACTTGTCACTGCCTGAGCATTTTCCAAAGTTGGGCACGCTTCCAGGACGGTAGGCTTTGCACCGACTCGGACTACAAAGCCGTTGAAACCATCCATGGCAGGGCATCCATCGGGCAGCTCTCACACCTGGAACGTGCCATGCGCTTCAAAGGCAAGGACCTGGTTGCCGTATTGTGAAAACCTAGGTCCGGGAATAGGGAATGTATACGATGGCCTTCTATAAGCCGTCCTGGACCCTCCACCGACTCCCGCGGACCCGTAAACGCTGGGCTAGGCTCTTGCCATCGGAGGTGACATAGGGTTTAAGTTTCGGGTGGAACGTCGCCTGTGCTGAACCCAGATCGAAAGCAAGAGATGCACATTGCCACATGGTCTTTCATGTAGCATGATGAAGGTCAAGAGAGCATGCGATATCATGCGAGCATACAACAAAATACAGTGTAACAGAGTGTATTGCAATGGACTAGAGAAGCAGACCAACAGAGAGATGCCAATGCATCTGTGCTACATTGTATGTATGTATGTATGTATGTATGCATGTATGTATGCATGCATTATACATACTAAGTGCCTAAGATGGATACTTCGAAGCAAAAAAACGTCGAAGTTTGAAGTGCCATACCGCACAAGCATTGTCTTGTTCGCTTATTGCTTTGACATACCACAGTGAGCCATTCCTGTAGCCGTGTGCAGCCATGGCGAAAGCCGTCGCAGCTCCGAAGTGTCCCGCTTGCAGCAAAAGCGTCTATGCGGCGGAAGAGGCCCGGAGAGCCAGGAGGGCTAGGGTCTAAAAGGGTTCTTCAGATTGTGGATTTAGGGTTTAGGGGTATGGGTATGGGAGTTGGAGCTTTCGAGTTTACGCCGTTGGCGTTTGAGGTTTTGAGGTTTAGGACGGAGAGGTTTCAAATCGAATTACTGGATCCAGTCTGCCAGAGACCTGTGTTGCTAATGTGCTGAGCACCGGCTTGGCAGGTCAAAGCCCTCGACCACTCCTGGCACCCGCTCTGCTTCTGCTGCAAAGCCTGCGGTAAATCTTTGCGCGGAGGGAATTACAAGGAGACCGTGCAGGGAAGGAGGTCCAGCTAGTAGATGGCATGGGCTTTGACTGTAGCCTGTTACAAGATCCTGTTTACAGTCTTGGACCACTGCTCAGAAGGTATGTAGCTGTATTTTCTGCCAGGACCACGACGGTAGCCCATATTGCGAGGCCGACTACCACAAGCTCTTTGGTCCCAAGGGCATAGGTTTCGGAAGCACGCTTTGCGACACAGGCATTGCGGCAGAGAAGTCAAGCGAGCATAGTGAAGAAAATATAGAGCCCGTCTCCATCCGAGATCGCTTGGCTGCCTTCGAAAGGAAGGCGGTACCTGCAGCTCCCGTTGCAAAGGGAGCTGCAAGTTCGGCACGGTTCCAGTCCTCTGCCCCCAAGTGTCCGGCCTGCAACAAGAGCGTCTATGCAGCGGAGGAAATCAAGGGTTTGGGCCAGTCCTGGCATGTGCTTTGCTTTTGCTGCAAGGCCTGTGGTAAGAGCCTCCGGGGTGGACAGTACAAGGACCATGATGGCCATCCGTACTGCGATGCAGACTATCGGAAGCTGTTTGGCCCCAAGGGCGTTGGCTTTGGCACGACTCTAGGGGACACCGGGGTAGCTGCCGAGCTGCCCGGTACATGCACCTCGGTTTCAGAAACAGGCTACCCCGGTAGTTTGAAGGAGAAAGTCTCAGCCTTCGAAGGTCAAGCAGCATCGCCGGCAAAGGCCGAAGCTGTGGCGTCTGCCGCCTCACCAACCAAAGCCTCCAAGGTCTTCGCCGCTTCTGCTCCGAAATGCCCAGCTTGTGGCAAGAGCGTCTACGCAGCGGAGGAAATCAAAGGTCTAGGTCAGTCTTGGCATGTACTGTGCTTTTGCTGCAAGGCCTGTGGTAAGAGCTTGCGTGGTGGACAGTACAAAGACCACGAAGGGCAACCCTACTGCGAAGCGGACTACAACAAGCTATTTGGTCCCAAGGGTATTGGCTTTGGTACGACACTTGGGGATACGGGGATTGCTGCCCATGCTGCGGCGGAAGGTCTTGCGACACCACAGCCAGAAGCAGAATATGCAGGTGGTCTCAAGGAGAAGCTATCTGCGTTCGAGCAGCAAGACAAACCTGCACGGACAGATTCCCAAGCAGAACCAGAGGAGGGCGCCGATCACGCCAGTATGTCTCTCGCCAAAACCGCCAAATCAGCCCTCCAACCTTGTGCTCCGAAGTGTCCGGCTTGCAACAAGAGTGTCTACGCCGCTGAACAGATCAAGGGCTTAGGGAAGACTTGGCACGTGCTTTGCTTCTGCTGCAAAGCCTGTGGGAAGAGTCTTCGAGGTGGCCAGTACAAAGATCACGAGGGTCATCCATACTGCGAAGCAGACTACAGCAAACTTTACGGACCCAAAGGGATTGGCTTCGGGAGTACTTTGGCGGACACAGGGGTCGTTCGAGCTTGATCGGTGCTTCAACGAGCTCTGTGGGTGAAGAAGCCGCACACCCGCCTCTAGTAGACTGTCGATTCATCAGCAGCTGGGCTTCATCACCATCTTTTAATGCACTGCAAGGTGTTTTCAAACGCGAAACATAGTGTCTCAACGTGCTACAGGTAGGATAAGTGGATGTGCTTCCTGGTCAGTTGTTCCGGTGTGGCCACATGGCTTCTACTCGAGCTGACGATATGTGAAGCATTCCATGCTTTTAAAACCAGCGAAGAGGGCATGTGCAGAAAGAACGCCGGTGCATTGTCATGGTTGCTTGTTGGAGTGGGAGAACTGAGAACCAAGCATCGTTTGCATTTGGAATGCATCAAACTGGATGTGTGGCGACGCTGATGGAGTGGGCTGCACCTATCACCGTTCAAGTTGACCTCTTCATTATATTAGGAATCTTGAGAATCTGATTTCAACTGACCCCACAAATACCTCCCGATGCATTGGACACTTTGAATAACGTGAACTGAGACACACAGCCTGTGCTCCACTGTGACTTGCCCAGACAACAGCCCTGAATCCGGAACAAGATCGAATCTTTGTAGGCAAGCCGACACCGAAGCCTATGATAGCAGTTCTGCGATAACAAGAAGACATCGAGCAATATTCACAAGCCAGATGGAGCCGGACACGAAATAGTCAAGCATACGCCTCAATACCTTGATGAGGCAAGGCGGGCGTCAACAGGTGGCTTGGCTGGCGACCTTCTGTGCGCGGCAACGCCATGGATCCGTCCGGATGCCCAGCAGTCTTGTCTGCACACACAGACTATGCAGTCACAGTCACGCTGGTGTCCATACTCGCACGTAGCGGTACATCACAGTAGCAAGAGCATAGCTCATACTGCATGAAACCGTTTCATGAAATAAGGGCCAAGTAAGGGAGTGAACATCCCCGCTCCGCTGGAAAAGCAGTCCTATACTTTCCCATGATCTAATTCAGGTAAACAGGGCCACCATTCTGAAGGTCCATTCGTTGAGTCAATATGTTCAAATTCGTTCAGCCATTCACAGGGCTTTTCATTCTTGTGCATGTACGCATCCGAAATGCGAGAACATTGTCAGAGTGTGTTGGCATTGTTTAGTCAGGCTTTGCTGATGTTTATGCCTGTCGGGTCATGTCGTGATATATATATATATATATTCTATGTTCACGCATTGCTTGGCCGATGTGTAGGCATCACGTCTATGTTCATACATCCATAAGTCCATCCCTCCCTCCGTCCGTCCGTGCATGCTTGCATGTACATATACAGGTATATATATATGTATATATATATGTATATATATATAGGTATATGTAGATATACACATCTAGAACGAGACTCACTAGACTCACTAGATCAAGCGGTCGAAAGATCGGCAGATGTTGAACGATGTTTGTTGCTTCTCGGTTCTTGCAGATCCGCTACTTGAGCAGCGGAAGGCAAGACATAAACCCTAAACCCCAAGCAACTAAGCAACCGAACGTTGGGAGTCACAAAATCCCGAGCGGGAAATCCCTGCAAGCGTTTCAGACCCCTGAACCGAACCCCATTCAGTCCAGGGTTTAAGACCAGGGAGACTATCCCAAAACTCTATGAACCCTAGAGGCACACGCATTCCGTAAGCCTTTGCCAGTGATGATTGCACCGACTGAGCTGAAGGGCATTGCATATGTTGAAGGCCACATGAGGTTCCGGTTCCTCAAGCTGCAGGGTTCAATGTTTAATTAGGGCTTGTACAGTAGGGCTCATCAGGAATAGGGTTTAGGGCTAGGATGGGACGAGGGCATCGCCATGAAGGATGTGATAGGAGGAATGCATTTCGACTTTGGGGGTTTTGTTTCGGGGCTGACAGAGGCATAAGCATCCCCACGGTGGTGGAACGAGCGCCAAACATACGAAGAGGCCAGCATGTGACGCGCGGTCCGCTTGAAGCAGCGTGATTGTCTTGAGCTGCGGACTGCCATGCTCGAGTGTCTGTTCGGCGGGTCTGAATGGCAGTCTGCATTCTGCATTGGTACCGTTGCAAAGTCTATCACGGTGCTATGCTCAGTCCAGGTCTGCGTTCAGCTTTTCTTTGGCCGTAAACATCCCTAGACCTTTGAAACCTTTGACCCTAAACCCTAATATACATGCCTCAATGATTACCAATGCTGTTTTTGGGGGGTCCTCAGTATAAGTATAGTATACTGGGCCCCCCAAAGCCAATTCTAACTTTGAAGGCCCCTCAAACAAACATCGTGGATGGGCCTTGGGCGGGTTCTGCAGCTTTGGAACCGCTTCTTCCAAAACGAGCCAACAGCCTGAAACCGAAAGCCCAGGTAATGCAGGGATCAGAACAGTTCGAAACAGTACTCTGTCATAGTCCTTGAAATAGTGATCATGTAATAAACCCTAGGGCGCAGTTGTGCTTCTTAAGGGCCCCATATTCTGAAGTTTCTGCTCAGAAGAAGTCGACGGGATATGAAGTGAAGGAGGTAGAAAGGCTGTCTTGCAATGGTCCTCCAGCGTAGCTTTACTTTCTAGCTTCATAAATTCTACGGTCTTGCATCAGTTTGAATCTCCGAATACCCTGATAGGCCGCCTGTGTCCCCATGGGGCATCCTCCGCACGGGGTACAAGACGCGCTCGCCTCTGAAGCCACTGGGCCAGCGCCTCAGGAAGTTCCAAGGCTTCGGTGTTGGGTATAAGGCTCTTGGTTCAAGGCGTTGGGTTTGGGCTCATATTAGGTTAATCAAGGTTCAGGGCATCGGATTCAATCAAAGGCAATGCTGACTGTTGTGATGCCGGGTACAAGTAATGTTACTGAGCGACACCGAGGCCCTGAAACCAACCCCGGTCGCGATTCACCCTCAACCCTTGATGGCTGGAAGATTGTCCTTAACCGCAACAGAAACCCGTAAGCACTAAGCATTCCTTGCTCTCGCGAATTTGCTGATGGCGGACGGCGAGGCTAGTTTTGGGGTCGAAACATCTGATGTGTGTGTACGCTATACTGCTGGACGGAAGTATCCACGGATACGGTGAAGCAGCATTCGTGGCAATCTCATGCAGTTCTGGTATGCATGAGGTAGGAGGTCATGACATTCAAAGCTTCTGCTACAGGACTGGGTAGACTGGCCCGACTGATCTTATGAATTTTGGCTTGGCATTCGCTTCTTTCTGCCATCACCGGGTAGCTATAATGGAACTGCAGGCCTCTTCGAATTTCACACCTGAGCCTCAAACCCTTAAAAACAAAACCCGAAACGTCGTAAACCCTAAAAAAAATCCTAAACCACAAACCGTTAAAGGCCTCATCGTGCGGCGGAAGTTGCCTGGAAAGGCATGCTCGGAGGGGCTTGTCGAGGGCATGTCTCGGAGAACTTTAGGGTTTAGGGCAGTGGGCGCAGTGTTCATGTTTGGAGTCTCACGGGGTCACCCTGCCTCACTTAGCCAAAACCCGAACAACCGCTGATCACTGCCAACCGTCTATTAATTCGGATTCACCTACTCAACCGTACACACTCTACATAAGCCTTCAAGCACTTCTCAGTCGGCCTTCATCGCTCTTCGAGTTCGGCTTGTTGTTTTGTGCAAAGCCGGCTCTGGCGCAGTATCAATGGCCGGAGCTCTGCATCTCGCCCCCAATATTGCAGTCTATGATTTATAGGGCTATTATAGGGTTTTTGAAGAGTGTTAGGATTTAATTGCTCTTCAGGGTGTAGGAAGGGCGTGCACAGGCAGACCATACAGTAGCGCATGACTTATTCACTGGACATGCCGCTGCCAGATGCAGAAGAAGTTCGGCATTGCCAACTGAGTCCGGAAGGTGCCTGGTTAGACAAACAGCTTGGGGAGATTTTTCACATTAAATAATGTTAGTAAGTGTAGAAGAAAGAGAGCGGGAGATACCGCAATGCAAAGGCTCTTGGTACTACATTAGTTTTTCTCCGTACTGTAGTGCTGTTCTCTTATGGGAAGGAGCATAGCCCACACGAGATCGACTTGTGCTTCTTTGCTGTGGCAGGGGAGTGTCTCACCCCTTAGTCCATCTGCCGCAGCGGGATCGCCCCGGAGGATGATATGCTTCCGACAGAAAAGTGACCTTGCACAGACTGGGGATGGGTTACTTGTCGTGCTTAAATAGCATAGAGCATTCAGTAAATGCTCTCTCGAAAGACTTTCTGTACGTCCTGGTAATGGAAAGTCTTCCAGAGGCAAAATCGACAACCTCGCAGCAACGCGAAGCCCGGAAGCGCGACCTTGCACGGCGTATGAACGTTTCTAGGCTTTCACGCAGAGTCCAGAATCGATGTAATAGACATACTCACATTTTGTGTATGTATGTATGTATGTATGTATGTATGTATATGTTTATATATACATGCACGTGTATATATGTATATGTATATATACATATATGTATATATGTATATATGTATATATGTATATATGTATATATGTATGTATGTATATATGTATGTATGTATGTATGTATGTATGTATGTATGTAGGTCTGTATGTCTGGCATCGGCATAGGCTATGTTTCAGGGTTTTGGCTTTATTATGTAATGTAACATTCCTTTTTTTGACAGTGTAGCAGCTCATCGTTGCTTACAACTCGATGCAAACGAGTATGCCAGCCTGTGGTGCCACAGTGCGTTACAATTGTCTTCGGAAAAAGCTGCAGCACCGTCACATGACACGCACCTCCCCTCTGCCGCGCCCTTGATCTTCAGACTCTGAACCCTGTGGATGTAGAAGCAAACTCTAACCCCCAAGCTCCGAAAGCCCTCCGTGAGGACGGCAAGGAGTGTCGATCCTGCCAATCCTTCGCCCTGACCATCGAGGCCCTGCGCGGGGCTTGCATACTTCAGGGCCCTCCAGGGCTCAGGGTCTTCATCTTGGGTATGCCTGGCAAGTGTGCAGTGATGATCCATGAAGATGCGGTGGATGATAGAGATGACAGATAGTCCCTTTTGCCACATAATTATTGCATGCCGATGGTTGAGCGCACGAGCTGAGCCGCAGGCCTGTCCTATCATGTCTTGCAATGAAATGTCAAGCCTAACAGTGTGGGGCTTTGGAAAAGTTCATAGCTTCGAGGCAGCGCATTACGGCTGATTATCTGTCCTGACCGATGCAGGACCTGGACTATCCCAACGGCATGGGCTCTGGGGAGAATCATGTCCACAACATCTTCTGGCCCGGCCCTTGGCAACCAGACGCCGACTGATTGCAGCACCATCGGCTGCCGTGAATGCCAGAGTAGGTTGAATGGGGGAAGGCAGTCTCGAATGGTTCGGCTTGGCTTGGCATCTACCACCATTCAAGTTAGCGGAGGGGTCGTCACAGTCGAATGCTTAGGGTCGCCAACATTCCTGGCGACTGGATGGCCATCAACCAGACAGCTGTTACTCAGCTCGGTGAGGCACAGAGTTTTTCAGTTTGCATGCACGGTGGGGTTTGTACAGCAAACAGCCGTCGTGATTCCTACAATGCACCGATGTTCCATGTTCTCTGCCACGTGTTATGTAAAGCTGTGAACCAACGTCTGGTCCAGTTCGCCCCGACCATGGTGGTGGGAAGGAACAGCCTCGAGCTCAGTTTTAGGCAGTCTTGAGCAGTACATTATAGTAGATAGTGTATATATTATATTATAGCATAATATACTATATATAGTTACGTACAATTAAATTATAGTACAACATATTATGTTCTATATAGTATAAGAGCTGTCGGGAGCCACGACTACCCAAAGCCAAGGAGCTACGGACCTGCACCTCAGCCCATATCACAATGTACGATCTTTTACTATAACAGACTATGGTATAGACTAACTAGTATAGTCTATAATAATTATACGGTCATATGCTAGGATAGGCTATAATTTCCGGCTCCGGGGACAGTGGATCTTCGGAGGTGGACTTGGAGACCTCACAGGTGTGGGAACCTTCGGTCCTTTTTCAGCTCACAGCCTGGGTTCATGCGTCAAGGTCTTTAGCAGGTTCTTGTAGAGAAGGCTCGGCAATCTTCGCTGAGAACGTCTTCTTGATCCCATTGCAGATTGAATCATCGAGTGGTGATCTTCTCACTCTGAAGACGTAGAATTAAGTAGGCTCGGGTGTAGACCTCACTCAACCTGAAGCTGTAAGGCCTTAGAGCATGCATCTTTCAGCATCAAGCCTCAGCTCTAAGGCCCTAAGATGGATATTGAGGCATCCTAAACTCCTAAGTCCTAGGCACCTGCGATCAACCCGAAACTTCAACCCCTGCTCCCACAGTCACCATGTCGAACAAGCCCTGCATGAACTCCTCCCGCCCTGCACCCAACAGACAGTCATAACAACCCCCATCCACCCCTCAACCTAACCGAAGCGAACACGAGTGCAACAACAGCCCTGCAACAGTAGTCACTCAACAGCCCGCAACAGAAACACAGGGGAAGAACATCCCTGACGACCAGCAGCGCTGTTCTCTTAAGGCCAGGGAGCTCTAAGCATGGAAGCTCCCTGCCCCAAGCGTGGGATGCATCGGCCGGGATCCGAGCAGGAGCTATTGGATGGGGTGAGGTGTTGGAATGATGGAGGTGGGGTTTGCAGTATGGTGGTTGCCAGCTAGTGCTATTGTAATTGCTAGTTTTGCTGTTGCTACTGTGAGTGCTATGTTGCGATTAGTAGTTCATTACTTTCATACTAATTTGCAACTGCTATTACTTGGATAATGAATGATACTTATTTTCGCAACATTAGATTCTCAATCTCGTTATTCTTCTTATAATGATGTACACATACGCAAGTACAGGCATTACCTACATACTTGGCTAGAAGCGGCCTATGAGGCTGGAGAATATTCTTGAAGGGTGAGTAAGGTGGGCTTTATCATGCTCCAGGCAGAGGTCAGGAGTCTCAGGTCAAGGGTCTAGGACGCTTTAGGGATGTAGAGGCTCCCGACGTGGGTTGTTTGTGATTTGGAGATTAGTTGTAGGGTTGTGCAAGCTACAAATTCAGATTACAACCTGTTCGAGTCCTTTTTGCACCGAGCGCCACTTGTGGACACCATCTACTTTGATGCAATAATAATACCTCGTCACTTGCCATGTTTTGCGGAATTCTGAGGACAATGTGTTGAGTTGAAGCTGAGAGCATGTGTTGCTTTTCGTCTCCTTGGACTATTTCAGCCTGCATGCCCAAACCCTCAGAGCCTTGAATCCTAGTACAACAAGTTAGCCCTTGTGGTTGAGCATTTAGGGCTTAATGATTAATGTCGTTAACGAAAGTCCTGGTTCGCGTCGCTGTCTACAATCTCCGAGCTCGTTGCGAGGAGCATCGCCATCGCCGTCTGTGATCCGAGACATTTTAATCTTAATGGCAGGTAGCGTGGGGCTGCATTTTGGGTGCCCATAGAAACATGTGTTTGGTCTTGTGCCGTGCAAACCTGTAGCGGCCAAACTATGTCCCTTCTTGGGCACCGAGCACATACAAGCAGGCATATGATATGTGTATGTTTGTCTCTCGCCTGGGTGCATTTTGGTAGGCCTGTGTGTTCGCATCCTGAGTTGCTTGAGTTGCTTCTTTTGTGGCTTTCGTGTGCCTGTGTAGCTGGTAATCATGCTGGAGTACTCGGCGACCGAAGAGCACACTGAGGTACCATGTGGTGATGTGGTCTCTCGACTCGTGCCGCTGACCTGTTCATCATCCGGCAGGGGAAGCTTTTTCGCTGCGTACGGTCCACAGCCCGACATGCCTTCAGTTATGGGTTAATATAGGAGCCTCAATATTTACCCATACTATTTTGGGGGCTCCTTATTACAATTATAGTATAATGCGCCCCAAAACCCTTTTCTAATTATTCAGGCCCCTATATTATAGTATTATAGTACCCTTATAGATCCCTTTTAGTAGCCCCGTTAAAGGAATCTGATTCTAATGATAAAGGCCCCTATAGTATTCCTTTCGTGCCTCAAGGCCTTTGCGACCTGAGCCAGGCAGCTGGAGGACATCGACTCCGACATCAGCTACCAGGCTCTGAAGTCCCTCCTGGAGGTCCATCTCCCCCTGCTTCATGTATATATATATATATATACATATGTGTGTATATATATATATACACGTAACATATATATATATATATATGTATACATACAGCGTCGGTTCTGAGTTTCGCGGGGCCGGGGAAGGCATTTTTTACGTTACTACATGCTGGCATAAGTGGCATTGGTTTGGATAGTGTTAGTTCAATGTCCTCATGCCACACTTCGACGCATGGCCGGCCCATCGCAGCTTTCCCCAAAACGGGGCAGGCTCAAGTCAAGTAGACAGCAGAGCGACAGCCCATCACAGGATACGCAAAACCCACGGCAAAGCAGTTAGTTGCTGTGGGGGTTTCCCGATGCCTTTCATTCAGAAGCCACAAGTAGAAGTGAGGGGCAACACCATTTTTTACGCCCCAGCTTCAGACGACTCTTGGCCGATCGCCGCGACGCAACATGAAGAAGCTTCGTTAGCAGGCCTGGAGGGCTTGCGCTATGCTACACGTGACCAAAAAGTAGCCGATTTGACAAAAGAATAGTGTTGATGAGTCATGATGATTCGTGGGGGAAGAGAAAGGGCATAGGCGACGGCAAGGATTAGTTCTGATGATGACGATGACGACGACGAGGACCACAATGACCACGACGATGATAATGACCATTGAGAAATGTTGCCAGGTTTGCCGGGCACAATGCCAGCTGAGGAGGCGCACTGCAGTCGATGTCAGACCTTTCACCGAGGATCCACGTCCTTGTGCATCAACGGCCTGCCACCGATCCCTACATCCCCAACCTTGTACACCCAACCCTGGTCCCCAAACCATGATCCCCAAAGCCGGATCCCTTTAGAATGGCTTGCTGCACGACGGTCCCCGATGTCCAGGCAAGGCTTACCGCCGAAGCTCTGGCTCAGCTTGAGGCCATTTCATGCACTTCAGGGAGCTTTTTGGGTACAGGGTATGCTGGGTCGGGTCTAGAAGTTTATTTGCGTGACCTATTCCGTAGTTGGGGGGTAGAGGGAAGGGCTTTGGCTTGAGCATGGTGATCAGAGCTCTTTGCGGTTCATGATGCTGAGCCAAATCATCAGTATTGTTCTTCTAGTCTGGCACTTAAAAAAATAGCAACTCATTGCTATGACATTTGTTGCTTGTTCTTCTTACTGGCTTGGTTGTTCGTGATGGTCCTCTCTTCTCCTGCAACCCGAGGCTCCTAGAGGCCCATGTAAACCCGAACTCCAAGTCCCCAAAGCAACTCCAAAGCTCCTAACGCATCCTACTGAGTCCTCCAAATTCAACTAAAGCCGTGGCTTCCGCAAGTGACGGTTTGCGATCTACGATTTAGGGTGCAGGGTTTAGGGTTGGGGATCTAGGTGAAAGGATTGAGGAATTGAGGATGTAGGGCTTGAATTATTTCGGACTTAGTGTCGGAAGCCCAGGAGGCGGATGACGGGGATGCGACCGGAGCGCCAAAGGCCGCGAGTTCGCCCAGAAATTCAACTTCCAAAGCTTTCCATTCTTGGGGTGGTTGGGGTTTAGGGAGCAGGGTTCGGGACTTCGTGGATGGTGATCGTAGTAGTGGCAATCGATACTAACTATATGACTTGGTGGCATGCCAACAACACTGCTATTGCGAGCTTTAACAGCGGTTTCTTATTCTGATCAATATTGCTAGAAGTATCGACAGTGTGAGATATCTGACAAGTTTACCAAAGCAGGAGGAGTTGTGCCATCAAGGTGATAGCTGCAGCAGTCAACTTCTCTTCGTCTACTATTGCAATAGCCTATTGGCAACGGTGTTGCACTTGCAAGATCGGTTGATCTTATGCGGTTCGTGATTCTAAGCTGTGGGGTTTCTCCTTGTAGGCTTTGGGTTTCGCTGCTGCACGTTCCGCTGCATCGTTGCGACGGCTGCAGGATGCCAAAGAGGGCAAGGCGGCCAAAAAGAAAAAGGAGTCGAAGACCAAAGAAGAGATGGCCGAAGCTTGGCATCACTTTGGACGTGTGCGGATCTGCAAGATTTCATGACCAGCTGAGTTGAGGGTTTAGGGTTTAGGGGTTTAGGGTTTAGCGTTCAGTTAAATTTCTTGACGTCCCTTGAGACACTAAGGGCAACGAACGAAACGCTTGAGCACGCGTGTAGGTGTGCGCGGACAATGCTAGGCAAGCCCGAGTTGATTGCAGTTTGCGCCAGCCTTGCCCCCTGTTGTAAATTTGTGGCCTGGCTTTAGCTGGCGCCCCCCGTTTGCGTGTTTTGGCAATTGGAGCCCCGCGTGTTTTGACACATCTGAGGAGGCAAAGATGAAGTCCCCGGACGACTCTTAGAACACAGCTGAGATAGCCTTTTTGGAGCAGGGCAGTGAGTCTTTGCTTGCGACCTGTCGATGCGGATGAGTGGCGAAGATCCAGTGATGGCTAGCAATTACGCAGACAGATTGAATCGCCCTTGGCCCAGCACAAGCATGAATGCCCTACAGGTTTTGCCCGTAGCCCCGTTCCCAGCCTGCAGTTACTGCTCACGAGGCTGTCTGTAAAGTGCGTCGAATGTTGAGTCATGTTGAGTCCCCGGCAGAAGAGTTCTGATGTGCCCTCCACCCCCCAGAGAAAGGAAATCTTTGGCCCCAGCGATGACGAGGCTCCAGCACGGGGTTATCAAGGCAAAGTCGCTGGAAAACTTTGGATTGCCGGGAAGCTATGCCCCCAAGCCAGAGACCCTCAAGCAAAGGTGCCGGCAGCATCTCACCCTCGCAAAACGAAGCACAGTTGGGACCGCTGTAGCGAACAGGGCTGTTTTGACTGAGCGTATGAAGTCCAAAATCACCACAATCGAAGCTGATCTCATTCTCGTCGTCGAGTGGTGCCTAGACCTGCATAATGTTATCCTGCAGGAATAACAGAGCTTGTGAGTTAATTCATGCACAACGGAACAGGGTTTAACCAGAAGAACTAGCCATGCTACAGTAGCGCGATAGTGTAGTAAGGCTTGAGAGTATTGACGCATTCACTGTCGTGACGTTTCAGCCGCTGGAGCCACACCACTCCCCGAAATGACATGCTCACCTGACAAAGATCCAAACATTCATAGCCTGCAAAACATCTTCCCTGCCGGTGCAGTCAGGCCGATGGCGAGGAAGGTGAAGAGGACGCATGCTTGCAAAGCGGGCCTTGTTGTCAAGATACTCGTATATCAGCATAGTAATATGTAGGGATGCGACAATTCCCCGAACTGCGTGGGAAAGCTAGCGGGCTCTTGCGTGACATTCCGAGCTTCCGCATGCAAATAAACCAGGCGACCAAACGAAGCCCGTTGCTATGTAGCCCCCAGTTCTGCTGTGTTGTGCTAACTGGCCTGATCACCGTGCTGGCAGTTCCTACAGTTTAAAGAAAGCTACAGGTGTCATTGTTCCTTGCTACTAGGACTACCAATAGTTTTGATGCATTTTTGTTGCTACTATGGAGCATCTGACTGCGAGCACCAGCACCGTAGTAGTCTGACCAGCTAGTACGGCCACCGCTTGCGATGATTGTTACTGTCAGGAAGCGGCCGAAAATGATGCCGTGGTGGAGGAGTACCCCCGCCTCTCTTAAAGCCTTAGCTCGTCTCGCATCAAGGGAGGCGCACAAGAAGTACCTGCGGCTCATAGATTGGAATTGCAGCTCATCGAACTCCAAGATGTGACGGAAGAAGAGGGATTCATCAACTCCATCGTGCTCTGTTCGGGAGTCTCAGCGCATAATTACCGGGAGAGCCACGCGGATGCATGAAGCCGGAAGGTTTCGGACAAGTAGCCATCCTGTCGTCCCATCCTGTCGTACGCCGCCCCAGGGCTGCTTCGCAGTGGCACATAATATAGAGGTCATGCTAATTACCTATACTATTTTGGGCGTTCCTTATAACAATTTTAGTATAATGGGCCCCAAAATCATATTCTTTTTTTTCGGGCCCCAAGAAAGAGACGGCCGCAAGCCGAGCAACCTGGCTTGCATGAATGGCAGGTTGCCACCTGGAGCTCCGAAAGGCCGCTTGGGGGGGACGGGGCCTATATATATATATATATATATATATATAATATTATATATATACACACCATGTATAAATATAAATATAAATATATATATATATACATATATAATCTTGACATATGTATATACACACATACATACACGTACACAGTATTTTATGTGTGTGCATACCGATATATGCGTATGTATGTTTGGATATGTATGTATGTGTATGTATATGTATATGTACATGCATATGTACAAAACATGCATTTGTTGTTGTATCTGTATACATATCTGTTTATGTATGCGTATATGTATATGTCTATGCATAGGGGTACGTATACGTAAATGCATATGTATCTATGTATATAGTAACTATATGTAGACGATCACGTACACGTATCTGTATATGTATATGTGAATGGAGACCCGTCTGTCACATGCAGGCTTCACCGTCAAATGGGACTACGAAGGCGACACTGGATTGCAACCACTGGACCACTAAGGATGTGTCACATAGGTTAACTGCATTCAGGCATTTTAGCTGTTGGTCTGCTATCGATGGATCTCCCTGCCCAGTACGAGTAGCGCGCAGTCAATCAGCTAGCAAGAGGTATATTTATTCCAGATTTGGCATGACTCGCGTCCAAGGAAGCATCTCAGAGCCCTCAGGGAACAGTGGAGATCTCAGCTGTTGTCGTTGTCCTGCATGTTCTGTGTTCTGTGGCCTCTGCTGAGGAGTCGAAATATGAGGACTTGACCATTTACCAGGCGCGGTGTGGATCGAAGCGAGCCTACATGCAGTGGTCTGCGGAAAGCACTACAGGCAGCTTCAGAATCATTGACGATACAACCCTGGATTCTTCACAGGGGCGGTGACAGAAAGTGCGTCATCTGGGAGCAGGTCGGCATCATGAACAACGAGGTGGCCATCGTCGTGCGAAGCTTTGCCTGGCCATTCCGAGCCTTCCATGTCCAGGTTTGCTTCTGAAGGCTAGCTGTCGAACTTCTGACCGAGGTGATACCGGATTTGTGGGGTGTGAGGCTGAGACTCGTCCGGCCGGAGTCATCCGGTAGAGTCAACATGCATGCATGCATGCATGCATGCATACACATATATGTATGTATATACTTACATATGATTTATGTATATTTATATATAATATCTGTGTATCTACATAGAGTGCAGGTGTATACATATATATATATATATATATATATACGTATATATACGGTGTACACTACACCTGCCTAAACGGTGAAAGAGCACCTGGCCGTCCAAGCCCGACGTACCCAGACCATTGTCAATTGTAGGCGCTTCCAAGCACATCCCATGAGTTCATGATGCATGCTGGACTGTGGCGGGAGCACACTTGGTGTTCCATGCAGAACATGCATGACACTGTCATGGGGACGCGGAAACGGAAAGGACTGTCCGGGAAGACGAGGCCAATCGCTAAGTTTCGGAAAATTCCAAAGGCCCGTTAGGTCGGTGAGATTTCGAGACCACACCGAGGAGCCCCATAGCAGAAATAGTGTGGCACCACGAGGAAACTGCACCACAACTAGAGCGCGGGAACCTCATAGTGCAACGGCCACCTTCGGTGAAAGCAAATCATCCAACATTTTGCATATAGCTCTGGTTGATGGAGAGTTTGGTGTCTTCGGATTTCTTACGTACTGTGGAGTGGTATGAAAGCTTGGAGAAAGCGCTTGCTCTGCAAAATTTGTTGATCTTCGATTATGTGCCGAGGCTGGCGGATGCCTCGAGTTCGTTTGCTCGCAGACTACCTCGCCGGCGCGATCCAGGGATTTGCCGCCGACCCCAGAGCAGCTGTGGATGACTGGGATAAGGAGAAATCGTCACAAGTTTGAAGCGTTTCCGTGCCTTCTGACTCAGTTCGTGCATTGTTCAGGCAGTGTTCGTTCAGTGTTCCGTGGCGCCCTGCCGCCAAGTTTCCTCCTGTGCTTCCCTATTCCATCTTCAGTCTCGCCTTTGCCACCGAGTGCTACGTTGTCTTCTGATTGAGCTCAACATTTGAACAGCGTACACTCCGTAAGTTTTGTCCATGTGATCGAGCACTGCTAGAAGCTTCTGAATTTTTAGCTGAGTTGAGGCCGTGGTTCCACGGATGCTGGACGGGCGAGGGCTTGGGGGAATTATTACAATATATAGTAACACAAGAGTATATATAAGATACAATATGTAAATAGTGTATGTGTATACGATATATGCATGTGCATAAGTGTATATTATGTGCCTGTATATCTCTATCCCTACCTGTATATCTATATCTGTATCCATATCTATATCTACACCCACACCTACACCTACATATACATTTACATGTACGTGTACGTGTACGTATATATATATATATACAGAAACATATCGCATGCACACACTTGTTTTATATCTATATATACACACATATGTATGTACACACATATGTGTATGTATATACTACACATAATTATACATAGATGCATACCACGTACACACATACACACCGTTCTATTCTATTCTGTTCGGTTCTACTCTATTGTGATCTAGTCTATTTCATACCAGAGTCCGCTACATCACATTGCAGTACATTTCTTGATTGCTGTGTTCAGTATACAGTTATGCAGGAGCTACAAGGGCGTACTGCTTATGTCTATGCCGAACTCAGGGTTTCGTGCTGGTCGTAGTTTGCCGCTGAAAGCTTGGAATCATTGGTGTTCTCTCGGCTTGCTTAGTGCAACATACACTAATTTGTTTATCTATTTATGTACTTATACATACATATACATATACAGTACATACATACGGAGAGACAGAGAGAGAGGAGAGAGAGAGAGGGAGAAACCTACTCGTAGATGGTTTTATTCAAACTTCTGTGTTTAGGTATTTGGCTTCGGGATTCAGGCTACATCGAGTTAAGACCCGGACGCCACAGCTCGTCCGCGAACCTGGGGTGTCCTAGCGGCGACATGGCACTTTGACCTGTCAGGGCTTTCATTGATCTCTGCGGGATTAGTTTGTGGGGACAAGCAGTCCGGGGGTTTCTCTGTCCCTGAATGACCCCCGAAGACTTCAGTCCCCCACTCCGCAAGCTGCGAGGAGTTTTCAAAGCGTTTCTTTAAGCATCAAACCCTAAACGGATACCCTATAAGGATAGATCATACTTCACAGCGTTTACATAGTGTTTATTTGCTACATGATAATGCATTGTCAGATGTAATATTGGACAACCAGAATCCTGAAGAACGAAAAGACCCCTGTAGTCTTGGAGCACTGCGGTCAGGACTCCCCACCTCTGCAAGAGGGGGAGCAAGACGATGGCATACCAGAGGACCCTCTGAAATAAGAAGCACTTGGGGGAATGATGCTAGAGGGTTGCTGTGTGACATGCTACAGCCATGGTAGATTTTGCTTTGCAACTGCAGTAGTCTGGTTGGGCTTTGGTTTTCCTCTCTTGATCTCCCCGTCCACACTGGCCGACGCAGAGGATTACCCGCTGCTGGAGACCGATCTGGACCGACACCAGGGAAGGGGGCAAGCGCGGCGGTCTGGGCGTAAAGTTTGCCATGTGTGTATAGCAGGTAGAATTGAAACGGAACTTCCAATAGGAGCTTCTCGCCAAAGGTGCGTGCGATGCGAGATGTTCATGCAAAGTGCGAGCCGACCGCTGTAGTCACAATCTACGTTCTTCTGTTTACAGGACACTGGCCTGCCCGCGACCCAGGGATGAACTCTTCAAACGAGAGTGCATCTGACCACTTGCTTGATGGTCGAGCTGCGCACTTCAGAGCATATTGCGTAGTGTGTCTGGCATCAATTGGCCGACCAAAACTGTGAATATAGGGGCCTTAATAATAGCCTTTATTATTTTGGGGGTTCCTTATTAATTATAACGATAATATCATGGGCCCCCAAATTAAGCCCCGTGTATTAGAGGAGTGGAGCTCGAGACAAGAGAAGCCAGACTGCAGCATGGACCTTGAAACCCCCTAAGCCATAAACCAGGTTCTATCAAGTTTGGTATTGAGAACTATGCTAGTTGTCACAAGAACCGATCACAAAAAAGAAACGACAACTCTGGACTCACAGCATCGGCCTTTCCTGATCCGGCTGTAGACGCCAGGCCTGAGAGTCCTGCAGCCTCTTGATATCAATATTGGTATTATTGATATTGGTTATTGTTCCTATTAATATTGGAACGGCCGAAAATCTTGTAATAGAATGGTTGTTATACATAGTATTGTTCTTCTTCTTGTTATTGTTGTTATCTTCAGCCGTTTGCCAGCAGCTCCGCAGCTCGAAGCGTCCGTTGAACCCTGAACTCAGACCCGTTTGCCCAAGCACTTGAGCGCGAGCCTGCCCAGGGCGGGTCTCAAAGGCTGGATCATGAAGAATGTCCGAGCCTTGGGGGCGGGTTTACTATAGGGGCCTAAATAATTCCCAATACTTTCCTTATTATAAGTATAGTATAATGGGCCCCAAAACCCTATTCTAATTATAAAGGGCCCTACATTTGTTTGCGAGTAAGGGATGACCTGTAGGCATTGTGTGAGCACTGTCTTGACGTGTCACCTGCAATACGGCCTGCGCAAGATCTCAGAGACACGTTGCGAGTGTGCATCAGGTGCGCAGCACAGACTAGAGCAGGACTAATTACGCGCACAGCTTCGTGTTTACGTACCTGTGCCCAATCCGATTCATGGTTTTTTTTAGGCCCTGACGTTTTCTGCTCTCGTCCATGATCCTGACCGCCCTTAACTTCAAGAGCCTGAAATGCTTGCCAGACCTACGAGTTCTACCTGTCCAAGTTCCGACTCGCGGCGAACTATCTCCGGCAAGTCGCAAAAGCAAGCAGGACGGGCCACGCATTGGAACTTTGACCTGAATGATTCTGGGCCAACCGGGTATGAAAGGCACAAGAACTTTGGGGCAGGCGACGGTTTTAAGCTCGGCGATTACTACGCTAAGTCTTGTCGTCTCGTAGACTGAGCAAGCTTCAGAAATGATGGATGGCTATATGGTATTTAATGAGGGCTATATGATAATTGCTACGTGTAGCATCTTGTAAGATGTCACAAGGAAGCTCATAAAGGTTCACTCTAGGTCTGCATCGCGATGCGCCAGGATTGGCATCGTCGGGCTTGGTTGGGGCTCTTGGCTGGCCTGCTACGGCGGCTAGCCTTTCATTGGGATGATGCGTACTTCCTGGTGTGTTTGTTATGCTCATGTGTGTGACAATGTTGACAGCTACTGTTAGCATGCAGTACTGCTGTTTCTCTAGCGAGTCTGTGGTACCTAGTATTCTCACTCTTGGGATGGAAAGCTTCAAGCATGGCCACCTCTGATCGTCAGGGCTACAGGGTCGATGCAGCAGGGGCTGAATGCACAGCAAGAGCACGCTCTCGCTTCAGTGTTGTGACTCGCCTCCGCGGGTAGGCTCAGAGTTGGTAGACCTGTTGTCAAGTTGTGCGTGGCATATGTCTACCGCTCGTTGTTCCACTCAGTTGTGTTTATACGTAGAATGAGTTTCGCCAATTCAACATGCAGAAAGGGATCGTGTAGTTTTGAACCTCGTTTTTCGCCGTAGATAAAGTGCTGGCAAGTGGAACCCGACAGGACCGCTTAAAATCGCAAAGCCGGGGGGGGGGGATAAAAACAATAACAAGCTGTGTGTGCATTTTTTATGGCAGCTTCGCCCAAGGTGCCGAATATCTCGGAGTGGACTTTGGCTGCTCAGTGCCATAGCCTCGAGGGTCCAACTTTGTGGAGTTTGGGGCCATCCAGCCACAGCAAGACGAGTATGGTAGCATATAGTATCTTATAGTACATCATACTGTATCATACCATATGATGAAATAATATAGGTATAATCGTATGTAACAGCACCAGCCGTCGTGAACTTTCCAGTTGTCTCGAGGTTTGGTTGGAAAACATTCGCTCGAGGTCCTTCATGTATGTCGTACGTACATCTGTCGCAGTACAGGTCATGCGACGCCGATAGCCGCATAACTTCGGGTTGAAGGTGAGATTGCAGAATTTCCTCGTCTTCCTCGCAGTTGCTTAAAATCGAAGTCTCTTGACTTGAGGATGATAACGCCGCTTCTGCATCGCCTTGGCATCTGGGATGGTGTCAGCCCAGAGCGTTTGATCGCGCACGGTGCTTGGCTTGCTCCATTCCCCAGACTTGCACACATTCACCGGCATGTCAATGTCAAGGGAATAGGAAGTGTTGCAGTGCACCAACGGAAGATGTGTGCGAGTTGTTGGGGATTCCCGCTGCCCTGCCCGAAGCCGTGCTTCAAGAAGGTCTGGTCTTGCAGTATTCAGTCCTCACGGCCACTGAAAGCCCCACGTGTTGGCACCCGTGTAGTATAGGGGCCTAAATAAAGTCCTATACTATTTTGGGGGTTCCTTATTATGTTTGTAGTATAATGGGCCCCAAAACCCTCTTCTAATTATTAAGGCCCCTACATCCTTACATCCTTTATAGTACCTTTATAGTATCCCTTAAAGGAACCCTTTAAAGGAGCCCTATTATCATTAGGGCCCCTACATTCGCCTTCAGGAAGTGCCCTGCTCCCGCCGGGGTCTGAGATGTTCGTGTCATGTCTCGACCTGGCCGTGGGGGTAACGAGTGTAATGTAGGGGTGCAAATAATTACCGATGCTATTTTGGGGGGCACCTTATTATAACTATAGTATATTAAATATTATGTACCAAATTTCTATTAAAATGACTATGGCCCCTATATATTAGCTTCGTTTGTGGATTGCTGTCTTGTCATTGCTTCAGATGAACCTTGACGAGGGTTGGGCTCATCCAAATCGCCAGGTGAGTTTCATGGTCTCCTCAGATGAGCCTGCAGACTACGAAAGCGGAGGACATGGTATGCATGCGTGTAGATCTATTGCAGCCCGTCTTCAGAACGGTTAACTTCCCATGATCTGATCCAAGCGGAGTGAATCTAGTGCCGCCTGTTGGAGGTGTTAAGTCTCGAGGGTTCAGCTGCCTGCAGACAAACGATTGACTAAGCATACACACCCGTACGTATGTATATGTATACACGTACATACATGTATGTAGATGGTTTGTACATGTATATTTGACATTTACGTGTGCATATACCTCATCTCCTGAGGTATGCACAGAATGTGTAGACACAGGTCTGTCCATCCATAAGATCGGCGCTTCCGGCAGAGGAGCGTATTTTGCCGTGAACTCGGAGAAATTCCGCAGGCGGGGCTGTGGCAGATCAGGGTCTCGGATCACCGCTGACAGCCGGGCAATGGCAGGCAAGCCTGTAATGCACTGGGTGTAATTGTCGACACGCTTTACCTTTCGTCTCCATTCTTGTTCCTTGCCTTTTTGGTTTAACCAATCTCAAATTCAGAATTCAAAGAAAAGGAACTGCAATAGAGGCTATAAGGTACTGTGCTCGGGCTGGCCTCCTAAATCGTTCTCCGGATTCGCCCGGCTGTTGAGATTGATCTTTTCCTTTCTGCGAATGATCATAAAGTGAGGCCTGGGTGGTCTTGTTTTTGGAGGCATGAGGCTTGGTTTCGAAGGATTCTGGAGCCTTTTATGGGGCTTAGGCCTGATTTGCATGGTTTTGGGAGCCGCTTCTGCTCTTGGACTCTTGGACCCCTAGAGTTTCTGTCGATTTCTGTCAGGGAATTGAGGCGTGTTCAGTTTCACAGGTCAACAGAGTGCGAACTCTTCAAGACCATGCGCAATGGCTTCGTTGCACCCTCAGCGGTGTTCCGTTGTGCACACATGGCCTGCCCTGCGCGATTTGGTCCCGTTCTTTGCACGATTACGAGCCCGTCGTCCTCTCTGTCGTATGAAGATACCCTATCCTTGTACTCCAAATCAACCCGCTAACCCCTAAACCTTAAACTCTTAAACACAAACTTGCAACCTTACGTAAACCCAGGATTCTCCTCGGAGCTTCTTTGGTCCGAGTAAGGTGACCCAGGGTAACTTCGAGGATCCTGGCACCCGGCAGGCAACGAGCGGTTTAGGGGTTTAAAAAGGGCTTTAAGGGTCTTGAGGGTCTTAAGGGGTCTTAAGGGTTGTAAAGGTTATTAGGGTGTTGAAGGTTTGGGGTTTGTGGCTTTTGTTTGGTTTTCAGCTTAAAGCTGTTCGGTGGCTTGGAGGGGTTTAGGGTTTCTATGAGGTTTCTGGGTGTGGATGTTTCAGGTTTAGGGTTTCTAACGTACCGGGGTCTAATTTTTTTAGTTGTCGGGTGTAGAGTGTAGGGTTTCCAAGCTTAGAGGGTTAAAGGTTTAGAGGTTTCGGGTTTACGGTACCCAAGGTTTGTGGGTTTGGGCTGTAGAGGTTTAGGTTTTCTAAGATTCTAGAGTTTATGGTCTAGAGGCAGGGATTCTGTGGTTTCAGGGTTTAGGGCTTCGGGCTTAGAGGTTGAGGGTTTAGGGTTGATAAGCTTGGGACTTTCCAGAACTTGAAGCGCAGTATGGTGTACGAGGTTCAAACTTGTTTTGGTAGCCCTCTCCAGCCAATCATGTGATCCAGATTCCAGTGAGCCCCAAAGGAGTCCCTGCTTGCGCCAGGAGATTATCCGTGCCGTTGAGCTGGCCTGTTTAATCAAGGCTGATGAAGTTCGGGATCTAGCTAGGGTTTGCGAAGTGTTGTGCTTGACGTTACCGGTTGCAGTAACGGTTTTAGCATTGAAAACGTTGACGGCATAGGATTTCGTTGCGAGGTCGAGGGTTCAGTGAACATCCCGCATGTTTGCATGTTGTTTGGAGTCGAAACATGCGATCCGCATTCTGGAGTTCCATGTAATCTGCACTTGCACAGGCAGTTGTTTCAATACCTCGCCCTGACGGCCGGAGCAGTCACGAGTATCTTACAAACATCAAGCTGCAGCGGTCTCCAAAGAAATGGTGTTCTTCCTTGACGCCTTGTGGAGTGTAGCCTTTCTCCTCCTTCTTCTGAAGCATCTTGCTCTTCTCAGCAAGGCCATCGAGACCTCGATCCCCCCCCGCCAAAACCTTCGTACAAGCACTTGACCAGCGGCCAGTTTAACAAGACGGCTGCCTTCCTTCGCAAGTTTTTGTGGCCATTCCCGTCGGTGACTCGAATCTGCTGACAGCGGTGGGGCGCAAGTCGACAATCAGAAGTTACCGTGGGGCGGCATCGGTCATTAAGGATTTCGATGGGGAGAGAGAGAGAGAGAGACGAAGAGCGCGCGAGAGAGACCGAGAGACAGGCAGAACCTTTGGTGAAGAAGAGCAAAGTAGAGGAGAGGCTTGTCCTGGCTAGGTGAACCTTGAGTTGCAAATCTTGCTGACCCGTGCTTTGAGGTAAGTCAGCCTCTGTTCGGTGATGTAGGTCGAGATACTCCGAGATCGAAGGAGGGAAAGAGGACCTCGACAAACGCAGCCAGTGGTGCTTTCGAAACCTTCCGTGACGCGCGTTTGAGTTGAGGCTTGGCGGAGGGTATGCCTACCTTAGGCCGGCTCCTGAGCCTCCGAGCATCTGAACTTTGAGTGGATAACAGGGTTTGGGGCTCAGGGGCCGGAGTTTCTGGGCCGGAACTTCGGTTTACGAGGAGAAATCCAGGATTTGAGACAACCGCTTTCGGTATTCTTGGCCAGAGCACTTAGCGACTTGACCCCGGAAGTTGTGGCTAAGCATCATACCCGAGACTGCCTCAAACCCAGAACCCCGAAGCCTCAAGCCTCGAAGTCCTTTGCGCTGTCTGCCCCGAACTCTTTGACTCCCCTCAACACCTCGAAACCCTAAACTTCCCTAAACTTCCCGAAACCTCAAAGACCCGAACGCCCGAAGACCTCGTGCCGTACCCGCTTACACGTTAAGCCTCGAAGTGTGAAAGCCCGAGAGTCTGCAGACTGCATGCCCCGGGCCTTCCCCGCAGCAGTTTCTCAGAGTTTCAGGTGGTTAATGCATCGCGACATCACTATCAGGCTTAGGGTACACAGTTGTGTTTTTCGTGTTGTTTAGTTTTTTTTTTACGGTTTAGCTTTTGCTTTTTCGGTCTGGTGAGGTGCCCAGGCCGCAGCGAACAAGATGCCTGGACCTATGCACTGCTGCTGCTGCTACTACTACTCCTGCTGCTGCTGCTACTACTACTGCTGCTACTTTGACTACTGCCACTACTGCTACGAATCGAGAAGAACAAGTCTGATGTAGATCTACACTGGGCAAACTTGGTGTATACTCCATGGGGTCAGGTATTTGGCTTCAAAGGGCGACTTCGAAGCCATGCAGGAACCGGGCTCGCTGGGGGCTTCAGGGTTTTGGGGTTTACATAATAATAGTTTGACAGTTTATCAATAGTACTAATAAGGCAATAGTAACAATAAGTTAACAATAGTAATAATGATAGTAAGGTTTAGGTTCTAGGAAGGTTTGGAGCCTAGGCAGAGTAGGGAGCCCTGACATTTCGCTGCATCGGTGAAGGAACTTTTCGCATTTGAGATTTTGTATCCGGGTGGTCAGCTCTAAGATGCATTGGAGGAACCAAAGCACTCATAGGTGTGAAAGCCTAACCCATTCAGTTTATGAAGGCTCAGATGACGTAAAAACCGCAGGGCCTCCTCCAGCTCGGGGTACCTGCCGGCGGTCGTGATAGCCTGGATGAAGTGGAGCTTGGGCCCTATCAAGGTTTGCTCAAGTGGGTGAGGTGGTTTCAGGGGGCCCGCAGTCAGGCATGTGACCCCGGGCACAGTCGTCCGGTTGACAGCCACACAGTGAGGCAACCACCAATCTTGTATGCTGCCCGGGATGGACACAGAGAAGCCATCAAGCTGCTCGCGCAGTACGAGGCGGGAAATGTGCCGAGACCGGAGGAGGTGCTTAGTCGCACCTTCCTGTTTGTCAGTCGGGATGCTTGGACCGGATCTAAGAGGGGAAGAGATGCTGAATGTCCATAGGGCCGATAGGTAGAGATCGTTTAGGTTCCGAGCGTCTGACCTGTGAGCCAGAAGTTGGCTTGGAAGCTGCACAATGGGATGGTGTGACTGAATTATGTGCAACCCACAAGGCCGACGTCAACGAAGTTGGCGGCATCCCCTTTGAAACAGCCCTGCATGTTGCGGTGCAGTTCTGGCCTCAGCTGCGAGGGAGAATCAGGCATCGACTTACTTGCTAAGCACAGTCGCATTATACATATGTAGATATGTATATATACACACATATAGATGTATGTGAAATACGTGAGTGTGTGTATGTAGCTGGCTATGCATCGTGTGTGGCAACCGGCTCGCAATTCTCAGCGGTGTGGGACACCAAAGTTAGCAACCCAAAAAGGATCCCAACATAACTTTTTGGGGGATATACCTGTCCTTTTGCTTTGTTCAAAAAGGGGATTATGAGATATCCCGACCCTGTGGCTTTTGTTTAGGTGCTTCGGGGGGTCCTTACAAGGATTCGCCGACAGTGAGGTCGTAGAGTCAGGCACTTGGTTTGTGAAGGAGTTCCATGCTACCCTTGCAGCATCATGTTGAGTGGATTTGTTGTCCTGGTGCTGCCGGGCTGGGCTTTCTTTTCAAGCCAGGTCTTGTGCTGTTCCTTCCACTGCGGTGTGCCAGGAGTCACAAACTCAAAGTGGTCCAAATGCTGTTGGTCAGCATCCCAGCCGAGACAGAAAGGTCCACAAAGATCTCATACACCCTGGCAATGTCGACAAGGGTGGCGTTCATAATGCTGCTGATGATGACGGTGACGATGCTGATGATGGTGTTCATGTTGATGATGGTGATGGCGAGAATGGCAACGATGTTGGTAATACTCCTGGATCATGGTGACGACGATGATGGCCAGGGTGATGATGATGATGACCATGACCATGACCTGGTCATCATCATGATCATGATGATGTTGACAACGTTGCTAACGGTAATGAGGATGCTGATGAGGATGGTGATGATGAGGATGATAGTGACACCGATGGCCAGCACAACTGATGTGTTTGTTCTGTCTTTTGTGTGCACAACTTGTGCAATTTCGTGTTGCGTGTTGTACTGCTGCCGCTTTTTCGATTTGTTGCTACAACTATAAGGCTAAAACCTGTGCATGCAGAGTTTGCCACCCGACAGGAACGGGACAAGTGGAATCCTTTTTCGGGCGGTCCGCTGGAGTTGAATCTGGCAGCGGGACAGACGTGGATTCGACCCAAGGTAGCCCGAGAGTATGAGAACAGAGGTAAAGGATCCTACATGATCTTTCCTGTAGAACAACCTTTCCTCAGCGCTAGCACAGAGTATCGTACCGGGTAGCCTTACAGAAAGCCTGGCACTGACTGTCCGCTCTTAACCCTACTGTAAACTTTGAGGATCCTTGAACCGCCTGAACCTGCTTCCGAATCGATGTCTGCTTCGCTGCCAGTCCCTGCGCGCGGACCCACAGATCAAAGATGCCGGAGGCTGACCGAAAATCAGTTGCTGGGTTCTCAGGGCTTCTGTGTTTGGAACTCAGAGGTTCCATCGATGAGCATGGCAGAACTGAGAATTTCAGACATGGTTGTCTTGGGGCAGCTTTTGGCGTGCAGTGAAGGTCCGACCGGGCTAGCTTGGCTCATGAGCCTCTGAGACTACGGGTACCGCAGCGCCCTTCGGAGTGACAAGATGAGCAGAAACTCCAAACTCCAGAGTCGCCTAGACACCGAAACATGCCGAGGCCCTGAACCAAAATCCTCGAGATGTCTAGGCCAACCCAAGGCAAGAGGCCAGCCCGGTAAGCTCATACTGCAGCTCTGTTCGAGGCCATTGGCCATTAGCAGTTCTTAAGCCTCTGAGGCTTCTGTCCCAATAGCAACAGTCCAGATTCCGTCTCGCAGGGACCCCTACAACAGGACACCTCGCTTGTATGCATATGTATGTATATGTATATGCATATGTATATGTCTGTATATGTATATGTGTATAGACACACACACACACATACAGCTTGAAGCCGGGAATCCAACACCATTCTTGCTATGCGACTACCATACTACATGCGACATTCACTGCAAGCCATGCACCCTAAACCCTAAATCCCCAAAACCCTGAACCCCAAAACCACAAAACCCTAGACCCTAAAACCCCAAAGCCTGGACAGCAGTGGCTAAAAAGGCATGAGGGTTCCAAAAAGAAAACCCAAAACCCTAAACCCACACTTTGCAGGGCAAGGACCCCTCCATCGCGCTGCGCGCGAGGGCGCAGCGATGGGCTGAAGATCGGGTTTAGGGCATAGGGTTCCGATTGTTCTTGGGTAGGTAAGACAGTATCGATTTTGCGAATCACATGCCATTGTAACAACTGTACTGAGATGTTCTGAGTATGTTCTAGCACAGCCTAGCCTTCCAATGCTTCGTCCCGGATGCCTTCCTTCTACCTAAACCCCCCAAAGTAGGTAAAATAATGGCCCAAAACCTATAAAAGGCCAGTATTCTACATACCTTTGGGGTTCAGGTAGAGGTTTGGCGTTCGGGCATTTGGGGTTCGGAGTGCTGTAGCCCGAAGTTCGAGGTTCACCCATTCTTTCATGACCTGGAGCCCATTAGTAGGGAATCTGTGTGCATTGTGAATATACTGCACATGAACCGTTACTGAATCAAGGTAAATGTGGCCGATGTTTGCTTCTCGCACATGTCTTGATGGTGGAGGGGCAAGGCCTAGCCTGTTTGCTTCTGTGTGTGGCGCCGAGATACATTCGCTGCAGACGCTTATCACGGCCGGCGCAACCGTGGACATGAGGCGATTTCCGCGAGAGCATACAACCAGCGCAGTGAGTTCAGGCAACAGACATTTCCCTACAGTTCCTTGACAGATTTCAGAAGAGATATCCCTGTGAGATGAACGAGTGCAATTGCAGGGACACTTGCGAGCAAGCGCCCATCCACCTCGCGACCTACTTCGGCAGAGCTCGCCCTTGGCATGTCTTAAGTCTTGAGTTTACTCCCATCACAGCCACAGCCCGTGGTCGTAGGAGCGCATTTCCCTCCAAGTCCCTGAAGATTTATCTCAACTCCGTTTCAGGGGCCTCGGATTAATCAATTGAGATTTCGGATTCAAACACCAAGGGCAGTTCAGTTTTTCTGCAGCATGCACTTTTTCAATCATGGGTCCAGCTTGCGGCTGACGTCTGTGGCCAGGAAGAGGTCGTGAGGGCACTGTTGGCAGCGAGGGCTGATGCCAAGAGCCCAGTGCGTGCCTGTCAACAGCTTGCAAAGCCTCTCCTAAACTTAAAGACGTACTGCATTCACACAATCACGCTACAGTACCGTTTTCATTTGTGCACTTGCCTTTTCTCAAACCCAGGCCGTCGCTGAAAACATTCGCGGCCAAACACCGCGCAAGGCGAGGCACTGGCTTCGGCTCTGTCGGAGTCTGATCGTAAACAGCATGAGTATGAATAATTAAACAAATACGCTAAATATACATGTGGTTATGTGCATTACATATGTATATACATGTGTATACATGCTTTCGGAACATGTACACACACCAAGATATGGGAATTTCAGAAAACAAGGGCGCCCTATTAAGCAAGGATCCTATAACTCAGGGTTCTATGTTATCGGGGCCCCATTGCCTGGCTCTCCGTACGTCCTATGGCAAAAAGGTACGAAGGCGAGGCGGCAAGAAATACCATGCATTATATCACGGTTACAAGGTATAAAGTATAATGACCTCTGCAGATGACGGTGACGACTACAACTGGGTTCACAGGATGTCGTATGACTCCTCATCTTTGCCAGATGTCCTTCGACCAACACATTGGAGCCGAAAACCTTCACCCATCAGGTAGTCCGTGTTTGAGGTGCAGTTGGGATTCGTCGCTGCTGCATCTCCAATCTACTTCTGTTTGACGCAAACGACGTCTCCAACTCAGAAGGTGTGCCAAGAACGGTGTTGTTACTTCTGTTTTTGGGAAATCAGAGTGCGCAGCGGGCACCTGACCAGAACTTCATAGAGAGCAGGACGTCGGGAGTCATCGAGGTAGAATAGACTATGATACAAGAGAATATAACATATTTTGTGGCCATGCTGTTTCTGAAGCAGCACTGCTTGCAGGTGGCTGAGCGGCTTGGCTACACGACCATTGTCCAGATTATCGACAAGGAGATCGAGAGACGGGAGGCACTCTTGTTTGGACCCTGAAGTGGACCGCATGTTTTAAGATCATGAATGGGGCAGATCTACCCCGCCAGCCCAGATTGTTGCACCTTCCCTCCATCAACTGGTCCTCAACAGGGCTTCTGCCCGGTCTCGACAGCATATTCTGCTGCAGTGGTACAGTGACGACGATGGTTGTCCAGCTGAGACTGCCACAGGAAATGCTTTACGAAGAATGTCCCTGCGGGTTCAGAATGCAGACTTTGTATGCTCATATACTATCATATACTCAGGCCCGACAGCTCTGTACGCCCCAAAGACCCTAAACTCAAAGCCTTGAGAGCCCCCAGTACGCCCAGTTAGAGCCCTCAACCCCCAAATAATACAAAACGCAAGATCAATGTGCATGTGTGTATGTATGTATGCACATATGCATGTATGTAAATGAAATTAGATATACATGTCATATTTAGTCATGATCTAATTATTTATGATATAGATAGATATATACACTGGCCAGATCGAAGAGCTCTATGCCGCCGAAGAGAGGGATCGCGCTGAGCAGCAACTCAAGGCGGTCTCCCTTTGGTTGGAGTCGGAGCGAATTTCGGGGGTTTTGGGGCCAACGGGCAACAGCTGTCGGCTTGGGAGATAAACCATGGGGCCTGACCCTAATATAGTACCCGAAATAGTAGGATCCTTATTATAAGGACCCCAAAATAACGTCCCATATACTACTCTTGGGCCTAGTGAACACCTTCGCATTTAGGGGAGGGTCAGGGATTTAAGGCAATCTGGGTCTCGGATCTGGTGCAAACTGAAGTGCTAAGTTTCCCATTCCTCCAGAGTAGTCAAAGCTCCGCCTACCTCATTGTTCTTACGATCTGAATCTTGTTTTTTGGTTTAGGCTTTCTGACACGAAGACCTTGCAGAAGTCGTGGTCGTGGTGGTGGTGGTGGTGGTGGTGGTGGGAGCAGAAGTATTAGCAGCAGCAGGACGAGGAGTAGTAGTAGTGGTAGTAGTAGTAGTAGCAGCAGTAGTAGTAGTAGTAGTAGTAGTAGTGGTAGTGGTAGTGGTACTGGTACTGGTACTGGTACTGGTACTGGTACTAGTAGTAGTAGTAGTAGTAGTAGTAGTAGTAGTACTGACGGAGCGAAGAAGCCAGGCGCTCCTCGAGGCGGAAGGCACTGAGAACCGGTCGCCTCCGGCTTCGTTATTCACCCGAAGCTGCCGATGGGACACGGGGGGTGTTATGATCTTTCTCTATCTACATTACAAGCAGTTTCTATACATATATATACATGTATATACATATGTAAATGAAGCCTAGATATCTATGTCCATAATTATCTATTTCTATGTCCATGCCTTTGTCTGCATCCACTGTTTATAGTTGTATCTGTATGCTGCTTTGCGGAAGAAGGGCTTGAGCTGTCATAGGCAATTCCAGCATGCAGGGCAGCGTGCCGCGACGATTGTCTGGAATTGGGTCCGTGTGCTCCGGCATGATGTGCCACAGATGTCTCTTACTGAATGCATCGAGCTTCAAGAGGGTGTATATTGCGCTTGCCAGACCCGCCGGTTGAATACTTCCACAGACTGCCGTCGCCCCGCATGAATTGAAACTTCCAAGAATGAGCTCAGTAGCGCAGCACGGGAAGCGTAAGTAGATGGGGGGCAGGCATAGCAGGCGGCCATGCAACATACATGGCGACTTCTCGGCATCGTGGCGCCGTTCTCACGGGGCAGCAGGGCACCGTAGCACGTCAGCAAGGAGCTCCGATGCCGCTGGGAGAGGTTGTTAGCGAGGCTTTGAGGTTAATGAAGAAGATACTGCCTAGTGGCGATTCGAACAGGTCGAGCCGACAATCATGTTGGGTGCCGTCAGGTGTGCTGCTGTGCGGAGGCATGTACCAACATCTCGGACTAAGTGGCGGCTGCTGAACGGAGGTAGTCATAGCAGTACATTCCAATATTGTAACATTCAAACCTAATTTTGTTTGTCTTGGAAAATCGATATGCGGAATGTTCCAGCTCTTAAGCCGTATGATTCGCATCAAATCCCGGAGTGAGGTAGCGCCGTTTGGACCTCTGGCGACTGCAGTGCGAGGGCGCTGGGACAGCAGTCGCAGCCAATGCACAGGCCTGTCCCAACATGATGGGATGCAGATTTGCGTGTTGGAGCCTGTTCGAGTTTCTCTGCTATTTGTCTACCTATAGATACACTTCGCTGTACTGTACCACCGTGGCGCTGCTGACAGGTAGGCTGAGAGCCAATCGGCCGTCGTGGCAGTCATTGTGGTGGCAGTGGGAAGAGGCCATTTATGCAGATTTATCCACGGTTTTTCAGCGAGAGTTTGATACGGCAGTCTTCGACTGAAGTGCACGCCACTTGCATGTTGGACAGGTTTCTACCGTAGATTTTTCATGTGTGGACCGGGGGGTCGACAGACCGAGGTTCTGGTAGCATAGTGATGCAGCTTGTTCATGTGGCGATGTCAATCCGCATACGTGCAAGGGACAGTTCCACGGAGATTCTGTTACTGTTGGGGAAGGCACCATTATCAGTGTCCACTAGCCGGAGTCCTTCAACACGACAATGGAAACGCACGGACAGCCCGTGCAGGCTTGGAATTGGGTCATGGCCCTCTTTGTTTGGGGGCTGCGTCGTGCTGGCCGTTCTGTGGCTGGGAAGAAGTACAGGCGAGGTGTGTGAGCCACGCGTTGCAGCCTTGTGCGGAGTAGCAGCTACTATCTTCAATTGCATTGTTCGCGCAATCAAACTGCCGCCACGCTACGACCTGCCGGTACGACCAGTCGATTTCGACTCATACAAGCTGCAGCCGTGGCTTTCTGACGAGTGAGTCTGATGGCGGCTGTGGCTTCCTCGTTCAATCCTAAGTATGCTGAGGGGCCCACTGCACGGTTTCAGCTTCTCGCATCCGTGCGCAACACTCGACAGGACGGTTCGAACAGATGTCAAGACCTTCAACACCCGCTTCTCGGCAATCAGTGGAGCTGCTGTGCTGAATAGATGCTACGAACAACAGTTGCAGTACGGACGATTTTGTTTGGGAAGCTTTGCCAACCATCACATGAATACAGGTTGTTCATCGGCCCTCTTCACACAGGCCTTTACTCCATGTAGCCCCATATAAGACAAAGATCTGGTAGCTCTCGGCGCAGACCGCAGACCATATCACTCAACCTTTGACGCGCTTTCTGCAGCATCCTTACGATTGAATTCCTTTTCCGTTACATCTAGTCATCTAGGGATCTGCTGTTCATAACTTATCATGGTTCGAAAGCGGGCTAGAGCTTCTGATCCATGCGACACGCGGCGACGCGGCGAGCGAGGTTACAGCCTTCTGAGCTATGCCATGATGGCCAGCGATGAGAAGAAGTCGGCATCTTTCCGGAGGACCCCAAAATTGTCAGAACTTTAATGTGCATCGTGGAATCGTGGAGTTTAGGGATTTACTCCAGTGTTGGAGCTTTGGCAAACTGACTGTCGTTCTCGGTTTCCGCTGCTTCGTTCGAGTCCTTTCAATACTGTTAGTCGAGTTTAGCAGAGTCTTGCAATCTTCGCATTAGCGATGTGTGCTCCTCAACTACTCCGGGATTCGGGAGGTTCTCGCATGCGCTGCGCGTGTCTGGGTTGAAACGCTGTCCACTTCATTTCCAGAACAGAGGGCTGGGAAACCTGACGCTAAAGATGTTACGGAAGTCACGACAGACTGCTCCAACAAAAGCACCGGAAGCCTTGATGAAGGCTTGCCGCACGCCGGTTCTGTTCACAGGTGCAATCCAGAAAGCCCTGAAGCTTCAACTCTGACTATATATATATATATATAGCTAACGGCGGTCAGGGCGCTGCAGCGTTGCGCGAAGCGCCTGCGATTCAGAGGCGACCTTCCAGCAGCAGAAGACATGATCAGTCCAATTGTTGAACTGCTGTGGATGCGTCGTCAGAGGGTCCGATGCTCCCAAGCATCGCTGTTGGTGGAAGGATAAGCCAGAAAAGTGCCTATGATTCTTATCCCGGGTCGGGCTTAGAATGTCGTCAGGTGAGCCGATGGTAGTTCTGGAGATCGGCTGCGGTGCCTACGCGCCCTTTGCACGCATCTGCACGGAGGAGGGCGCGGACAAGGCCTTCGGTCTCGGGCTTCGTAGCTGAGTTCCTTCAAGGATTCGATCGCAAACTTCGGACTGACCTACCAACATGAGTCCGAACTTTATGATTCAAGACCCCTTCTTGCCCAGCATTTGGCAATTATGCACACTGTAAGCTGCGCAGGCTTTGTTGGATTTCGGGTGCAGGTGCTCGCAATCGAGGGCAACAGCTGGGCGGCTGCCCGTGCCCAGCGCCTTTTAGGAGAAGGTGCCAAGGCTCTGGGGGGCGGGAGGTCGGAGTTCGAGTTTTCATGCTACCTATCTTGAAATGTGATGCTGGCTGCAGTCCGACGAAGACTGCTCTTAATTATCAGGAAACCAACATCGAGTACGCGATTCAAGGGTAGGGTTCGGACGTTTGGGGTTGAACTTCTTTGTAGGGGTCCTAGCTGGGCTTCGCGGGTCGAGGTGAGGAGCCCCGGATACGTGCAGCGCCTTGCGTTGGGTCATGTTTCCGTGCTGCTTTGCTGCCGCACCGGGGGCCAAGTTATAAGCACATTAGCGCGGCCAGTGGTTCTGGCCATAGTAGTCACGGCGCTTGGAGTTGGCATCGCCTAGTAGCAACAATGGCAGTGTGGTGGTGTTGGTGGTGGTAGCGAGGGTGGCAGGAGTCGTGGAGGCTAGAACACTGATATCATCGATGCCACCTCATTTGCTGCTTCTGCTAGGTACTGCTTCAACACATCGCAAAAGTTACTATGCGTTGTCAACAATGGTAACAATGGTACATCCCCGGCATAGGATGCAACCTCGTTCACAGACGAGTGGTCTTTACGTCACTTTGGTGGCTCGAAGCAGACAGCCCAAAGGGCCCAAACCTTTGAACTCGACAGGTCTTCGCGGGACTCTCGCAGGAGCACCGTTGGTCATGTCCGGTTCAGGCTGAATCGAGATGTCTTCTTCACGCAGTCCCAGTAGATCTTACCCATGTTAACAAGAAGTGGGCACTGTCGCGCTCTGCAGTACTGATGGAGTTTATGTAATTTCTGACTGATCTGAGTGTCTCGAGCCCTGCCAGGACATGGTGCCCGAAAAGCTTGGTGCACGGGCCAATGCAGCACGGCAGCCAGTTACTACATAATAATTGCACCAACAATTGCATGGAAGAGCACAGGATAAATGCCGAATACTGCTCGTATTATGTCTTTCGATCTCAAAGCGCATGCATCATTGCAAGAAACAGAAACACCGGGGTGTACAACCATATTCATGACCACACCAACTACTCTCCGGCTTTCGACAGAATGGAGAAGAGTTCCATGTATGTATAGGTGGCAGGGGTGGGTGCGGTGAGGGAGTTTGAGCTCACGTCCTGCTGGTTGGCAGGGATTCGGCACGGTCCGGCGATGTCCTCCGTGTAGATGTAAACGAGCGGACGCCTTGTGATTTTCTGCACCTGTTAAGGTTCGAAGGAGCAGAGCTTCTTCGACGGCACTGCACGAGGGACCGCAAAATATGTCCGATTTTTTAGCACGCAATTGGCTGTAGCTCTTGCCATACAGAGCCGTCGGTGCCACGGCCGAGGTAGTTGTTATGGAAACTATCGGCGATTGGGCAGCCAACGAGTACATGGCTGCATGCCTGCCAGCGTAAGTTCTCGCTATTGTCGCTCGGGTTGGTAGGGCTGGTTGTGTGCATATGTGCTCGCGCCGAGACTTACTGCAGCTATTTGCATTGAGCCATGCAGAAGAATAGTTACTGGAGCACGCAATTCTTGCACAACTCCTGACCAGAAACCACCTCACACCGGAAGCTGAGGTTTTTCACATCAAATTTAGGGGCTTGAGAAGTAGCGGGTTGACTGTTGTGAGCAGCTTCAACTTCACGATTTGTCATCATGCCTACATTAAACATTTGCTGTGCCTGAAACCAAAACAACATGTTCTGGATATCCGAAATCCCTAGGCTCTAAGATTGGCACACATGAAAAGCATGTCAAGCTCCGGGCGAAAAAAACTTGGCACAATTGAAAGCCATGACCCACGGTAGCAACGGAATTGTCACCCCTATAGTAACTCTTATAGTATCTTATAGTAACTCTTATAGTAACTCTAGTAGCCTGACAAGTACATGTATAAGACCGATGGCGAGGTGAGCACCTATCTGGATGCCCGGGGTCGGCTTTGCGAGCCGACTTCGCAGTGGATACCCGGCCAGGCAGTCTTAGTAGGGATAATGAGGGTGTTTATAAGGTTACTATACACATGAACTATAAGGGTACTATAAAGGTGTCTGTGCATAAGTAGTGGCTTTGGGACTCAGCAAATCGATTTGATGAACAGCGTAGGGCTTTTCTTGTTGGAGCAGGGAGGTTTTCGGATGTAGGAGTTCGGGGTAGTTTCCGTCGGCCATAATCTTCAGGCTTGACGGTTCCTCAAGCGAGATAACATCAGGACAAGACTGTTGGACAGAGCGACCCGGGAATCCTGCTAGCCATGCCTTTGAAAGTCAGGTTTGCCCGAAACTCGAGCTAAGCCATCCTTGTTGAACAAGCGCCCGACAACCCAAAGCGTCATCACATCACGGAATCAGATACAAAGCCAGGCTTGTCTGCTGTCGGAAAGGTGAAAACCTGCTTCATGCCGGTGACGATTCCACCCTGGGGACAGGAAGGCAACGGACCTACGAGCGCGATTCTCTAATTCGGCTGTCTATGAATCTTTGGTATTTTGGGTTCTGCAGGTCTTGTGGGACCCTGTAGGCTCATCGGGGGTCTTCGATGTTGAGTCAGTCAGTGTGAAAGAGCGGGCTGGACACCAAGAGCTGCTGCCGTGTTGGTCACTCAGAGCTCGTTTGGCGTCACTTTGAGGTCATGTCATAAGCATGTGGGAGGTCAAGGCCACGAGAGTATGTTGGCACGATCCTCCTGCTCCTCCTCATTGGCCACATCCTCACCACAACGCAACAACCCAGCAAGCCTCACAACCGTCACAACCGTGTTCTTCGGAGGTGCAGTGCCGCCGGGCCTGTGGCTCCTGGGCAGTGACGCGCGCTACGAAAGGCGATGGCTGAAGCCAATGTTTCGGGGCCGAGTCCTAAGCAGAAGCCCGCCTGAACCTTGTCAGGAAAGAGTTTCGCCTCGAGTCATGTCTCCCCAACCGCCACAGTCTCAAGCGATTTGATCACTTTCTGCCGGGTTCTTGTTAAGGATTTTATGTAAGTTAACATACTGAGGAAACCCTACTATTTACTATAGATCCCAACTATGGTAACTTAAATTAAGTTCCTTAACAAGGCAAGAACCCAGTTCTCGGAGGCTAGCCCTTTCAGAGGCAGAGACGTTGGAGGCTTATGACTTCAACGAGTGGAAGGCCGACTGCATGCTGTTCACTCAGGCATTGAGTCACTCACTATGCATGTGTGTATAGCTACCTGGCTACCTACCTACAGCATACATGCAGGACGTTGCATGAGCTTCCCGTTTCAGTGCAGATCAACATGATCCGATCAGGATGAGATGCTGAAGCAGCATCGGAGCTTTGACTTCGAGATCCAGACATCTTCGGATCTCCAAGGTTTCCTCCTTTGGGTGGAGGCCACTTAGATGCCGAAGTGACAGGTTTAGGGGTTTAGGGTTTAGGGTTATGATGGGGGTCAGGGATGTTAAGGGCATGTTGCAGCAATTTGCAGCTAGACTGGCATGTTGGCAGTGCTGGGCCCGTTCTCTTGGGGACGTTCCTCCGAATCTGTAACCCGTAGGCCCTAATTAAACCCCAAAGCCCAGAAACAAAAAAAAAAAAAACAAAAAACAACAACAACAAACCCCAATCCCCAAACCCCGAACGTATTGAAATCTGATTGGACATGCCGCAGCGCTGAGGTCTTTCCGGACGGTGCTGAAGATGCCCCATTGACGCTAGCAAGCATGGATGATAGGCACTCGCACACATGCCAGATACACACACACACACACACTCGCATACCCACTTAGCCTCCGACCTGACTCCCTACCCACACACATACATAAATACTTATAAGTGCATGCACGCATACATACCTACCTACAAGTACCTACTTACGTACGTACGTAGGTACATGCATTCGCATGTACATACACACATCCGACGTCCATGCATACTACTACTACTACTACCGCTCCTGCTACTACTACTACTACTACCACTACTGTAGTAGTAGTAGTACTACTACTACTACTACTACTGCTACTGCTACTGCTACTGCTACTGCTACTGCTACTGCTACTACTGCTACTACTGCTACTGCTACTACTACTGCTACTGCTACTGCTACTACTACTGCTACTGCTACTGCTACTGCTACTGCTTCTGCTACTACTTCTGCTGCTACTCCTACTCCTACTACTACTACTACTACTACTACTACTACTACCACTACTACTACTCCTACTCCTGCTGCTGCTGCTGCTGCCACCACCACCACCACGATGGGACTGGCGGCATCCTTTCTTTCGTTTGTGGACTTTGGACTCCGCATCTTGTCTTACTGCAGTTTTTGTGCAGCACTAGCCAAGTGTCGCCCTTATTCTTGCGTCTCTCGTGGTGAGCCCGTTTTCCTTCAGGAGGGAACCAGACCAATACAACCCCAACCCTTGAACATGCACTCAATCCGGCAGCAGTGACACTTTCAGCAGGCATGGGCCCAACACAGGGGGTGGCATCCCTCTTCCAACCCACCAGCCTAACCAATCTTGAAGGATCACGGGTAGTAATAGAATATTGTATGTACAAAAGCTGCTTTATCAGCAAGGCATCTACAGTTGAAACTCCTCACAAGCCCAACTCAAAGCCCAACTGAGCCAACTGAGCTGTTTCCACCAATTGAAGACTCCTCATTATCCCTCGAACCCCGATCAACCCATTAAAGACCCTCGAAAAGGATGGAAGATCTGTAAAGAGGCCGATATAGCCGGCCCAGATTTGTAACCACTCCAAAAATCCCCCGAACTCCAATATTCCTCCGTCCCTGAAGGCATGCTAGGGCCCTGAACATTCAGTTGACACTGCATTCCATAAGGCCCCTTCGTATAATTATAGTAACTACCCTTCCCAATTTTCATGGTTCAGACCCTTGTATTGCAGTATGGATGCTCTACATATCTGACCAGGTCAGCTCTGCGCGATGTTGACATCTCCTGGTCCCCTTTGCTCTTGGCCCTGCCGGAGACTCAACGCCTGGAGCGCGGAGACCGGCTCCATTGCAGGGTCGAGGCCCCGAACAATGTATATATGCATGTGGAATGTTTAATCTCAAAATAGCTAATTAGTGGTTTTACACGTTGTCATATGTATTAACTCTTCTTGAGGGGCGCTGAACGGCTTGGGGCTGCAGGTTGTGTTTTAGGGTCACCAACTGCTCACCAAGGGCAGCGATGTTCGCCACAGCAAACTAGTGGAAAAGTTTCTGAAGATGTGCAGCAACTAGGCGACACTCCCGCATTGAACCCTGAAGAATCACCCATGAACCCCAATCCCTACCTTGAAGGCTCTCCCTGCAGCTCTGGATGGACCGGAGCTCCGGATAGAGCTGCCCCAGGGGGATGGAAGGACCGAGGGATCCAAAGCCTGGCTCCTCCGAACTGCGGCCTCAAGACCTGCGCTCGGGCAGGTTCAGTCTTCCAAGCCCTACAGACGGAAATTCTCAGCAGCTTCAATCCTGAAAACACGCCCTCATGCAAGCTCATGCCCCAACCCCATCGAGGACCTTACAATTCGAATGGACCCTGGCGAGGGGAGCGCGATGGCTCCCCTGCTGCATTGGCCTTTGGGAGTCGAGCAGGACACGAGGTGAAGAACGCAAGGATTCGTAGGAACGGCCTTGGCCACGTAGCTCACACGTAGTTACATAGTCGTTGGTCTTTAATGAGCTGACGGGCTGTTGAAAACCATGACAGCGGCGGGCTTGATTTGCTGAACATTGCAGACCCAGGATATTGCCCGAAGGGCGGGAGATATCTTTCGAGGACCAGCCAGAAGATGTCCTCAGCTGGGATCTGAGAGGGCGCTGCTGTCTACGCTTTGATGACTTGAGTGTTTTCCGTGCTCTTTCCCCTGCCTGAACCCCCTAAACCGTAACCCTAAACCCTAAACCGTAAGCCTCCGATCCAATGCCTAAGTCCAATGCTCCGTGGTGCCCAGGTCCAGAGCAGGAATTTCTCTGGGAGTTCTTTGGGCCGCCATGAGGTGATCTGCCCTGCGCTCTGAGGCAGATCACCTCAAAGCTGCACGCTGCCTCCTAGCACTCCACAACAGCTCGCACGATGTGACAGCAGACGAAGCACGTCGAAGCACAGCGTAGTGTAATGTTACACTTTGCACCATGCATGATTTCAGCATGCATATGTCATAGTGGACCAAAATACACCAGCATCCGGAGAACCGCAACGCTCAGCCCGGTGATTTCGAGCGCACAAAGTTGTGCTCACATGGGGACGGCGCTTCAGCCAGACGAAAACATGCTGCATTAACGGCCAGTAGCACTCAATGCGGAGGTGAGAGAGACAGGTATTATCACTGCTGCTGCTGCTGCTGCTGCTGCGGTTTGCTGCTGTTGGTTTGCTTCTGGTCCCGTTGGTGCTGACGGTCAATGGATGGCCGGATAAGACTGCAGCTTTCTTTGCAAATGCCAGGCCTACGTCCAAAGCATCAAAACGAAGCTGCAAGCTTAGAAGGCTTATATCGCAGGGAGGGACCAAGATTCAGGGGTTGGTGCTCATTCCCAGGGCATCGGACGTGGAGAGGAGATAACCAGGCAGGGGAACATGCCAGGCCAGCAAAACCCTAACCTAACATTCACAAACTACCCCGAGTGTGAGTATGATTCAATCACAAGCTTTAGGCCCCAAAGATTGTATTTCGTGTGTAAACCTCAGGACAACCTTCGAGGGTGTAGGCTATATACGACTCTACGCCGAACGTGTGCGCAAGCCGTCATCATGACATCGCAGCTTAAGAGGAGTCCCTGTCTGTCACCATCTTTATGAAGAGTCTTTTTGTTCGACTCTAAGTCGTGCTTGCTGAGGCGGGAGATCATCAGGCGGCAAGTCGTCCAGACCTTCTACCAGACAGAGTACCCGAATCCTGAAGAAGTGAGCGGGAGCGGATACTTTGGTTCTCATTACGAGACGGTCCACGAGCAAACCAGGCAGATGGCAGGTTAGGCAGGTTCATGAGCACCGCTATACTGCCGTGAGGGTTTGGGATTGTTTGGGTAGTGCACCATGTACAAACGACACGCCTCTCTGCCGAAGAGCGGCGGTTGAGACAGAATTTGTTTTTCGGAAGACAACCAAAAAAAGCACTACATGCAGCCCTATTTGCTGTTGGATGCACAATACGTCTTTCAAAGCTCCATTATGCAAGCGAAGTGCAGGATGTCGACAAGTGCCGAACAGCTTTTGATCACAGAATTCATCATAACTCCGGCACTGAACACTGAATCAGGCCTTCTTTTATGGTTCATTGCCAAGTGCCATCCTTACGAAGCCCACGCTATCCCGTCTGACCGCCCCAGGCCCTAACCCCTGAAGCCTAGGCCCAGCTCCCGGAAACCCTAAGCCTCCGACCCCAAAATCCCGAATCGTATTGCTCACGCCTGCGCAGACCCACGAGCTGGCGAGGGCGACATTCCACGCACAGCTCTCGGCAGCGAGGTCACTTGCGTCAGCAAGATACACGGATTTAGGGTTCAGGGTTCCCGATCCGGAGCTCCCTAACTAGTGGGCATTGATATTTGTTAATGAGGTAATATCTGAAAGCCCCAACGGTGGTCCGTCACAGATCCCCAAAAACCTCCGCAACAACAGGGAGTCGTCGAGTCCTCATAGAGGCTTCAGAAGCCCGGCGTCGGCGTGCTTTTGGCTCGAAGCGTCGGCAAGTTAATGTAGGGGCCGGATTTGTTAGTTATAACCTGATGTCCTTCCAGTCCCGGAAGCAACACTCAGTCAGGTAATTCGCACATTCGAGAGGTGGATTTCGCGGCGTCTAAAGCAGACAGTCAAAATTCATTCGTGCCGGCGCCCTGGAGCCCAAGTGCCAGTCGGCCATCAGTACCAGAACGGCACATAAAACCCATCAACCCGAAGCCAACAACCCCACATCCAGACCTTGAAAATCGCGGCCCTCAGTGCCCGAAGAATAGCCATGGCTTTGGCCGTAAGTTGCCCTTTGGACTATGGTCGCGGCCCTCAGTTCGATCTCCGACATTTTATGGAGTTTCTCGAAACTAGGGGCCAGAGGGGTGGCGTTTTGTGAGGCTTATAGGTGTATGAATCTGTATGAATGATCCGGCTGCTCAGGGTCCTTTGAGGGTCCGCTATTTCCTGAAACTCTCATACAAGGTCTTGCCTACCTGGTCCAATCGTTTTGCTGCTGCCCTGAGCCACACAGCTGGCATGGGCATCGCAAATGTACTGGCACTGCAGTAGTTACTCAGTAGTTGCTATTCTTATAGAATAGGGGCCTTAATAATTGTTTGGGGCTCCTTATTATAGGTATAGTATAACGGGCCCCAAAACCCTATTCTGATTATTAAGGCCCCTATGTGAGATGGTTCTTGACATGTTCTTCTACAGCAGAAGTACGAGTCTGAGGCCGAGTATTGCTCTTGATCTGAGTCTGGCCAAGGCGACTGCTTGCTCCCAGGCGGTCGGATGGTGGCGTCCTTCGAGGGCGTAGAGTTCGTCCGCTGGCAGGACAGTGACTACACACTCATCACAGGAATGGCAATAAAATGATGAACATCGTCAGAATCAAGCAGGGGCAACTACTGCCAGAGTGCTCGACTGTGCAGTATGCAATGTAGTAGAACACAAACAAGGTAGCATAATCTAGCCTAGTACACATGATCTAGTATCGTATGCTATAGCATAGTTTTGAGCCAGCTGATTGGATCACGCTCGAGTCCAGTGGCGTTTGTCTCGACACGCAGTCCTTTGTTTCCGGGCTTTACACTGCCTAGCGGTCCAAGTGACTGAAGCAAACCGAAAAACTCGGCACAAGCTCCCGAAATGTGATGCTACAAATGAGCCTCGCCCGCGAGCACCTGCCGGAATCTCGTAGAATTGGGGTCATGCTGAAGTCCTGAAGCAGGAATGGCCCTCGGCCAGTGCGCAGTTGATTCTGCAAGCTTCTCCCTACAGGCCATCTGACTCTGGGATTCTGTGGCGCAGGAGCATAACCAGAAATCCCCTAAGCACCCCGCACGGCAGGTATCCCGGTGAAGCGCAAGATGAGGAGGTATTGCGGCAGTCGAGTGGAGCGAGGGTTCGTTTGCTGTGACATACCACATCGCCGCACGATGCGGAGCCCTATGATGCAATGACTGATCTCGCAAGTCTGCCACGAGTTCTGAGGCTAAGCATGCCCTGAATGAGATGAGCCGAACGTCTTCAAACCGTGCGTGCCAAGTCGCGAAGCACCCTTCCATTCCCCAATCCGAACCTCCCATCCCCCACACCTTACACCTCAAAAACTAAACCTGGATGACATGCACAAATCGAGAATTGCCCCAAGCTACAAAAAGACACGGCCCTGACTGACAGGATGACAGCGACAGCGATGAGTGGGAAGATGAGTCGGAGGTCTGAGCTGGTAAGAGGGGACCTTGAACCCCTAAGGCTAAACCCGTCAGGGTTTTGGGGTTCAGGGTTCAGCGTGTAGAGCTTAGGGAGCAGGCGGCTGTAGCCGCTGTCCTCTTGCCCGCAGGAGGAGGCTTTGCCAGCACTTCCGGATTCTTTCAAGGAGGCTCGCATTGATCCGTTCTCCCAGAAGGTTTTTGGGGCTATGTCTGATTGGTGCACCTTACAGTGGTGACGCACGTGGCAGCTCGTTTTGCGAGTGTTTCTGTAGTTCTCTCCACCTCAGCACCACGTGTGGTGCTTGTAGGAAGTGCCCGCGAAGATCTTGGCAATTCTCTCCGAGGCTGGAGAAAGTGCTCGGACCGACTACACTAAAGTCCTGGCTGAAGAGCAGAATTTTGCAGCCTTTGAAGGTGAGCCCTGCACTTTAGATCTCCGGGCAAGGTGGCGGAAGACTCCGTGAACTTGGAGAGCGAGCTTCTAGTCGGAGGCTTAAAGGGCTTCCAGGCTTGGGTTGTGTCGGTTTAGGGTTTAGGGTTTAGGGTTGGGTGACTCAGGATCTGCGACCTTAAGATGCCATCTTGCCTTGTGCTGCCGGGAGAGCGGAGCTCCGAACGTAGTACCGCAGCCTGGTGGTGCTGACAGATCTATTCTGGAACTGATCCAACAAGTGTCCCATCACAACAATGGTACTAGAGAGCCACCTGTCATGGTCCATAATAAAGGGGCCTTCATGCTATTTTGAGGGTTCCTTCTTATAAATATATAGTATAATATACCCCAGACCCTAAGTAATAAGGCCTCTATATTAAGTAGCAGCCGAAAGTTTCTGTCTTTGCTTTGGCTCTCAACCTTGACGAGGATGGGATCGACTCCCTGGGCGCGACTTTGGCAGAAGCCTCGGGGCGTAAGTCCACAAACCCTAAATCCTAAACCCTAAACTCTTAACCGCCTTGCTGCTTCGGTGCTACCATGATCCGCATCAGCCATGGAAATCAAGATTTTGATGCATCGTCGTCACGATCGAGGAGCACATATGCATGAACTGGATTGTTAGATTGAGGTGCTTCAAAACATCCAGATGCAGATGGGGGTGAACATCCCTGTCAGCGACTGGATGGACGGGCGAATCGTTCTGCGAATTTCTGGCTTGGAGCATAATATAGGGGCCTTAATAAGTACGAATACTATTTCGGGGTCTCTTATTATAAGTATAGTATAATGAGCCACAGAACCTTATTCGAATTATGGAGGCCCCTATATTAATCTCGTAGGGCTGGACGATCGGGGTTCTGCCGGAGGAGAATAACGACAACTTGCCTCCCTTGCATTTGCACATTTCACTCGTCTGCACGGCTACGGTGAGCAGATAGGGAATTCGAGAGTCAATCGTGACCTAGCAGGCTCCGGGGCTTACACACGTTTCACATGCTGGCAATCAGCATCACATCCTAGCGGTCCAAGCATCCGATACAGCATCTGAAACTCTGACATGTAACAATCATGTGCAGGAGATGCAGCGTGCATCAGACCTCGTCGCGCGTGTGATGGAGGCCAGCCTGGGCTGCTGCCACCTCGATCGAAATGCTTGCCGAGGTATTTGTGTTTGCGGGCTTACGGGGTTTAGAGTTTAGGGCAGTTTCTCTTCAAAGGCTTCGATGAGGAATTGCACCACATTCCCACAGGGACCTGCATGCATTAGAGGGCGAAGCTCCGCGTGCCCTCTGAACGTTGCAGGACCTGCCGGAACAAGCTCCTACTTTGCCGACGAAGCCCAAAAAACGCCGGGGACGAAGACGACTCGGACGGGAGTTTGCTGACGCTCAAGATGGTGTCATGGTGTCCTGAACAGTACTGAATGGTTAGTAGTGGCGTAGCAGTCAATGTTGGTTGCTACAAATATTTACATGCAATGCTGGCATTTGGCATCCTTCCTCGTTTTGTGAATGAGCGCTGGCTCGAGTACAGGAAGGCATGCACTGCGTGCTGGGCTGTTTTAGGAGATGTTGCAGGCTTCAGGTTCAGACTTACTATGAGGGACCTAAAAAAATACCCCAATACTATTTTGGTGGTTCAATTATTATAGTTATAGTATAATAGTCGGCCCAAAACCCTGTTCTAGTCATTAAGGCCCCTATATTACTTGAGTCGTTGGCCGCAAACTGTCCCGACATGGTTTCTGGGAACGGGTTTTATGAGGAGAGCATATTGAACCTGTGACAGACAAGGTCTGGCAGTAGTCCGATCCGACAAGGTGTATAATTGTACATTTGTGTGTGCACGGTCGTTATCATACGAATATTGACAATCTCGCAAGCTTCCCATCCAATCACCGTCACAGTACCGACAGAGTACCTTCCTGGGATGCAGAGTCCTTGGCTCAGAAGCACGCGTCTCAGGCCGAAGGAGAAAGCCCCGGCCGACAGAAGAAAAGGCGGGATGCACTTGGACGGGCTTTGCTGTTCCATGGATACTTCCAGTATACAAAGCGAGCCTTTGGGATGCCAGACAACAGCAGACAGGAACAGTCATTAGTGTAATGCTATCTTTCGATATCGGGACCTACGTACTGTTGCGATGTGGGCGCGCGATCCGGCAACCAGGACTTAAAGCTACTATAGTTCGCGTTATAGTTCCCCTTAATTATAGTACCCGTATAGTACCCTTAAAGGTAACCCCTTACTCTCGCCGAAGTCCCGCAAGAAAACCGATTGTAGCAGCTTCACGAAACAGAACTGCTGGACAACACCTTACATTAGCCACACCAGGTGGAACAAACATAATTTCCACTGTTTTAAGGGCATCGGCTCCTCATCAGAAGCTTCGACAGCGGGGTCCTTGTCGTTACTTCCCCAGGAAGACTGACAGTAGGCCCCATCAGGCCAGCTGCCATATGTACGGCAATGTACATACGGCGATGTTGGGAAATTCCTGTAGTCATGGACATGTATGTTGCAGCAGGAAGTGGGCCTTGTGGGGAGTTCAGGGCGTCGGGATATGCTCCAATTCCAGAATGCTGTGAGTTACAGCTACACAGGCGACTCAGTGCTCACATTCTCCAATGTAGCTTCATGTGCAAAGGAGGAGTGCCAATTGCACCAGAACAGAAGTGCCAATGCTATTCACTACATCCTCTGGCTCCTTTCATCCTAAGGCCCATCGAAAACCAAGGACAGTTCTGGAAAGGGAATTACAGAGTAAGGACTCCAGAAATTAGATGTTTTGGGGTTTAGGTCCAGTTCAGCTGCCCGATACCCTCGACAGGCCCTGGTGCCCGCTGCTGCGCCCGCCCTTCCCAGCCGTGAGGAGGTAAGCCAGAAGGCCCCATGCCATGCCTGTTTAGGTTGGTTGGTCTAGGGTTTAAGAGTTGGGGTTTGGCATTTAGGGTTTATCGTCTTTTTCGGACTCAGGGCCTAGGTTGAAGGGTTATGAGGGCTTAGGGTAGTACTCCCATCGAGCTTGATACAGCCTATAAGTGTCCTGCGACACTGCGATACACTTTCATACATCATGGGCTTTGTTGCTGGGGTGTGCATTCTTATGCACTTCGTCACCATGTTGACTAACCCTGTGACCCTGTGATTTATCAAAACTGGCATATCACAAGCCACAAGCGCGGAGAGAACGAGGGATTCCTTCATAGATTCAACGTGTTTTGACCCAAATGTCGTTAGGTCACCCTTCTCGCATGGTGCCGTTATCGTGAAATCCTGCTCTACACCTGCCACACATGCAGTTCTTCTTCAGCTTTGATCTCGTCCGACGTCCCATTCTCGCCAAGGGTTCAATCTAGATAGGACCAGCAACAACTTGTTCAGAATTTGGGCACAGGTTGTCCTGACAGATACAATAGAACTGAACATATAAAGTCGCCCACAACCTGCACATACATGCAGCCCATAGCTCTCTCTGACAGATCATGTCAGTGCTGAACGAGGCCGGAGTATCGATCTACCGGGGTGTGGGGATCCGTCAGGGTTTAGGGCCTTTTTCGGTGTAGGATCATGTCGAGCGACTTGGGATGTTTCGTGAACCCTGGTATTGCCGGCCGCGGCCGCGAGCTGCGAGATGCTTGGAATCTGCTTTTCCACAGCCAAGATCTTTCTTTCTTGGCATCAGAAGATTTCGGGGATCGGCGTGTTTTTTTCGCCGCAGGATCACCAGACAAGGGATTAAGTATCCCTTCGGCGAGCAATCCCTCGAAAGCTTCTGAGATCTCGGCCTTCTCCACTGTTCGAAGCTTCACCACCGGAGGTCGCTGGGGATGACGATGATCCCATGAAGCTTGGCTGCGCTTAGGCTATGGGGCAGCGTCAGAAAACAAGGAGACCTACTCAACCAAAACAGAAGAACGACGGTAGCAGCAATAACGACAGCGACATCAGCAAGCAAGGCCACCAGAGCAACAGCACCAATCAACAGCAAGCACCCTCTCAACTGCAGCAGCAGCATCAACAGTAGCAGCAGCGGGAGTAGCTACCGCCCGTAAGATTGACAGCATGATGGTACCAGCAGTGGTAAAATTGAGACGAACAGCTGCAAGAAGATACCAGGGTTAATTTGTGCATGTCTTGGTCACGATCGCCTTAATAACGCTGTCTCATAGTGGCAGATACAGCATTATGGTGCAGACAACAAGGATCATACCGACCACATTGGCCATCATTGCGATCCGTTTTGCTGTTTCGTATTATTTGCATGTTGGCGTCGTTCCCCTGACCAATATTATTACTACAATGGCTATCAGTAGACTGCTTTTTCGAGCATGATCTCAGCATCCTTACCATCAACAACAACGACATGATCATTGTGTTCATCGTCACCATCATCGTCATCACCATCGTCATCACCATCGTCATCATCATCGTCATCACCATCGTCATCATCATCGTCATCATCATCGTCATCATCATCGTCATCACCATCGTCATCATCATCGTCATCACCATCGTCACCATCGCCATCACTGGGGCAGCAGTCAGCAACAGCAGTGACAGGGGAAGTAGCAGCAGCAGCAGCAGCGGCAGGAGTAGTAGTAGTAGTAGTCGTGGTGGTGGTGGTGGTGGTAGTGGTAGTAGTGGTAGTAGTAGTAGTAGTAGTAGTCGTGGTAGTAGTAGCAGTAGCAGCAGCAGTAGTAGTCGTCGTCGTAGTACTTTACTTAGTCGTCATTGCAGTCATAGTCGTAGTAGTCCTAGTGGTAGTTGTCGTCGTAGTCGTAGTCGTGGTGGTCGTCGTAGCCGTAGTCGTAGCAGTAGTAGTCGTCGTCCGTCGTAGTCTTAGTAGTAGTTAGTATGACAGGTAGCAGTAAGAGGTGTAGTCGCGGTCATTGTTGTGGTGCTTGTTGTTTGTGTGGTGGTCGTGGTGGTGGTGCAGCAGCAGCAGCAGCAGCAATGGCCCTTGCAGTGTTTGTAGTGACAGTAGCAGTTGTGGTGGCAGAGTAACACTTCTCATCCTCGTGATGCTAGCGGAGTGAAAGTAGAAGTAGGTATACCAAGATCTAAGAACTGTTGGCAAGGGCGGCATCGTTATCGTCTGTTGACAGCATCGAACACTGATGAAACATTTGCAGAATCTTGGATCGTTGTGGAGGCATCTCGACAGCCCTTTGACGGAAACGATCGATTCGCTGAGCACTACGCTGCATGGTGGCAAGCTTCGGGTTTAGGGTGAAGGGTCGGCCCCAGTATGTGTGGCAGTCGCGCTCTGTCAGGGGAAAGACTTTACAGCTTGGATGTTCTCTCGAGCCTTTTCCGTCGTCAGCTTCCTGTTTACGCGCATGCGAACCATGATCTCTAGACCCGGAATCCAGTTCTATGGCCAAGGCTCGTCCTCAGCAATGTGCAAGCGACCTTTGGGGTGAATGTGGTCCTCACCGACTGGTTGGTGCGCCTCCATGGTTCAGGGTCGGCAAAACTTATCGTGGAGTGTAATATAGAGGCGTGAATAGTTATTAAGACTTTTAATGCCCCTATAGTAGCTTTTCGATACTGCGCCAGGAGATGGAGAAGCCACACGACCTCGTGAGCTTCATTTGCCAGCTCCAGATGGAGCAGGCCTGGAAAAAAGAAAGTCGTACAACCATAATCATGAGTGCGTAGAAGTTGAACAGGCCCCCGATTCAACTTCCGAAACCCTGGTCCTGGAGATACATCCAAATCTTTCCACTCATGCTTCAGACAGAGAGCTCATTGTAGGTTCCCAGGCCCTGTATTTGGGAGGATTTGCTTGGTGGATACATACTCCGAAGCTTCCACACTTCCGCCTCTGTACTGCTATGATAAGCGGCGCAGAACCACAGATGCTTCCGGAACCATGAATGGAGTCCATTTGCAGAGCAGAGAACCCGCACATTACAGTCGTAAACCTCAGCGTCGTGGAAACTGTCGAGCAAACTTTGCAAGGCAGGTCTCCCATGACGGTGTCTGAGCTGACGAGCTCAGAGTTCTCTTAACTTTAAGGCGAAGGCCCAGACCTCGAAAATGCAACAGTTCTACTATAGGAGCCTAAATAAGTTGCACCCTGGTCGCGTTCCCTCTGTGCTCCATGCCTCAAGCCTGTACTATACTGTAACGTTGAGTTCCGAAGCCGTGGACTGCAAATCCTAAACCTACTTCTGAACTTGTCAGAGAACTCTCCCTAAACCCTATACCCTAAACCCTAAACTCTCCAGGCCTCTGACGTGACGGCGAGCCCAGCCGCCCCGGCGCCCGCGCCCCCAAAAAGGGCGCGGCGGCCGAAGGCGAAGAAGGGCGGCCAGGTACCACAAGGGCTTTGTATCGAAGCCTTGAACATGGTTTAGGGTTCAATTAAAGATGATCATAATAACAATAGTAATAATTATGATAGTAATATGTTCAAAAGCTGCGGTTTGGATGGTGCGGAGCTAGTCCAGAGCCTCATCTGTTCAGGATCTCGGGTCACCTTTCTTTGTTCTGGCTTTGGTTAAGGGTGGGTGCCCGCTTCAAGGACCGGCTTCATCTCAAGCGGTGCACAGAGATTCCGCGTCGAAGGACTCGCACCCTGTCAGGCTCCACCACACTGCGAAGACCTCCAGTCTGCATGCAGTAGCAGAACACTCGACCACATCCTGTAGGGGCCTTAATAATTAGAATACGGTTTCGGGGGTTCCTTATTATAGTTATAGTATGGTATCCCCCAAAACCCCATAGAAGATCCATGCGGCTCAAACCCCAACAAGTGGCGGTCGTGGCGCAGACGGCACTCTGGAGGTACCCTCGTCCCCGAAGCCGGCATCCGCGCCCTTTGCCGGCTGCCTAGAGCAGGAGAGGTCCGCCACAGAACATGTTGGGAATGACGCTTATGTTACTTCTGATAGAGTATGGTCTAGTATAGCATAGTAGAATATGTATATATATATACATATGTATATATATATATATGTGTAGCATACCCCAAAGGCTACTCGAATCACTAAGGTTCCGTCATTATGTCATCGGCTCTCCCTTCACAGCGATTCCAAGACCCCGAGACCCAAAGCTGGTCGGACTCAGGTCAGGGCTTAAGGGCTTCGGATTTCCGGTTTGGGTTTAGGGCTTTGGGGTTTTGGGTTTAGGGCTTTGGGGTTTGGGCTTGAGGAGATTTTGGGGACTCCCGGCAAGTCCTGAACTTAGGTCAAGGAGCCCTAAAGAACCGTAACAGATTTCCAAGGTGCGTGGAGTGCAAGTGCTCCGACAGGGCGCAGGACCAAGGGTCTTCTTGGTGCCAGGGCCTTGGACGACTTAAAGGATCATGGGACTTAGTAACTAGGGTTTTTAATTAGGGTAACTATACTTATAACCCCAATTAAGGTACTTATAACCTTGCTTACTAAGTCCCATGATCCTCCAAGTACTAGAGCAATTGCCAAGGAATTCAGGGAGTTCAGGGCTTAAAGAGGGTTAGGGTTTAGGGTTCAGGGTTCCGGGAGTTCAGGGCTCAGGGTTTGAAGAGGGTTCATTGCAAAAAGAAGCGTTGACGATTATTGTGATTACTTGGTAGTTTCAGTTTCGGTTGCTACAGATTTGCTCTGACAAGAGTAGCAGAGAGTAGAAATAAGGGCTGTATTGGTTGAAAATATGAGCATGACTGTTCACAATTAGTAGCCCAGCTACCGATGCGACAATGATGGGTGGCTTTGGTGGGCTCCCAAACCCAACTTAGGGCTCTTCCGGTTTACTACCTCGACTGACATCCCAAATCGTTTAGAAGAGCCCGCAAGCCCCAAGCCGGAGACACAGTTCAGGGTTTCGGGCTTGGAGATCAAGGTTCAGGGTGCCCGTGTTCGGGAGTACAGGGTTTTTAGACAGGCGGTTTTGGCATTGGGTGGGTCGTCGACATGACTTGTATCATCTGTGGATGTGAGGTGGCCTGCTTTCTTCTTCAAGCTGCAAGATTCGGGCAGACAAGCGAAGCCCTCATGAGCCTGGACCCTCCTACCGCCACAGCCGCAAACCCTGAAGTCTAAACCCCACATCTTAACCCCCATAGATCCCTGTAAGGACCCTAAACCCTATAGATCCTCTATGGATCCTTTTAAAGGAACCCCTATAGATCCCTTTAAGGACCCTAAACCTGCAGACGGTTTCTTGACTTTAAACCCGAAGCCTGGAGAAACTCAGGGAAGCGCATCCGCCGGAAGCAGAGGAGCTAGTTGGCCCCCAGGAGGTAGGGTTAGGGCGTATAGGGTTTAGGACTGGCATCTTCTTGGATCCCAGGGCTTTTTTGGAGCCTGGTTTAGAGGGCATGTCGTGTTATGCACTTGGGGAATTTCGGGCTTGATCGCTGGGGCTGATGGGAGCCATCACTGGGCCGGTTGCCTCCATCTTGCGCACAGCCCGGGTAGATCTTGGAGTCGTCAAATTCAGTGGGATCTCTGTGCTACAACTGCTCTGGATTCTTGCAGCTCTGCGCAAGGAAGGTTTTGTTGTCTTGTCACAGCGGCAGTGCTCTGACTTCTGACACGATGGTCCCATGCTTTCCGGGCACGGGGCGTTCTTTCAGATTCTAGAGCGGAGTTGCCAGTGCAAAACCTCCACAAGCAAATATGGGACCATTGGACCTCTTGAATCCCCAGAAGATCCTTGCCACCCATCTCTACCCTAATTTTGTTTGTCGAGCCCTATGGCACCCTAGAGTACCCTTGTGGTACTCTTATAGCATCTTTAAAGTAGCTTTATAAAGCCCTGATATCACCCTTATTATTCTAGTTCCCTCTAGCACTAAATAATGCCCATATACTGCAGCTGTTTCAAAAGCCTGCTTTGATGTCCGGTTCAGGTTGCCAGAGGCCGTCAGGATCTCGCTGCGGCCCTGGCTCCTTGCAGTGTTTGTGCGCTGCTGTTCGACGAGGACGCTGCGGTGATTCATGAAATTAGGCCTAGGATAGAGTCTTGGTGTTTAGGGCTGTGGTGAACTATTAGACATCTGGGCCGAGTTCAGTTCGGGGTGGCATGTGGTAGCTGGTAGTCGGGCTTGGCCCTTGGGAAGATTTCTATCACCGCAGAAGGGCACCTTTTGCTTCGACTCTCAAGTCCGACTCAGCCCCTCGGCTCCGCTGCAAGCGAGTTGAGAGCCTCAAAGCCGAGTGTAGGGGCCTAAATAGTTACCAATACTATTTTAGGGGTTCCTGCTTAATAATTATCATTATAGTATAATGCGCCCCAAAACCCTGATTATTAAGGCCCCTATATTAGTAGGGTCTAGGGCAGCCAGCCACTTTTTCGTCCACAGCACCGGTGATGCAGGAGGCCTACAAGTGCAAGACATCTTCCGAGCTGGTGAACCTCTATACTCGCCGGGCTGGGACCTTAGATTCATCCTCATGCGATGTGAGGGGCTCGATGGTTAGTGGCCAGTGAAATCTCTGCCCAAGGGCAGCACTACTCTCGCACTGAAGACGGCCTGAATTTCACAAGTGTATGGATGTAAGCTTTGGCTTGGCAAGAGGCTGGTCTGTGAAGCAGAAGCCGTGTTGCTGCGACAGGCATTCTGATTCAAGGCTTCCTGCTTGATTCTGGTCTTGAACCGCAGTGCACCCCGCGTCACGGAATGCAACCTTCGCTTTTTCCGACGCTAGCACGTGTCCCGTGTCTAAGATCTCCAGGTTCGCTACCAGTAGCAATACAGAAGCCCGAAAACTGTCCAACACCAATCCTCCGGGTTCCGGTTCCGGTTACAATTATACTTACCATAATGTACCCCCAAACCCTAGAGAACAAAAGCAAGGCCCCTTTTTTTGATCATTTCGGGGCCGCATCGGCAGGTCAACGCACACCGGCAAATCTTCAGAGACCAGCTGGCCGGCGGCTGAAATCTCTGTCTGTCTGTCTGTCCGTCTGTCTGTCTGTCTGTCTGTGTGTCTGTCTTATCTGTATACCCATCTATCTCCTATCTGTCTATGTATCTGTATTTCTATATGACATCTGCTATACGCATACCCATATATCTGTTCATCTTTCCATCCATCATCCCTCCATGCGTCCGTGCGATCCATCCATCCATCCATCCATCCTTCCTTCCTTCCTTCCTTCCATCCTTCCATCATCCCTCCCTCCCTCCATCCATCCATCCATCCCTCCGTCCGTCCGTCCGTCCATCCATCATCCCTCCATGCGTCCGTGCGATCCATCCATCCATCCATCCTTCCTTCCTTCCTTCCATCCTTCATTCCTTCCATCCATCCATCCATCCATCCATCATCCCTCCATGCGTTCGTGCGATCCATCCATCCATCCTTCCTTCCATCCATCCTTCCTTCCATCCATCCATCCATCCATCATCCCTCCATGCGTCCGTGCGATCCATCCATCCATCCTTCCATCCATCCATCCATCATCCCTCCATGCGTCCGTGCGATCCATCCATCCATCCTTCCATCCATCCATCCATCCATCCATCATCCCTCCATGCGTCCGTGCCATCCATCCATCCATCCATCCATCCATCCATCATCCCTCCATGCGTCCGTGCGATCCATCCATCCATCCATCCTTCCTGGTCCTTCCTTCCATCCATCCATCCATCCATCCATCCATCGTGCGAGCATAGACTCGAAGGCCTGACATTCCTCGGAGGCTTCATACCAAGACTGGGAATACCACTCTTGACGCAGACTCATCTCCCGTAGACAGCTTTGTGAGACAGCTTCCTAACCCTTCCTCGGACCAGCCAATGAGGAGGGCGAGCCTTTGGCTGTCGTCGGCTGGTCATTTACTTGCCACAATCTCAGATCGAAGCTGGGAGTTGTGCTCCCAGCTTTGGCAAGTTGCAAGGTAGCTAGCTTTGGACAGGGCACAACCTTGTGCCAAAGGAGTGTCTGCGGAAATACAAGGTCACGCCTTTTACGTAACACATAATTCATCAAAGTCTAGAGCATCGCCACCTCCGTTCCTGCGCAGGCTCCTATGTAGACCTAGGTTTTTCGAAGTGAATGCAAGAATTGCATGGAGGTCCCCTGGCTACTGCTCTCGCAGCTTCCCTGGACAAAGCTGGTGTGGGGGGCCTGGTGGAAATCGAGGCTCTAGGAAACTGCGGTTGTACAATGCTCTATACATAGAACACGCACACACACAACCACACACGCGTCTTTCAGTAATTTGGCCTATTTGTGGTTGTGACTTCGTTTACGCGGCATCATTCGTGTGAGAGGGAACACTACCTATAACGAGCGATGTTACCCGTGGTAGAATCAGTAAAGTCCATGCCCATGACCTAGAACATGGATTGAAGCTGTTGCTGCGCCTGTTCAACCATGGAGCTCTCGTGAATCATAAATGGCTGTTTAACTGCAGGTGTTTGCAGCAGTTTCAGCTCTTCCGAAGATGATAAGTGCCAACTTGGCACATATGAACGTAGGTTGCGCCGGCATCGATCTTTACTGTCAGCACGCAGAGGTTTGTCTTCGATGTGTTCTTGCGGTTTCTTCACCTTCGGCTCTAGATTGTTGGTTCCATATCAGAACTTCAAGTCAGGTCACCAACTTACTCGCTACAAGGTTGCAAGCTAAAGACGTCTAATCCGGAGTGGATTTCGAGCTGCCACAAAGCTGAATTTCTTGCACAGTCAGATCGAGGTCGAGGATGTGCGTCTGATCCTCCTGGGTGAAAACTCCTTGCTCCTGCCGGCGATCTCGCGGCATCCGGAGGAAAGACGAGCCCATGTAGCCCTGTAGTCTACAAACCGGAGTCGGAGCAGCGCGTCTTGTTCAGGTATACATCAGTTCACTGAGAGTGCAAGTCGAAGTTCACATTATTATTACTATTATTATCACTACTGTTCTTATTCTTCTCTTTCTATTCTATTCTATTCTTATTCTTCTTCTTATTATTATTTTAGGCCAACTCGCCAGGAGGACGCCAGCCCAGAACCCGACGCGTGGTTGGGAGGTCGCATCGAGGCCGCAACCTTAGCTCTGCTCTTTGAGACGGAGAGCTGGCCAATAACAATAATCATGATATTTAGTCATAAATAGTAATAGTAATATAGTGACATAAATAATAATAATAGTAATAATACTAATTGTAGTAATAATCATAATAGTAATAGTAGTGATAATAGGCTTGCCGACGTCAGTTTGAAGATTGTTTCAAAATCCTCCGCGCACTCCGTACCTGAAAGGTATTTACTTCATCAGTAACCCCTTTCAAACAATGTAGTTAGCAAGTCGCAAGCCCAAAATGATGCCCTCATCCCGCATGAAAAAGACCCCTTCAAAAACGAAACCTCTAAACCCTAAAACCCTTAACCCTATAAGAACCCAGAAAATTCAATAGTTAATAATACTGTTACTAAAAAGAGCAATAACAATAATAGTTGTATAGAATCTAAACAGTAGTATGGAAATACGAAGAAGAAGAGAACCCCAAAACCCTAAACCCCAAACCCCTAAACCCCTAAACCCTAAACCCCTAAAGCCCTAAAACCCTAAACCCTAAACCCCAGGCCCCTAAACGGTAAGAGAAGGCTGTCCTCCTTTGCGCCCGGGCCGTCGGAGCCGGCACCTGGGCCGCAGAGGAGGCACGAGCCCTTCGAGGTCGAGGCACCAGGGGCCTTTTCGCCGGGTTTTCGATACAATATATATATATATAGATATGAGATTATACAGATATGAATATACTTGTAAGTATAAGTATATCTGTGTATATATATATATATATATATGTATATACATGCACATATTGGGGGGTGCTTTCAATATCATATTATATCATAGTATATTGTATTGTACTCTGTTGTATCATATTATGTTGTGTCATATTCTTGCATGTACAGTATGTGTTAGGTAATATATACGATGTATGTAAGATGTGGGATGCAGGGTCTTAGTAGTATAGCGTATATACATAGCAGATCGTAAGAGGAAGTGACAACAAAGCCTGGCGCACTCTCTAAAGCAAAAGCACTATTTACCTCTTCCCAGTCCTTTGACTGAATGATGCACTGTTGAACTACTTGGTGGTTTCTTCGACAGGGTTGATGGTATGTGAGAGATTTAGTGCAGCGCAAACTCGAGAGCACATCTCCCAGCTACATGCCAGCGCGGGATGTCAATGCCAGGCTTCAAGAAGCCTGAAGATTTCGAGGACGTGATTGCATGGGGGAAGGTGCGACATGTGTGTCAACGGGCACAATCACGATACCGATACCTTCAGAGCCTGTTATATGCCAGAAGAGGACGTCGTGGAAGATTTGCAGATGCGGCTCTTCTGGGAAGAGGCTCTGTTCTGCGGTGAAGCGCCCTCTGTCTCTTGTCCGACGAGAACAGTGCAATTTATACGCAAACGTTTCGCGAATTCGATCATTCTTCAACTCCTTCGCTTACCGCTTACCCATAGGTATTCGACTGGTGTTCATTTTGAGTTTCACCCCACGTCTCAAGCAACAATCGTGCTAGCAGCAGCTTCAGCTGTACCGATGATGCTGCTACGGCTACCACTGCCACCACCCCCCCTTCGGAGCTTCCAGCCACAGAAACCAGGGTGCCAAACCTGGCCATCTCCAACGCTTGGGTCCCCTGCGCTTCGCGGCCCGGGTGCCCTGCAGGTTTCGGGTTGAGCCTTTTGCAGTCACGGCTGTGGCCACTAGTAATACTATTCCGGTAAAAGTATAGTCCTTACATACCCAGCGTATAGTATGCCCCAAGACCGTATTTTAGGATGACGACTATGTCTGTCGGCAGTGTTTTCAGCATGGTTATGTTTATGCTGGTTAATACTTGTAGTACAGTAAGTAGCGCTATCATGATTGACATTATGCGATATTTGGAGAACTCAGTAATGTTCATCTTATGGTCATCCATAGCGCTGACGGTTTTTGATCCATTTAGTTCGACAGTTCTCACTTCTGCAAGGGTCATCGGTCACAAGCATCTGCAGGACTAAACAGCGAATGCGCAGAGAGACTATCTGAACGGGAACAGGAGCTGAGCCGTTGTGGTTGAAGCAGCAGGGAAGTGACTCTGCCCGTGACCGTCACATACACGAGTTTCGCGGCTCGTAGGCTAGCTGCTGTGGCGTCAATGATACGAAGCTTTCGCCATGTAGAATGCCCGGTATCACAGGTGCGGTTGCAGGAGCATGGCTTAAACTTAAACGTAGTTTTTCGAGGTGAAGCTTGCAGCTGCGGGATCAGTAACGAAGATGAGGTTTTAAGGGATCAGAAAGCAGGGCAGGGGCTTTTGATAATCTGTGTACAACGCTTGAAGCGCCCTGGTTGATGACGCTCATTGCTGGTGTTGCTGCTGTCACGCAGTCGCAGTGCTTCTCTTTCTGCCTTTGGTAGTCGTGCACCGTTGTTTTGCTTGGCTGCCTCTCATGCCTGCAAGATCAAAATGAATTCCAGGGCATGAAAGCTTACACGCCATAATGTAGTTTTGAGAAAAGGCCTGAAGACAAGAATTGCCTCGGGTTACCGTTCTCTACGCCTGTCGAGAGCAAGATGTATCGGATCAAAGGCTCCAGCCGCTTGATGCAGCGAGAGTTTGTTCTTGACGATATCTAAAAGTTTTCCGTCGGTGCACAATATCAAACACACATTTGTAGAAGATTCGTTACCGTGTGTGTATTTGTATATATATATATATGTATATCGCTCTACATCTCTAGTCTGGTTGAGTTCTCTTGCTGGCCGAGGAGTTGAGCAACACCACGGGGACGAAGGCCCGAGCCGACAGCGTCTGCGATTTAGTACGTCGTAGAGTATAAAAAGGTGAAGCATATTATCTTGTCTTACCTGATGCTATCTACTACTATAGTATTGTCTTCGATCATATTACATTTATAGTACCTGGACCCTCCTTTGATACACTTATTTCTGTACGTGGGGTTTCTGCTCGATTAGGGGGCCCCCGAAAAAACCTGAATATCGAAAAGCGCCCGTGGATTTGCAAAACTGCACGTGCCCAGCCTCTCGATATGGGAAAGTGCACGTACGAAGTTCGCATATGATCGNAAAAACCTGAATATCGAAAAGCGCCCGTGGATTTGCAAAACTGCACGTGCCCAGCCTCTCGATATGGGAAAGTGCACGTACGAAGTTCGCATATGATCGGTCCAGATGCACACACACACACACACACGTGCACAGCTGCTCTCTGCGACTTAATTTTTGCAGCACCGGCGGGCGACTCTGCTGCTCGGCTATGACAGAGCTCTTCGGAATTGCCTCTTGTAAAGTCTGAGACTTCTCTGTATCGTCCTGATCGCTAATGTCATAGAGTGGCATCGTCTAGCGATACGGCTTACTCTGCCGACGTAGTCTTCGTCAGCCCAGCAGCAGTAACCTAGGCTGCAGTGGGAAAGNCTTCTCTGTATCGTCCTGATCGCTAATGTCATAGAGTGGCATCGTCTAGCGATACGGCTTACTCTGCCGACGTAGTCTTCGTCAGCCCAGCAGCAGTAACCTAGGCTGCAGTGGGAAAGTATTTACATCGATCATATACAGAATATAATGTACATCGGACTTATAAAAAGGGCTTACACTATATACAGGGTTCCGGGCTATAAAATGAGATTTCGGCCGAGGGACATAAAGGGTTGAGTACAAACGTTGCTCCGGCAGAAAGCTGGTGTTCCATGTCCAACCTTGATAAGGGCAGAAGCCCCAAATGTGCCTAGACGACCCCCTTAGATTACCAATCCCCGCACAATATAACTCTATAGGGAAACATAAATTAAGGCCCCACCATAACCCCTTTGAAGCTCGGACCCCAAAATCAAAGTCGAACCTTCTTGATTCCAAGCTGCGTGATATGCTGCTGCATGTGGCATTTTGGACGGAGCTTGTACAGCACCCATCGAAGCTTGGCAGTCATAGATGCCAACTGCTGGTAGCCTTCCTGAAGGGATTTCGGGTCCGGGTCCTGTAACTTGGTAAATTCCAGATCGAGCTTATATGGGATCAGGGTTTAGGTTGCTCTGACTATTAATTTATATAAGCTGGGCTGCCATCATCTTCCATCCGGCTTCACAGGCCATCTCAGCATCTTCCCGACTCAACCAAACACCATTAGCATACAGTATTCGCCAGTGCAGGTTGCACACGTCCAGGGTCCATACCAATACCTCAAATAGAGCTCGGTGCTCGTCCTGGGCTTTGAGATAGTTAACAAGGGCAGCTCCCACAAGATCGTTGATCAAGAACTAGCTTTACATTATGATCGGTTTCGTGGGGTTATAGCGAAGCCTCGGGCGGCGATGGTCCACTGTCTGTATGACATACATCCTGCAGCCAAGCCAGAAGCACAGCTGTGTCGAAGCCTTTCCCAGCTCCAGAGGGGAATTCCTTCAACCTGAGCGAGCTATGTTTAGTGAGATGTAAGGCACCGAAACCCAAACCCCAAAACTAGTACAGCTAAACTGAAACCTTATCCCTCCCACCCTACATATATCGATATTGTGTTAGCTGTAACTTGTATAGCTATAGGTTATGATAAGGAATGGGAATTATGGTTTAGTTGTTACCAAGAACGAAAATCATATTCGCCACAATACGAGCTCATCTTGAAGGCCTTCAGGCTGAACTCTGTTATACTGGTCGTTTTCCCAAATCTGTTGCACCAGGTTTTGAAGTGTAGGAATGCCTCGTCCAATCGTACCGGTATGCTTCCTGCACCGAAGAAGCCAAGGCGACAAAGGAGGACCACCGAGCTTGATGCCAGGCACTTCCCCCACCCTGCTATTGCGTATGTATGGGCAGCATCCGGACGGAAGCTTTTGTGGTTGAAGTTGGGAAGTTCAAGAAAGGGGCTCGGCTCAGAGGGCTTGAACGGGCTTTCGATAATATCCTCATCATCTCTAGGCCAGCTTCGTGCCATACCGGATGGGCCCAAGTCGTACCATTCCTTGCATAGAGGGCTAGGGATCGAGGAAAGAGTCGAGTCGTCTAGTCTAGGATAAGGGTTTGGACCCAAAGGATTTGGACCCAAAACTGCCCTAAAGAGTTAATCCCACCAGTATACTCATAAGACCTCGAATGTACTATAGCAGCTATAGCAGTGCACCAAATAAGGCATCGACTTGAGTTTACTAGCTATCTTAATTCCAGCGGCTGTGCTGTTGCAAAGATGGCACACCCTCTTGGACGTATATCCAGACTCTAGGTGACCAGCCTTTCGTAAAAACGGCCAGTCCCCCTTCACACAGATCGGAATGAAGCGTAGGCGGAATGTGCAGTCACCGCACTCCACCTCAAAGCTTACTCCGAACCATCAAACGAAGCTCGTATCTAGTCCATCTTTATACGGTGCATCGTAAAATACGAAAAGCCGATCAACTCACCTATGCGATGCAGCTCAAGAACTGAAAAACCATTTTCACAAAGCTCCTTCATGTCTGCAACCATTGCCGTGTGCAGGGCATCTAGTGTTTCGTCGCCGACGTAGAGTTCCGAGGGCACAACAGTAAACAGTAGCCTCGTCGTAAAACTATGCCTGTTGTTGAATTCGCTTAAGGAACTAACTCGTAGAATGAATATATAAAATAACCCCACGAACCCCTAGTTTGAAAATAAGAACTATAAAAGTTGGTAAACAGGGCACCCCGAAGCATTTGTCACCAGCGGCCCCTTGCAGCCGATGACTGGCTGGTAGCTAATCACCATCAATGGCCGTTTTGCTCGGCCACGGCCCTCGTCACCGTGCACCTGTATAGGTACACAAAAATCGTGATTGAAAGACCGGTCTCGATACAAATCCAGGTCAGGCCGGGAGAATCTGTAGCCTTGCCAGAATTCTCGAAACATGGGCCGCCAGTGCTCGTCCTCGGAGAGGCTGTAACCTCCAAGCAACATGTTGCCACCGTCCTTGAAGCATTCTCGACACCAGGAGGACAGAAAGAGCACAGGATATGTCACAGTCTCACTTCTGAGCTTTCCAGACAACACTCGCACAGGAGTTTGAACACCACTGATCTCCACAGGAAAAGTTCTGCCCGTTGCATGAATCAGTCGGTGAAGATTCCTGCACTCGTTCTTCTTGCTGCGAGCACATTTTGCCAAGCCGGCCAAGACCGGGTCGACAATGCCTCGGGTCAAATCTGCCAAGACAACGACATAAAATGAAGGTCGCTCAGTACATTTTCAGACAGATTGTGCGTGAGGGTTTCGCTTTCGTTCGTACAAACTTAACGAAGCTAGTAAGTTAAGCGGCCATGCTTCCGAAAGGCATTGTGTGCTACTTGAGCCAAGCGAACCACTCGCTTAGCAGAGTCAGCCTGAGCTTGTTCCATAGCGAATACCCGAGAGACGACACCACACGACACCACAACCAACCCAACAACTACCACCTATAGGCCTAAGTTGCATAAGCTATGTAGATCAGCCCGGGGTCCCCTTCTTCGAATCCCACGAAGAGCTCTTCTGCGAGGTCGTCGCAGTCGGAGTCGCTGCAGTCCGATCGATCTGGGCAGGACTGCTGCAGCAATGAGTACTGCTTGACTGCATCATATATACCTAGCTACTGCATACACAAATATGACATGCATACGTGAATAGAGTGCATCTACATGCATATGTTACTCACACACATATACATATATACATATATATAATCATATACATATATATATATATACACATGTATGTATATGTATGTGTGTATGTACACATGCACATAGACTCCTAAGTCATGTATCTTGTGGTTCCGGCCTTCATGCGTCGCAGCAGCTTCAGCATCCTCTAAAACACCTGCGAGGGCGAGAGATGTAGGTTTAAGCTTAAGTGTATATCTTTGCACATACCAAGCTGTCGGATATGAGCAATTCATACAGCAACTTCGGGTGCTCTTGTGTTTCCGGGTCGCTTTCGAACTTTCATCTCGGTTCCCCAAAGCACAGAATTAGCATGTAGCGGGATGCATTTTGCATCGGATCGCACAACAACGACTTACATGCCGTCCTCAACATGTACCTGGCATACCGCCTAGCTGAGCCTAGCCCTGCAGTAGATTACAACTGTGCTGATTAGGCCCAAGCATGCAATCGTTGCACGGCAAAAGCTATGCTTCACACAGCTAGCAACCAGCTCCTTCGGAGCTGTGAGAACCTAGTCACCCTTACTCTTCTTATCCTTCTTGCACTTTGGATCCTTCTTGCTCTTCGGCTCCTTCGGCTCCTTCTTGTCCTTCTTGTCACACTTGCTCTTGCCTGGCTTGCCGCCTTTGCAGGATCCCGCAGGCGAGCCGCCGGTCTTGCCTTTCATGGCCCTGAACAACATTGCCGCTTGCGGTTTCGGGGACCGGGGTTGTTAATTTTAGTGGGGCTGGGCGTGGGGTTGATGTGGGGCTTGATATCGAGGTTTAGATTAAATTGTTATGATGCCATAAGTTGGGGGGTCGCTTCAACCTCTGACAAAACCTAACACCTCCTAAGATCCGAAACTCTGAGACCCCAAAGTGTTTAGGGTTTAGGGGTTTACGGTTTAGGGTGTATAATGTACATTCTATCGTGGTTCGTGTCCCCGCCACTAGCAACGATCTTGTTGTAAGCCTTTCTCTGGGCCGAGTCTAGCATGTGCAGAAGTCACAGGATTCTTTTGGGGATCGTCATAGATTGTACCCTTAGTAGGTTTGTAAGTGTGGCTACAATTAAGATTTGAAGAGTATTGTGATTATGAATACATTCCTGCTTATCTATGATTAATAGCTATAAATAACTAAACCCTTGATTACAATATGGGTCTTGTAGGGTTTAGGGCTTAGGGTTTTAATCTGTTCAGGGGTTTCACCGGCGGATCATGCTTCAGCGTGGGGATGTTCACGGGCTTAGGGTTTAGGGTGCGAGGTTGTGCAAGTAGGGTGTTCAGCACCCAAGTTCGATTATGCAAAGGACTTCTATCACCCATTGCATATTCAAGGCAAGACACCGGGCACGGATGACGTAGTTTGCCAGGAGCACGTCTTGTCTGGTGATTTCGGCGAAGGTTTTCAGGAGGTCCTTCTCGAATTGCCTTAGTTTCTTCGTACCGTCTACAGTAACACATACATTAATGCTGATTCCACAAACGAAAGCAGACGACCTGTTCGGACAGAGTCGCTCGTCCGTCGTGCTGGTGATGGCCTGTGCCTGCATGTTCGTCAAGTAGGTGTAGTTCTTCTGCATGGTCTGAAGGATAATCTGCAGCTGCTCGCGAACCCTTAGTATGGGTGGGTGACACAATCGTTCATGCATGCATGGTCGCGAGCAGAGAGTCCAGGAGCAAGCTGCTCAACCCAACCCCAGCCCCCACCCAACCCCAGCCCCCCACCACAAAATGCGACCTAGAATCGCCTGGGCTCTGCTGCTGTTGGGGTCCAACTTGTCCTGCACACAACAGGAAGGGGGTCGATTGATGGGTTATTGACGGATCGCAGTACTTTAGAAAGACGAGAGCACATGCAAAGCGGGGTCCACAGCATCTTCACACTGGTCGATCTTGCGACCCAGCACCTCCACAAAGTTGCCAAGGATCGAGACAGCAGGGGTGCCCGGCGCCACAGTAGGGAAAACGATCCTGAGTGGAGTGTTCTTAGGGTTTGGTTTAGGGCTTGGGGTCAGGGTTTGGGGTTTTGTATATAGGGGTTTTTCCTTTGGTTTGAGCTCCTAGTTCCACGGTTCCAGTTAGACGACTAGGCTTAGGGTCTACAGTTGGGGCTGGTTATATGTATTTCTAGGTTTAGGCTTTTGCTTGGCTGTAAGGTTAATCAAGGGTCTTGAAGGAGGCGGACTGGCCAGGGAGATCTGCTCCGCTGTTCGCAGCTGAGGAAGCTTTGGTTCCCTCGGCGGCGATGACTTCATCAGAGGCCGAAAACTCGGGGATGTCGGATCGCATAAGGAAGCCGTCCTCGTCCTGCGTCACATTATGGAACTCGATCGAGTTTAAAAGCCTATAATATTACCCGGAGTGTTTCTGATTCCAAACGGGTCGGCTCCTGGGCCTCGAAGCTACCAGACATCTCTGTCGTCGTCCCAACTTCGTCGACGATTTCGAAAGACTCTGTGAGCACAAGTCGTGCTTCTTCTTCTCCATGCACCAGGTTGGTGCGGACCAATCCCTTGGCCTTTGCCCAGGCGAAAGCATTGTCCACCATCTTCCTAGGGCAAGCGAAGTTAGTAGTTTATGGAAGCATCCAGCACATTCCGAGATCTAACTTTAAATCCTGTGATATGATAAGCAACTTGGTCCACGTGCCACCGTGAGAAGATATTGGCGGGTATACCACCCGCCAGCTTTGGCCTTCCCCATCAACGAGCGGTGGTGCTTCTTGATGTGAACCTCCAAGCTCTCGAAAGAGCCGTGAGCTTTCAGAAGCTCTCTCAGCTTCTCTCCTTATTAGGACAACACAGCAGAAACTGCAAAACAGAAGCCGTCCAATATTGTGTTCAGGGCAGCAAAGCTAACTATATACTTTCCAGCCGTGCTGCGTCCGTCTTCGGTTTTATAAAGCTGAAGTGCCTGCTCTGAGCACTTCAGGGAACCACATGCTCGCGGCGTGAAATACCGCCGAAGCCTGACATGTCAGCAGGAAAATTATAACTCAGCCACAGTACCATCACACCCACAAGCAGCCCAACTCCCAATTGAAGCAAGTATCCGGAAGTAAGTGGGGCTCTGGGCTCTCTTCGACTTCTTGTGTGGGCTGGAGTGCTCGCTCACGGCAGCGGAGGACCCAGAGCGAGCCTCAAAGGAAACTGCATGTTGGACTCGGATAACCCAGTAGTTCTACACAACAGTACGGGGCTTTAGGGTTGAGGGTCTGGGTGCTTAAATAGGGTTTAGATGTTGGGGTCCAAGTGGCCACGGAAGCATCGGGGCTGCGAGATCGCTTGGGGCGGCTCGTAGAAACCAACCCACCCTTCTCTGTCTCCTTGTGGCCGGCAGGGTGCACCGGCGAAGGCGACGGCGTGGCGGCTGCTGCTGGAGGCAAAGATTTAGATCTCTGCTTTCGAAGGAAAGCCGGGGATTGTGTAGGGGCGATCGCGACTTTGCTCGGCGTGGTTTTGCCGTTGCTGTTCAGGCTGTCGCAGCTTGCAAGACGAAGGGTCTGGGTGCTTCCACCAAACGGATTCTGAGCATCTTCACTGCTTGCACGGAACTTGTTCACAGTCGCCGGAGCAGCACCTCCATCTAGCTAGATATTATCTGTGTAGCTAAAACCATAGCTACCTTAAGCAAAGGCCGGAGGCTTTTGAGAAGTTCGCATCTTAGCTTGAGGGCTCAGGGTTATGGTTTTTTAAGGTTTAGGATTTCTTTTCGAATGGGAGAGAGATACATACATAGATTCTTACATGCATACACACATACATACATGCATACGAGGACAATTATCACATGCAACTGTACCTCGCAATTGCATGCAATAAAAAGTGCACAGACAGACAGGTACACATACACACATACAAACATACATACATACATACATACATANATGCATACGAGGACAATTATCACATGCAACTGTACCTCGCAATTGCATGCAATAAAAAGTGCACAGACAGACAGGTACACATACACACATACAAACATACATACATACATACATACATACATATGCACACACCTACACATACACCGGCATATGCATACATGCATGCATACATGCATGCACACATACACACATACTACAGGTATGCATATAGATATATACACCATGTGTAGCACACATATACATATGTGTATATATACATATGTGTATATATATATATATATAAAGCATTGAGTTTGACACGGTCGGTTAGTGTGTGCAGACTATATATGTATATGTGTGTATGTATATATGTATGTATGTATGCATGCATGGATGTATGTTTGTATGTATATATGCACATATGCATGTGCGTATATATATATATATAGATACATACATAGACAGACATATAACATATATATATATAGTGTGTAAACTAAATTATATAATGTGAACTAAGCATTTGCTACGATTAGGGGCTTTGTCAATCCTGTAGATAGGGTTCTTTGGTTTGCGTGATATATGTGCTAGGCTAGTTTGTCGTTGGCCTGCCACAGGCGGCTCCCCGGCGGTCTTCGTCAAGTTGGCTTGCAGCTCGGCGATGCGTGCCCTGGCAGCCTCGGGTTTCGGGTGAGNTGATATATGTGCTAGGCTAGTTTGTCGTTGGCCTGCCACAGGCGGCTCCCCGGCGGTCTTCGTCAAGTTGGCTTGCAGCTCGGCGATGCGTGCCCTGGCAGCCTCGGGTTTCGGGTGAGACCAGCACAAGCAACAGACTAGAAACACAACCCACGCAAGAAGACAAGCAGTAAGTACATATGACCGAGTAACCGCAATCCTGTTGGCTATGTCTTGGGTAGCTCCAGGACCACTCATTGTCATTGCCGGCCGAACGAACAGACTGAGGTCAGTGATCTGACACGACCACAAGCAGTGAAACAAAACACACCGGCTAGCTGCTAGCTGAAGCTCGAACAAGTCATTCGAACCATAGTACAGGTTGATCTTAACATGCAACCAGCTGAGAGTCACTTGTGTCGCAGCACGATCTCAATACCAGATGTTGCCCCCGGCTTTTTTTCTGTGCATGCTTATACAGCCACACTAGCTAATCGAATGCCGTTTTCAGGGGTTCACAGCAAAAAGGCTCGAGAGTGTTCAAGAAGTGCACGAATACTTCGAGCAGATTTTAGGAATGCGCCCGTTTGCGGGAATATGCGCCCGGATTGCGGGAATATGCGCCCGGAATGCGGGTACGGATTTTGCCCGATCCCCCCTGAAACCCGAAAAGCATTCGAGCAAAACCTAAAACAGCTCGAGGCCCATATTGCTAGCCCCCCAGTGCAATCAGCTGCTGTCGTAGATCCTCTAGACCGCATGCCTGAGATGCGGGGCGGGCAGGCTGGGAAATGGCTTTGGGGTTCCGAGACCCACAAAGTACCTATTAAACATGGTACACCCGACCCTCCGGCACTCCTAATTGCCTTCGAAGCAGACTTGGAGAGTGAGTTGGGCCGGTTTCTGTTTGGGCTTCCGATGTGCAGGGCTCAGTCAAGGGCATTATGTGGCAGTTCGGACTCAGGTTCAGGATGTTTCCGAATTTCGGAGGTTGTGGTAGGTCTTGGGGTGTTATCTGCTAACACAAATATGAAGCATTCGGGTCATCTGGCTCACGAGCCGAGACTTGTACTGACATACCGACACACAAACATATTATGTATATACCTNGTTGTGGTAGGTCTTGGGGTGTTATCTGCTAACACAAATATGAAGCATTCGGGTCATCTGGCTCACGAGCCGAGACTTGTACTGACATACCGACACACAAACATATTATGTATATACCTGTGTATGCATGCATACTATACATATATATATATATATATATCGATCGATAGACATGTATATCTACATATATGTATATGCTTACATATGTACAGATAAATTGTATAACAAATATGTATGCATACCTGTATGCATCTATATATGCATGNGATCGATAGACATGTATATCTACATATATGTATATGCTTACATATGTACAGATAAATTGTATAACAAATATGTATGCATACCTGTATGCATCTATATATGCATGCATGCATGCATGCATCCATGCATGCATGCATGTATGTGTGTGCGTATGTATGTATGTATATATGTATGTATGTATAACACATGATCACTGGTTCATGACTACACCGAAACACATGCATATGTGTACACATATATACATATGTATATATATATACACATGCACTATATACGTACCTATGAATTTGTGTGTATAACAGCGAAACTGTAGAAAGTCACCAGCCCCCGACAAAATCAAATCGAAACCTCAAGCAAAATATAGAGNAACAACTAAAGCCGTGCATTAAGGATCGACTGGTGCCAAGCTGCTCTGGTGAGCTGCTGATCGGCTGGAAGCACCATCCGGATTCCTCGGCCAAGTTAGGACGAGCTGGAGGTTTATATGTATATATATATATATCTTATTATATTATATTATATTATACTATATATATAGATATATACATATATATTTATTTCTTTATGACATCTATCGGGTTTAGGGTTTAGAGGATAGGTTTCCTTATGGTAGCTCCCATCTAGCTGCAGCTAGAACATCACCAAAGCAAGCTGCCCATTCGTATTTCCGGTGTTGCCTA
>BGNK01000782.1:201468-265651 GCA_003297005.1 Symbiodinium sp. clade A Y106 | reverse complement strand
GAGCGTACCGAGAGCTCTCTGTTGAGCAAGCGCCAGAGCTCGTATCCAGCACTCGCACCTTTCTGGGCAACCTCGATCAAATGGATGAGGTCTTGTGCTCTCTGAAATTTGCTCAAACTGCCAACGTCCAACGCACTTTGCTGTACTGGAACGGCGCTTTGCTCTGACTCGTCAAGCTCTTCCGCGAAACGGTCGTCAAGCAAACAGAGCCAACTGGTGAGCTCCTCTTTGCAAGCACTCCAAACTCGGATCTCTGCATGTCTCGTGTTCATCGAGGCAAAGTTCAGCTGAGGAAGAGTCGGAACGACATCCGCCCTTCTAGATCTTGTTCCTGTGTCAACGTTCATTGGCGCGGGACCAGCGGTGTCACGTGAAGAACCAGCTGGCACAGTCGCTGCTGCACTGTTGGCTGTCTGGCTGGCGTTCTGGACACCCAGCACTGCCAAGTCCTTCACCAGGTTGGTGAGCTGTTGCACTTGGGCCGCCTGGGCTCTGATCTGCTCGTCCTGGGCCTGCATCATCTGCCGAAACAGATTCACAGTGTTGTNGACACCCAGCACTGCCAAGTCCTTCACCAGGTTGGTGAGCTGTTGCACTTGGGCCGCCTGGGCTCTGATCTGCTCGTCCTGGGCCTGCATCATCTGCCGAAACAGATTCACAGTGTTGTCGTCGAGACTTCCAGAGCTTGCCGGCAACTGTTGGGCAAAGTGGGTGCAAGGAGCTGTTGTGGTCCACTACGCTGTTGGAGTCTGGCCTGCAGAGGCTAAAGGCCTCAGGTCTGCTCCGGGGCGGTGAGTAGTGGGAGAGCAGGGGCTAGCACGGCCTTGGAGCACGAAGCTCCGCTAACCACGTTGTTTCCAAGGGACCTCTAGGGAACTCTAGGGCCTCTAGGCCTCTCACACAGCACAACGCACAGAGCGGACATGCTCCACACTTTTCTCTCTGCTGTTCTTCAGCAGTCGGAGTCTTGAGCCAAACCCGGTGCAGTTAAAGGCTTCAATTCACAGCTCCTTGGACTTGAAACACTTCACAGCTGGTGAGCACTAACAGCGAACTTGGGTTTCAGCTTTCTAAACACTAGAACTGGCTGCTGATACCTCTTCTTCGGCATCCCACTGTGGCTCTGGCGAGAGCAGACAGGCTTGAGTCACTTTACAAACTCTAAGCGTCCACAAAGCTCACTCCGAGGTCCGGACGGTACGATCGAAAGGTGGACGACCGACCGACCGACCAATAAAAAGGGTTTCGAAACGTTGAAAATAGAGAAGCGAGTTACTGAATCCTGCAGCATGGACTTTGTCAGCAGCGGCTGTCAGCAACTTGGTGTGAGTTCCTCTTAGCAAGTCAGCAGAAGTGACGGTGGGTCGGCACCTAAAGTAGCCTAGGTGGAGCCCAAGACCAAGGCTCCGGCAAGTCCCGTCGGAGGACAGCTCCCGCATCTTGTTTCTTGCGATTCGTGCACACCAAAGTCCAAGGTCAAAGTCCAAGGCGAGCCAAAGAGGCGCGACGGGTGCGAACGAGAAGGCATGGTGCCCAGCTTGCGGTTTTGCGACGTCACACACTTTGCGTCAAGACAGAGTGCAGAGTGAAGAGAGTCAACGTAAACCAGACAGTGGAGACCACGTCCAGCTGTTAATGCCGTGTGGCAAGTCCGGATCTTCCATGTGTTCATCGTTGAGAAGGTAGAGCTTCGCAAAGCTTCGTTCTTTCCAAATTTTTGATTGCTGCTCTTGGCTATTGAAGGAGGTGGGCAAGCGTGAAGCTTGGTAAAGAGTTCATGAGAAATGAAGTCAAGGTCGTCTGGAGGCTTGGCGCCCAACCTCCGTTCTAGAGTCTCAGCTTTCGCAAATTTTATTGCATCCATTTGTAGAGTCTTGAAGATGTTCACGAAACTCTTGCGTTGGCAGTGCAGAACCGCACGTGCACACAGTACTCTCTTACCAAGACGTTGAAATGTGCTGGACTGGAAATTTCAACCTGACGACTTTTTCTTCGGTCCAGATTTTTGCAATCAATTTGGAATGTGTGTTTTCCTTGGGTTTGTTGATTCTTGCTGAAAAGTAGCAACACGGTTTCACTGTAGACGGAGCATATTCCTTGTTTTTGGAACATGTGTTCCAAAAGTAGCGACTGTTACAAGGTTCTACCCCAGTCTTGCAAAAGATGCAAAAGGAGAAGACAAAATGTTGCAAGTTTTACAGGCCGACTGATTGATTTTTTCATTAATGGTTCCTTGGCCTTGACAGGTTGTTACTATTTGCTTGTTTGCACTGATTTCAGTTCAAACATTGGAGTAGTGTTGTCAAATGTGCAGTTTTTTTGCTTGATTTGTGCATGTTATGTATGTTATGTTGCACATGTTGTGGATGTTGTGCTGTGCTCTGCTCTGTTCTGTTCTGCTGTGCCATGTTATGTGGTGTTGTGTCATGTGATGAGATGTTATGTTAATATGTGTCTGTGTTTCTATTTTTTATCATACCAGCAACAGATCGATCTATTTGCACCTACAAACACGCGTGCTTTGATGCAATACTGCGACACATGCCTGTAGGTCGGACAGGTGTGGTCACCACATGTGTTTCGGAACACGGTGAGGTTGATCATTCCGCTGTGTGCCAGAACAACAGTAGTTGCTTTTCACCGAAGTTGACAAGCTGTCTTTCGCAACGGTGCATGTGCTACAGCGCTTTCCAAACGGAAACACCATGTATCGTTGCGTTCCTCTTGATAAAGCTGGAGAACTTGGCAAGACTCAAAGGGTTAAGACCCCCGTATTTGGGTGCTGAAAGGTGATTTGATAGAACTCATGTGTATGTAGTCTTGATTGCATGGTGGATGTTCGAAAATGCTTGCCTGCAACTTTCTTGAACCTCGCATGCTGCTGTGCTGTCTCAAGACCATCACGTGATTGTGCATGAAGCCAATCGTGCTCCTCGTTGTGGCTCATTTGCCACCGTCTGCCTTCGCTGGACAAGCTGGCAAGCCTGAATGCCCATGCATCAGCAGCAGTTCCAGTGGTTATGAGCAGTTGCAACGCGATCTGGTTGCCTCAGGTTTTCCTGGCGAATATGGCCTCCAAGGATGCCAGGCTTATGATCGGGGTGCAAGTCATCCAACCGTCGATTGCTCTGACAACGCCCACGACTATTGCCAAAATCAGTGGTGCTACGTGGACACAAGCCTCTGCCCCATGAAGCGAGAACTTCGCATCTGCAAATCAACCAGTTTTAGATTATCAATGGTTATCAGGTTGAACGTAAGTCTAGCATGTTCAACGGTTGCACAGTTCCACCAACTGTTCTAAACAAGGAAGAATGTGCAGCAGACGGAAACAAGTTGGGCAGCGATGCGTCACCTCACTGCCGCGCACGACCCCATGTCCAGTCAACTGTGGTCAACGGCCATTGGAGCTACTTGGACGCTTACAACACGTTTACACCCTGTGTAGGATCTTTAAGAGTCTTGGATTTAGCATCCTATCCGTTTTTTCAGGGTGTAGAAATTACAGCAGAAACAACTAGGAACAATTTTCATGTTGGTGGTTTCGTTGATCTACAACGTTAAACGGTGGAGTTCCTATTATCCTTGAAAAGCCAAGGCTACGAAACGTGTGGATTCCTCAATACTTACAACAGGACAGGAGTAATTCAAGCACCAGTGGCGAATACAGTCCTCAAGATTGCGGTGCATGAATGGGAGCCTTGGATGCAATATTTGGTTTGTTTATTCGGCGCGATTACCAAGGCACAGGAGAGGCATCAGCAAGGATATGCGCTTCGATATAATTGAAGACCTTGCACAGTCCAATCTAGCCGTTACACACAGCGTTCACAGAAACCCAAAACCCCTAAACCTTGCAAAGGCACCCTTTCTCTTCAAGTCTTCAGATTCGAAGCACTCGTTTGCCGGACCGACCTTCGGCTTCTTCAGGAGGTGCGTGGAGGAGCTCGAGCTCATATGAAGCCTACCGCTAGCCGCCAGATAGGGGATGTGGGGATCGAGGGTTTAGGGCTTATGGCTTGAGGATAGGGCCTTGAGTCGAAATCTGCGGAGGAGTTCGTGCCAGAACCCGAGATAGAGGTGGTTGACGTGCCTGCCATGCCAGAATCCTTGGCGAGGTTCGATAGCATCTACACAGCCTGTGTTCACGACGTCGCCATTGGAAACGTGGACCTTTGTGTTTCCGATATGTGGGTTCTACCAGATCGCGCGCTTCTGGTTCAGTTTCTGCCGGCCTTGAGACATGACCACTTCTACCTGGTGGTTCGCAAGATGGCAAGACAGGTTAGCCTGTACGATCGGCTTACAACGCCTTTCTCCCCGTTTACACTGCGGGGGTGGATGACCGTGCTTGCCTACCTCACCTCTGTGTCCACTGTTCTTTGGCTTGCCCTCCTTTGCAAGATGCAAGGACAGTACGACGAGTTCTTGGAGGAGAAGGTAGAGTGGGCAAACTTGGACATGGAAGATGCTTTTGCAAAACTGGAGGATGCAAGAGACGAGTTGGAAAAAGCACGACTGGAGCGAAACGCCGAAGCCGTCGCCAAAGCAGAAAGTGCGGTAAAACAGGCAGCTTTGGATCATGCCAAGAAGCAAAGACACGAAGAAGAGCTGGAAGCTGGGTTGAAGGCTAACAAAAAGTTGAAGTTGCTTCAGTGGTCTAACCTTTGTCAATGCGCAAGCTTGCGGCAGAATTTGCAGCTGCTTGCGAGTACCTGGTACGATGTCTGGGCGCATTTTCTCGGACAAGACATGATCTATGAAGGCGACAAGGTACCCGGAGCCTTCAAGATGTTTAGCTTAGCCTTTGCTTTCTTCAGCATTGTCACGCTGGCAACCTACACAGCGAGTCTCGCAAGCATACTTGTTGCAGAGAGAGAGCTGGTTGGCGAAATCAGCAGCATCGAGGATGCCATTGCAAGACAGTACACGCTCTGTGTGCCTGATGTGCTGCGCAAGTCTGTCGAAAATACATATGGGGAGTTGAAGATCTTTGCGTGCAGAGAGATTCAGCTTTGCCCCCGCGAGATGCAGGTAGGGAACTGTCAAGCGATGATTGTGTCGGAGGAGGTCATATCAAGAATGCACGCAGGCCGGATCTTTGAGGTCGACTGCAAAGAGAACAAGACCTTCTGTGAGGACTCTGAGGGGAATCCTCGCAATGACTGTGGCCTCATCGCAGTTGGATATGTTCTCACAAGTGTGCCAATTGCATTCCCGGCCAGCAGCAGGCTCGTGAAGAGCTTGTCATGGGCATCTGCCTCCCAGCATGCGAAGGGGACGATGCAGAGCGAGATGCGAGCTCACTCTCACGAGTTTCCGAAGTCAATCTGTGACGCACCGACACAGCAAAGAACTCTAGCTCTTGGTGCCGAGGACCTCAGTGGCATCGTCATCATATCTGGCTTCTTTTCTGGATTGGCACTTCTGCGCTTTGTTTGTACACAGTACTACGTCCACAAGGAGAAGCAGAAGAGCAGAGAGAAGATTCGGCAGGACAGGGAATACAGAAGGATGGGGGCACAAACTCTTGGGAGCTCGTCACGCAGGATGCAAATCGTTGTAAAGGAATCCGAGTGAGCGTTGTGGGAGTTTCGGAAAATTAGGGGTACCTTAATTTGGGGTCCTTATAATAAGGATCCTACTATTTAGGGTACTATACTAGCGTCCCCTATTTTGGGAACTCCCTTATCGACTCCAAAGGAGTGGGCCTGCAATATAGTTGTCTTTTTCGTGCATGATGGATGTCGCAGCACATTCAAGATGGCTGCACAATCTCTGTTCAAGCCATGTAGACCTTTTTGCCAGCAACGTTGCATGGTGTTCGAGGGTCGAACGTGACAAGGCCGTTTGTGAGCTTTGAGATGTGTTGCTGCAGGTTTGACACTTGATTTTGACTAGGATTGGGTCTGGTTGCGAAAGCTTGCGGATGTCGGTTGGGTGTCCGGGATAATGTCCACGACAATGGCCATGGTCGTGATCATGGTATTGGAAAAGACGGCGAGCGTGACATGGGCCATTACCAAGCAGAATTGTAACTATACCGTGAGATCATGTTTTTGGTGGCTGGCTCTTTGATGATGGCGATTATGCCTTTGACAATGATACTGGGAGTTGCAGCTCTCATAATATTGAACACGAGGGAGGGAGAGAGGGAGATAGAGGGAGAGAAGAACTTTCCTGTGATGCTTACAGGCTTACAACCATCGTTGCCCTAATGGAGTCAACAAGAGTTTCGACGAAACTGAGTACCAAACCGACTCAATAGTGTCTGCCTAGGGCAGCATAGCAATAAGATCAAAGGTAACGGTAGCAGTAGTGTCAGTAGTGGCGATTGTTTCGTGGGCATTTTGGGGGTATAATATTATCGAAATCTAAACAGAACCCTCAAAATAGTACTGGCGATTTGAGGGCTTTCCATCTCAGAAGAAATGAGCAGCCCGGTCTAATGCCTTGGAATGAAATTTCCCGGACCGCACACATGTCTTGAGAGCCATCCAGTACTGGCCTGCCGTTTCCAAATCGCCACATCGCAAAAGGCCCAACCCCTAAACCCTAAACCCTAAACCGAAGCCGCCGGGTTATGTTGACAGACTTGCGCGGCTGGCTGCTGAGTCTCTGGCTTTGGCTGGATGCTCCATGCTTGGATGGAAAGCTTGCCAGGGAAACCCTCGAAATGGGCCTTACCACCGTCGCCTGGCCAACAGAAGTGCAGCAGTGACGATTTCAGATTGTGTGAGCTTCCGAGGATGGTGTTGTCACAGAGTTTTGCATAGGGATGACGAGGCGGCAGCTTTGCCGGCCCGTGCATTCAACACGACCCCGAAGGAGCCTGCAATGGCAGCAGCTGCAACATAAGTAGTTCAGCAATAGCAACAACAACAGCAAAACAAACAGCGAAGACGAACACGATCACCATGACCACCAGCAGAACAGCAGTATATTATAAGAAAAGAGCTACCAACAGAAATGGCAGAAAGAGACGAAGCCACAGAGTATTCACAGGTCCATCAGTCAGGAGAACAGTACTTGGACGTACTGTCGAAATCCAACAGTGGCAATGCCCTTCATAGCATACTGTTGATAGCATTATAAACGGCACTATGATTCACGAAAAGCTAAATCAGTGGTTCAGGGATGGCCAGCAACATCGTCGGCCGTATGAGTGAGAATCCTGAGAAGAGACGCAGCGAGAAACATGTGAGAACTTCGGCGTCCCCGAGCCGCAAGGTCAAATTCAAGCAGGACATCATTGACCTCTTTACCTCGAAGAAGTATGCAACCAGAGCTGCATTGGACATAGGTGCTGGAAGGGGCTCGACAACTGCTGCGTTGGCCGTCAACTTCGCTGTCGTCGTGGCCATCGAGAAATATTGGGACCTGGCAGATGAGATTGGATGCTGTCATTTGGAGTCGAACAAGCTGCTCAGAAAGGACGGAAGTGAAATCACCAACATTGTGCGGCTTCATATGGACACTCTTCTGCCGTTTGCCTTCGCAAACCTGGTTGACCAGAATTTCTCAGCAGTGGTTATCGATGCCCAGCACGATTTCGAAAGCATCGCACGCGAGACTTTCCATGTCTTGCGCGACATCCCGTGCTGTGTAGAAACCATCATATATCACGATTATTGCTTTGAAGACGTATTCCAGACAATTCTGTGGTTCGAGCTGTCTGGCCTGCTCACCTTTCAGAAGCTGCTAGCTGGCAACCTTCATGGCTTTTTCAACCACGCCACAACCCTGAGCACCAAACCCGCAACTACCCTCAACCCAGGTTCATTGGGGAGCCCTCGAACTCCCCCTTCTGCAAAAGCGCTGGGGAGAATCTCGAGAGAGCTGAAGGGGTGGCCATGAAGGTGAACCGAAGCCCTCTGAAGGACCGTCGAGTCGCATCGTTACGCTTCTCGCTCCTGTCGTGTTTGTTGTTTTTTAGGATTACTTAGTTTTTACTGCTGAAGGCATATCACCATTCCTTTTTTGGTATTGGTCTTGCTGCTCGAGTTTTTGTTGCTGTTGTTGCCATTATTTTCATTGCTGTTGTGACTCTCGTTAGCATCACCATTACTGTAAGCGCTGTAGTCAGTTCATTTAAAAAGTTCGTTGCAGTCGTTATTCTTGTACCGGTACAACGCTAAACCCTAAAGGGCCTCTTTTGGGACTTGTACGTCCTTGTGCTCTAGATGCTCACCCATAGACCGGACCCCTTTACCCAAAACAGGGTCTAGGGAGTCTAGGAATTCAGGCTGTATCTCACAAAGGGGTACCAAATCCCGCCCAAAAGTGTTAAGCCATAGAGAATTTTAAGGGGGTAGGGGGACGGGGGTAGGGGACTATACATCCTTAAATAGGCCTTATTAGGTCCTTATTATTAAGTCCCCCTACCCCCCTCCCCCCTACTCCCCTAAGGGTCCTTATGGTCAAGCCTGGAACACAAGGACTTCCAGGAGAAGGTGGAGGAAGCATTTCGAGGCTCCTTCGCGCGCGGCGGGACGTTGGAGAAGAGGATCCCTGCCCCAAAAGGAATGGCTAGGGTTTTGGGCTTTACAAACACAAGGGCCTCCTGAGCATTTGAAGCAGGTTTAGAAGGTTCCTAGGAGGGTTCTCGGGTTTAACACTTTGTGAGTCTCGAGATTGGGGTTCAAGGTTTCGGCTTAGGATTCGGGAGTTTCAGAAACAGATGAAGATTGGGGCTTGAATTGGACTCTGCAGAGGGATCCTCATTGACACCTAAACCCTAATTAAATCCCCAAACCCTAAACCCGTTTAGAGTGAGCCCTTGGCAGGCTAAATGGAACCCAGTGGCTTCTCTTTTCGCCGCATTCGTCGATAGGCATTCTGACCATGCATTCCTGGCCACAGCTTTCGCATCTTAGCTTCCTCCGGAGGCTAGACTGCTGAGAGGTTGCTCGGGGTTTTATCTTTACTATAGTTCTGCTCCCCAGCCTATTTTTTAAAAAAAGCGTTAATGCTCTGTACTATTTCTATTCTTACTATTCTCCCTAGCCCTAATTATACAAAAGCGATAGTGCTCCGTCCTATCATTATTACTATTATTGTTATTTTCTATCCCTGGCCTCAGTTTTAAAGAATTTTGGGTTTAGGGTTTCATATGGGAATCCAGGGTTTCTAACAACACTCACAGCACGACAGGGGGACTCATAACAACAGGAGCGGCAGTGAGAAATAGCAGCAGTTTGCGCAGCAACGACGTTCAAGGCTTGGTTCTGGTCAGCAGGGGTGGCACGCCAGGGTCATCCTCTTAGTAGCTGAGTGGATACACTTTACACTTCTTGGGATAATATTACCCACTATAAAACTAAAAGTGACTTTTTTGGGCTGATGAACTCAGCAACTAAAGGGTCATCCTTGCTGTTCTACCGAAAGCTTCTGGATCCCTGTAGTTGTATTCCGCGAGACTGGCTTGTTTTGCTTCTGTTGTAGACTTCACCACTCCATGGCCATAGAATCCATAGACAGGCTCTAAGACTGCATTACGTAGTAATTCGCGATTCTTCTTCATGTTGCACCCCGTCTTGTTGGAGCAGTTTTCGTGATATGGGAGTTTCCGAAAATTAGGGGTACCTTATTTTGGATGAGGATCCTACTATATTTAGGGTACTATATTAGGGTCCCCTATTTTCGGAAACCCCCATATCATGACTCCTGGCTTCTGGAAGGCCTCAGCTGTCTTTCAAGCACTTTCCTGCGGCTCGGGATCGTCCTGGCGGCACGAAGCTCTTCTTTTTGACCTACCCAGAGTGGGATACTTCTCGCAGGCCATCTCTCGTCGTCTACTCCCTGCAAAAGGACAGGCCGTGGGCCCTTCTAGGCGCGGCCACATTCCCGAAAGGGGCCTCGAAGCTTAAAGTCCGAAGCTTCAAAGATTCAAGGTAAGCCCTGAGAAAGGCTACAGGCGAGCTTTAAAGCTTTAGGGTTTAGTTTTGGCAGTGCCAAGACAAGTGTAGTATGCGGCAGTCGTGGTGTTTTTGCTGCGAGCTCGTTGCAGCGACGCTCTCAACACGGCATCCACGGCTGTGCATCCCCTGTGGAGGGCTGAAGCAAAGTGTGGCACTCTGGCCTACATCCTCGCCCCTAAACCCTAAACCCCAAACTTCAAGAATAAAAATGGGGCCCTTGTAATGTGAGGTGCGTCTTGGGGTACCTGAGATTATACTCAGATGGGGACAATAAGGGGACATGAGACAGGCGTGATGGACCGCGAGTTGCGGCTGCTGCGAATACTTCTGCCGGAGGATCATCCGATGCGTGAGGAGGGAGCCGGCGGGTTTAGGGTTTCCCGATTCCCAGGAGCTGCCTCTTTTGTTGCCACAAGAGAGACGGTGTGTTGCCGACTATCTGCTCTTGTGAGGCTGTGATAGCTCAAACTACCCAGAGAACCCAATACCCCTTAATTAAGGAATATGGCTTAAATGATATAGGGCTTCATATTATGATTTAAGCTATATTCCTTACTTAAGGGGTATTGGGCTCTCTGGGTAGAACCCGGGTTTTGGTGGCCCGGTCGCAGCGTTCCTTGCAATTTCTTTCGATCCGTCGGGGCTTTTTCAGTCTTGGAGGTTCCAGCCTCTAAGGTTTTTACTTTTTTTTAATGGGTTCCTATGAAGATTCCTACGAAGGTTCCTTTAGCCGTTCCCCATGCGACTTCAGGCGCTGGAGCTTAGTTAGGGGTTGAAGGTTTAGGGGTTCAGGGTTTAGTGGTTTCAATAAGCCACTTGACTTACCTCGTGAGCAAGGCTGACCTTGACTCAGTAATGACCTTGTTCAATGACCAGAAGAGTTAGTACCGCCAGAATTTGAAGCAATCGAAAGCTCATTAACCAGGTTCCCCAGCGTCCCGTCGATGGTACCTTTCTTCCGGGTATTCAGTTTTCACAAGGAAATCCAAAAATTCTTAAGGCAAGACGGTACTATTGGGGAACTCACTTTATATGGAATGATACGAAATATCGGAGCTTATCAGCTTCTTAAGTTTATGGAAAAAAGAAATACTTCTTCTTGTTCAAGCAACAGGTAAGGTTCTAAGTTGTTAGCAAGATCTTACCTCGAGGAAGAACGAGAACTCGACAGAATCTAAACATGATGTAAAGTTCAACGAACATGTGCGTTCGCACAAAACGTCCTAAAGCATCCAGAAGCACGGACAGGTTTCAATATTACAAAGTAAAGCCGTTCTTCTGTTTCTTTTGTTTGGCAAAGCTGATCTTAACAACAGCTATGATTTTGTTCGATGAGAGAAGCGAGAGCACAGTTGGGAACTGAAGCAATTGAAGACTCATTTATGAGTACATGGTACAGCTGTTCCTCTATTACTTTTGCATTTCAGGTTTCAGGAACCTTGGGAAATTTGAGCCTGGCAGTGTTTTCGCGTCCTCGGTTGCACATCGCCAGGCTCGAATTTCCCCAAAATTTGTGAAGCTGGAAGTGCGAAAGCACCGCCAGGCTCGAATTTCCCCAAAACCCCCAAAATCTCAGAAACTATGGCCCCGCAATCCGCATAGGTGCCAGGATTTTGGGGATTTTGGGGGAATTCGAGCATGGCGATGTTTGGCAACTTGTAGATATCACCACCGCCATGATCCACTCCCTTCAAAAGGAAGCGGCCATGGATCATGGGGGGGGGGGCATAAGCATATGTATATGTATATGTATATGTATGTATATATATATATATTTATTTATTTGTGCTCAAACTGGACAGTATTACCTGCCAAATTTTCAAACCCTGGAATATCGAAGCCTACACCCTAAAGCCCAAGCCTTCATCAAAACCTGATAGAACCCTCGGATGCGGCTCTCTCCTGAAGACCCCTAAACCCCTAAACCCGTAAACCCCAAACCCTAAACCACTAAACCCTACACCCCTAAATCCTAAACCCCTAAACCCCTAAAAACCCCTAAACCCCTAAACCCTAAACCCTAAACCCCTAAACCCCTGAACCCGAAACCCCGAAGCCCCCAACCCTCGCAGGACCTCGACGGGATTGATGGGGTCATGGGCGTCAACCTCAGATTTGGAACAGGCGCCTCAGGGGTTCAGAGTGTTGAGGTGGTTTAGGGTTTAGGGGTTTGGGGGTTTAGGTCTAGGGGTTTAGGGTCTAGGGGTTTAGGGTTTTGGGGTTTAGGGTTTAGGGTTTTGGGGGTAGGGTGTTGGGGGGTTTTGAGGTTGTGGGATTGGGGTTTTGGGGATTTGGGGTTTAGGGATTTTGGGGTTTAGGGTTTCAAGTTGCGGGAACCCCGGCCCCCGGTCGCCCTAAGCCTGAAATCCCAGCCCAGGACCGTCAAGGATGGTTTGGATTTTTGCTTTCGTTATTGAACCCTAAACCCTAAACCGCTGGTTAGATTCTGCTCGTTCCTTGTGACGAGGGCCGAGGGTTTCAGGTGAGGGTCTTTCCCCAAATGGGCAGGGCAGAAGAACACTGCATCACAACCATGCCCAGAGAGCCCAATACCCCTTAATTAAGGAATATGGCGAAAATCATGCAGGGCTTCATATTATGATTTAAGCTATATTCCTTAATTAAGGGGTATCGGGCTCTCTGGGTGTAACTCTAAACACTTAGCCCTGCACGCTACACCCACAAGCCCATCCTAGCTCCAAGCTGTCGGCCAGGGCTGGCCAAGGATTTGGACCATTTGCTGCATGTGGATGAAGCCTTGGCGAAGCGTATCCCCTCATGAAAAAAAGAAGCGGTTCAGGGTTGCTTTGTTAGAAATAGGGTCCCGGGGATTCTGGGGGGTCGGGGGCTTTGGCTTTGGATGAGAGGATGGTTTACGGGGGTTCGAGCGTCAGTGGTTTCTTTTTGTGGGGTTTAGAGTTTGTAGTTTAGGACTGGGATTCAGAATTGTTGGACCCGCCATCCCAACGGACCTTAGACCGATCGCTCTTGACACCCTTTGCCATTCAAGCTTAGGTGACGATAGAACTGCCTATAGATCCCAAACCCAACATCCTCATGTTTTGAAAAGAGGTTTTCAACTCATTAATGTCCCCAGAACCTCTGAGGCACAGGCCCTGAAACTTTGCCGCCCCCAAAGGCTTTTGACTTTAGTAGGGGTAGTTGTTAGACAGGTTTTAGGGTTAAGGGTCCAGGCTTTACAGAAGCCATAAGGATCTGTCAACACACCCTTCGAACGGAAGACCTCAGCTGTAAACCCAAAGGCTTGACCAAGCCTGACAGAATAAAGTCAATGTAATGTAGTCCAAGGAGGGGGTCATACCATGGGAGCCATGGGTATCCACGGTTCATTCTGGGAGACAATGTCGATTTGTAGCACTGTGTCTTCTCAGGTGTGGGTCAGAATAGGGGAAATGTGGTAGATCAGGTCATTCCTCAGGAGTAGCCAAGCGACCAGCAGCACAAGATTTGGGCTCGAAGTCAGTTCTACACTTCACGAAACCGAACCGCGACGGATCGGCGTCCGAGTGCCCAACCACCATGCTGCGCACATTGACAGTATTGTGGTGGACAGCCTCTTGCCAGGAGTTCAATATCACCCAGGCCGGGATGAGTTTGCAAATGAAAGCCGGTTCCGGCATCACGTCTTGAAGTTGTTCAAAAACCTTGTGGCACAGGATGTGACGATGTGCTCTAGTCTACTACTGACTAGTGTGTGTTACTGCAATTGTGGATGGTATGATGTCCCACTCTCCGCTTCACTGGCAGGATCCCTCTTGCCTTCTGCAGATCCAACCAGGGCGCTACGGGGAAGCTTCCGGGTCCCCGACCTGCGCGTCGAGCGCTTCCTGGACGCAGCAGCTCTTCGTTGAGCCGCGGCCAGCNCTTGCCTTCTGCAGATCCAACCAGGGCGCTACGGGGAAGCTTCCGGGTCCCCGACCTGCGCGTCGAGCGCTTCCTGGACGCAGCAGCTCTTCGTTGAGCCGCGGCCAGCGTATCCGCGATTTGGGGGCCATTTGACAGAGGCAGCGCTGAGAGGCAACTTCGCCTTGATGTCTTTTACCCAAATACCCCGTCTTCCAAACACTCCTCCCGTCTCCGCCCTCATCTACGGTCTGGAAGACTCGGGGTGGCAGTTGAATGCCAACCTCACAGCTCTGGCACCGCAAAGCACTACCATAAACTGGGGGCAGGCTGGGCTCAGCGCTGCGAACATCGCCATCTTGTACCAAGTGCAGCCGTCTCCGTTGGATGTCTACAGCTTTGCCTACGACGGGATGTCCTGGGCGTGAACCTAGAGACCTTCCCTGAGGGCAAAAATTGCGATGATACGTTTGGGGGATGCCTGAAGCTGGGGGGAAACTTGTTGCTATTCAGGCCGCAGGCCGTGGCTCCGGACTTCGAATTTCAAACTTTCCAGTGGCAGGGCACGAGCTGGTTCCTGATACCGAGTGCCAACCTCACAAGCCCAGAGACCGCCCTGACACCAAGTTTTTCGAATCCAGATAATATAGGGGCTTAATTAGTTACCAATACTATTTCTTAGGGGTACTTAGAAATATTTTTAAACTTTTGGTTCCTGTAATCCCTAAGAAAGAGTTACAATTATAATTTTTGCTAGGGGCCTAAGTTCAGTATAGATTTTGGGGGTTCCTTATTAAAGTGTAGTATGATGGACCCAAAACCCTATTCTAATTATCAAGGCCCCTGCAAAAAAGGCTTTCGTCCGTCGTACTAAGAATGGTTCCTACCTCCGGACCAAGCTGAGGGTAGATGTGTGTCCTACGTGCCCAGGCTTTGCGGTCGATGGTCAGCATCTCGTCGTTTTCACTGCCACCATCGCCTCCGGCCCTGTTCGGACCATTCCCGTTCTTTCTGTGCTTCTCGACTGCCTAGTGACACGTCTAGGGGCTCAAAAGACGGCCTTCGTCTGAGTCTAGGCGGTCTTCTTAGCGATAGATTCGCATTGTTCTTTCTTTCTGGTGATCATGCAATCAAAACTGAAAACATGCAAGCCGCACATGCCGTTTACATGCTTATTTACGATGTTACCTTTCCTCGAGGTGCGGAATACGGCCCCCGTAGTACCTCACGCGCTTCCGATTTCTGCCTTTTCACACGTGCCGGAAAAGCATCGCGATAAAGCATGTTTTCTCTGCCTAGTGTGCCGAAAACGTGGGTGTTCTTGATGTTTCCTCGGCTTCATCCTTGCGCCAGTGCATCCATGCCCAGAACATGATGTGCTTTGGTTTTCTGCAGCATTCGTGTGACCGTTGCATCCGTTCCAAAAAGCCTAGCTGCTGCTCGTATACTGTCCGCCAGCCCGTAACCCAAGAAGACGTCTAAGATCGAAGCCTTGGAAACCTGTGGTTCAAATCATCCACCCCCCAACACTTCACGCGCCCTCAGCAAGCCTCCCGCCTTCAAGTTTTCACCTTCCTGGATCCCAAGCAAACCCAGAAGTAGCCCGCTCGAATAGTGCTACTGCTGCATCCTACTACTCGTACTGCTACTACTACCACCACCACCACCACGACTACGACGACGACGACTACTACTACTACCTCCACTAGCCACCCCCCCCCGGCCTACCAACCGCCTGGCGCCTCAACCTATCATCACCTTCGTGGGTATTGGATTACGACATCACGAAAGTACTCTAACTACCGAGTAAAAAGGATGTGCTCCTAAACAGTGTTTAGGAGAGGTGGTTGGTAGGAGGGGGTGGCGCCTGCCACTACTACTACTTCTACTACTACTACTGCACTGCTTGTAGGCTTTGAACCCAGTAGTATTCCTCACACTTCGATGTTGTTGCACTGCGTGCTGTCGCAGAAAATCGGACTGTGACAAACTGCAGCTAATGCAGCGAAAATTGTACATGCGGATGCTTTCAACGTTTGCGCGTGCTCACACGAGAATCGTGTCTCGCAAGTTTTCGCTCGTTGACCGCGCAAAGACGCCGTGAATACGCACGTACACGGCTTGCGTGTTTTGATTACGTCGGGGCGCCGCTTTTGATGTAGGCTCGAGGCCAAGGGTTCGCACGCCTCAGCTGCAGCATTCGAGGTATGCTGTGGGGGACGATATGAAATGATGTATGCTGAGATCTGCCACATTGCGCTTGGTATTTACGATATTGTGTTCGTGATAATGTTCACGATACTTCCCCAAAGCCGTGTACAAGTAGTTCAGATCTGGGTGTCAATTTGGGAAGCTTTTTAATTTCCCTCTATGGCTCCTATAGAGGTACCTTTTAATAAATACTTAGAAGGGCCCCAAAACCACAAAACCCATGAATCCAAAGCAGCCTTCCAGGTACGAATGGACAGGCAACTCTTGGCCTGAGCCGGTCAACTTCACTAACTTCACTTCGCTTGCTTCCCTCGTCAAGAGTGCTCCATTTTTGGGCTTTAGACTTTTGGGTTCCGTTCGGGGTGAAGACTTGGTTACTTTGTGGTTCCAGGGGGTGATGTGTCCGCGCAGCAGCTGATTTTGTTGATGGATCGACGGATTGCGAGGTTTCTCAGCCCATTCAGCTACCCGTCGCAGTCGCTGTGGATGGCAATTACATGCTGGCGGTGGGGAGTTTTCAAAGCATCTTCTAGTTCAAAGCCGTGAGTACTCCGGCCCAGATTTTCACAACCGGCTCACAACGTCACCCTAGGGAGAAGGAGTCGAGGCGTTGACCTTGTTTTAAGACTTTTGCATGGACGTTTCTTGCCCGCTGCAAGCCTGTGAGACATGATTGGAGGTACTTGCAGAAAACTCACCGAAGCGGAACTATATGTTCATTTACGAACAAAGTGGCAGCTCGTGGGAGGAGGCCAGCAGAAGCACAGAGGGTCCCAATTTGAGCCCCAAAGCTTTATCGGTCCTTTCTTGCAAGGGCCCTTGCTGTTCAAGCTGTCTGATGCAAAGATATGGTGAGCAGAAGCTATGACACCTCAAAATTGCATGGGACGAGCTGACTGCGGGGTTCTGGTCGCGCCAATTTGCTCTGCAAGTTGGAGGGTGAAGGATTCGACATGGGGCCTTGCATCCTTCCTAGATGTTTGTGTTTGACCCGCAGTGTTCCCCACGACGGCTCGAATGCTTGTTGCGGAGGGCCCCTAAACCCTAAACCCTAAACCCTAAGGGCAGGCCACGAACCTGGCACATCTACAGCGAAACCCAGACCTGAAACCCTAAATCTCAGACCCAGGGGCTTAGGGTTTTTTTGGTCTTTGAATGTGGTGGAATTTCCATATGGGGGGTTTCCGAAAACTAGGTACCTTAGGGTCGTTACTATAAGGGATCTATAAGGGTTCTATAATGGGGATTATGGTAGGGAGTTTCCGAAAACTAGGGGTACCTTATTTTGGGGTCCTTGTAATAAGGACCCTACTATTTAGGGTACTATATTAGGGTCCCCTATTTTCGGAAACTCCCATATCCATGTCGCAGGCACATCCGAGACTACCAGAAAAGACAGCGCGCTACCAGTAGCTGCATGGCGATCCACCCCCCCCCCCGACCTGAAACAGCCCTAAACCCCTAAATCCCTGAACCCTAAACCCTAAACCCGAAAGCACTGAGGCAGGTCTATGGTCAAGAGGTTGGGGAAACATCTCCGCAGGGAAACTTTATCGACGGTGCGGATATTTCCAGCTCTGGCAAGGCAATATTGACAGGAGATTCTCGATCCGATGGGGGTTTGGGGGTTTATGGTTTAGGGTCAGATTTTTTGCCGTTTGGAGGAGTTAGAGGTTGGGGTCCAGGCTGTGCAGGGCTTAGGCTGTGATTTAATTTAAGGCTTTCAGGATGTTACTATAGGGGCCTTATAATTAGTGCTGAACTTCATCTCGCACACCCTCACTGGCAGAAACCCTGTCAGGTTGACTGGGTGGTAGATCATCCGAATTGGGGTTTCCGAACCCATGGTAAACCTCGACCTGCGGAACTTCAGAAAGAAATCCGTTGCTAAGAGGTAACCATGGCTCGCTGAACGGGACGGCCACAGCTTTTTGCGGACAACACAAACTGCTCACTGGTGCTTACGGCTTGGTTTAGCCTGCCCTTAGCAGAACGTAGTCTACGCTGAAACTCAAGGTGTGAAGCCCACCAATGCTCTCCTGAGCCTTGCGCTTCATCAGACAGGTTTGGAGGTGTATCCGGCTATACAACATGAACCCGGAATTCTACACTCCTCCTTTACTCAGCCGTCAGGCTAGAGTCACTCGCCAAGTCTTCTACTTCTAAAGACAGTACTGGCACAAAGTCTTTGACTTAACATGCCCGGCTTGTCGGAGTCCCCTTCATCCCTCACAGGTGTGCACACATCCCCCTCCATCTGAAAAATATACCTGAGAATGAGAACGAAGAACTACAACAGGATCTGTCTGCACCGCCTGCGATCTGTCTAGGAGCTCTCGTAGGCTAGGTCCCTTCCCCTTTGTCTCACCCTGAACCCTAGGATGTTCAACAGGTCTGGTAGGCTCAACTGGCGGTTGGGCATACAGGTGGAAGGCACCTGTTGAGGAAGAGGATGGCTGTCCCCCTCTGGGTTCAGGCTGTTCCCGGTTCCTCCAGTAGGACACTTGTTCCGTCCCTTTCTCACGGAAGGCATTGGTTCCTCACTAAGTGGACTTTCACTGACAGCACTCTCGGTAACAGCACTGTCAATCGCTGCTGCAATGCGCTCCTGGAGCTTCTTTGCCCTTCGACTCTTTTTGTCCAACGACACAGCTCGGACTTGTGCGGGGTGTTCGGTCACCCCTCGTCTGCATGGGGGCCGACAGGTCTCCCACAAGAACAAAGTTGACAGCACAATCAACAGCGTTACAACACCAAGTTCCCAAGGCCAATCAATCTCGACCCCAGTTTCGAGCTCATCAGGTTCCTCGGAGACACCAGCACACAAGCAAGCCTGTAGCAACACTAGCAGACTCCGAAAGCTTGACGTGGATGGGCCACTCACCTGCCTCACTGCAGGGCCGTCTCCTTGATTTCTCCCCGGGTCCTCCCCGAGCTGGAGCAAAGCACATAGGAAGCGCACTCTGCAAGAGGACAACGGCTTGGTTAGGAGATCTGCTTTCTGTGGCACTCCCTTGCAATGCTGGACGGTTCATCCCGACTGCGTCAGCTCCCTGATCTTGCATGCTCGGACCTTGAGATGCCTCGTCCGTTGATTACCTGAGCCTCCAATGAAGGAGATGGAAGCAGTGTTGTCCAGGTGCAACTCAGCTGAGTCGCACTCGATGCCCAAGTCGGCTAACACCGTGAGAAGCGATTCTCCATAGGTGCATTCTTCCACGGCTTGGATAAGGTCTGCTTCGGAAGAGCTGAGCGCTATCAGCGTTTGTTTTGACGCCTTCCATAGAACCGGAACCCCGAAGACCTCTATCACATGACCTCCGTAGGAGTGCTGGCCTCGCGGCGAGAACGAAGCATCAGTGTAGATTCTCACAGGTGGGGCCTGCGCGTCCGGAAGGAGGTGCAGCTTATAGCCCTTGGTCTGGTGGAGGTAGGCTTATAGTAGACGCTGTCCTATAGCTACGGCTCCATGAGGATCCTTGGAAATCTTTGAACAAAGGATGGCGGTGGTATAGGTGATGTCGGGACGAGTTCGCTGCGACAACCACAAACACTCCCCTGCCACCCGTTGGGCGTCTCCTCATCTGCAGGGCCGGGCTGCTCACTTTCCGCGTCCAGCAGCTCCCGAGGACACACGACCTCTTTGACCTGCCCCTTCATGCAACTTGTAGGCCCTCACAAGCTCATCCACATACGCCTCCTGGTCCAAGCTGAAGTGCCTGCACGCTAGTAGCATTGTTGGGCAGCCCCCAGGGGTGATCAACTGTGCGGGCCTGAACTGTCGCTGTCTCCGAAACCTGAATGCTGCTCCACGTGTGCATGGGAGCTTCACAGACTACACCCACTACTCGTCCAGTGTAGGCCCCCCATGACAGGGCCTTCCATACCTCTGGCTTCAGAGTCTCTCCGGTGTGGGAACCGAAAACCAGCAACTCTAAACCTCTAGCCTGGCACATTTGACGCAGCAACGGATCCACAGGATTGGATCCCAACACCAGCACCCAACCAGGTGATTGATGGAGCCGCTTGCGAGTCCTGCGGTTGCATGGTAACCCTTTCAACGCATCCCAACCATTAGCGTCTTGTAGGTCAACCGCAAGCCTGTGGGTAATCCGGTGGGGCACCTCGCGAAGGAATGACAAAAGGCGTGTGATTACCAACGCATTCTTGCAACTGCCCTCACGAAGGCTTCCAGGGCCTCATCGAAGGCCACTCCAGATTGCACGCTGAGTTGGGCCTGCACTCTCTTCAACCTTCCGTCAAGTTCTCCTAACCTAGCACCCTCTAGTTCCCGAACCAACTCAAGCGCCTGCGCCTTGCTTAGCTGGGGGCAACCGGCCTTAAGGCTCGTCTTCAGTCGGCCTAACCGAGGATGCACCAACTGCAAACCTGACTTCCTTGACTACCGTAGTGAACACCCTAGTTGCTCAACTAGAAGACCCAATGGGATGATCGTTTGTGGAGTTGATCCCTCGCCATTGTCCGGGGCCACAAGTGATCCCCCTGGGGTCTGGCGCCAGGTCTGCTTCTGGTCACCTGCTAGCGAGACTGTGCAGGGATGAAGGCTCTGGGTGGCGACTGACTCTTGGTCCAACACGGCGTGCGCAGCTCCAGAATCTAGCAAGGCGGTGGGTTCTTCCTCCTCTGGGGACTCGCTCCTCCTCACTGCACGCACCTGTGGTCTTAGGTCTGCTAGCTGTGCTTGGATTGTAGGAACCTCTGATCCACCTCCAACGTCTGTGGTGGATGGTTGGGAAGCCCCACCTGCACCAAGAGAGGCGGTCGGTGTCGCATCTTGAGGGCCAGCACTGACTGACAAGGCCTCACGCAGAACGCCTGCTGCGTCCGTTAGGACCTTCCTCAATCCAATTTACCCTTCGCATTTGCATCACTCCTGGCTGCTTTGGCTGAGCTTGCTCCGTCGTCACGCTTAGCCTGGGCCTGACCGCCAAGGGTGGGACAAGCATCCTTTCGGTGCCCCTTTCCACCACAAGCCATGCACCTTTCACCTCGTTCACCCTTTGGTATGGCGTTCCAGTCATGCATGAAACGACACTCCTTGCCTCGCCGGCACCCTTTCCCTTCTTGGTACCACTTGCAAGGTTTCTTGGGCGACCCATCCGGTTGCGGAGTAGGCTGAGGCTTCGGCGGTCTCGTCTCCTTCGCCCCAACAACAGGAGGATCACTTGTGGAAGTGCGGGCCTCCACCTGCCTGACGCCTTTGGTGCCTTCTGCCTTGGCGGACAGCGTGGTTGCACTGCTTGCGGACTCCGTCACACGCGCTACACCTTCCAACTCGGCCAAGAGGTGCTCGTAGTACTCGTCCACCTTCTTCGCCGTGGGCTGTGTGTCCAAACACAGGGACGCCCGCACGAGATTGCACCTGAAGGCTAGCGACGAGTGAGCCTTGAGGACACTCCCAGTGATCCCCCCCAGGGACTGAATGGACACTGCTGCGTCCGGGGCTGCCCCTCCAAGATCACTCAACTGCGTCATCCACCTGCGCCAAGTGCGCAGTTTGAGCACGGCGTCTATGGCCGAGTCTGCAGCCTTCGGTGACTGCACCTGCCTCAAAGCCTCTGCCCTCTCCGCCACGCCCCCAGGCTTGTATATAGTATACAAGCGACACATCAGACCCAAGACGCCCGTGATGCGAGCTGCGGAAATCTCGGACTTCACAGAGTCCGGGCAGCATTGGATGATCAAGTGCTCCATGCGATGTCGTACACGAGCCCACCTAGGGTCCTTGTCCACTGTGGAAGCTGGCACCTTCAACCTGACACGGGCAATTGGCGTTGCAGGCACGTACTCGCTGTGGTACCAGGTCTGCGCTTCGGACAGCACCTGCCGCCAGCACTCTCCTGAAGAGTCTGACAAGTCGCTCATCGAAGGGCCCACCGAGTGGACCCAGTCCGAGAAGCCCAGTGCTCCTTCAGGCGTTCGTTGAGGAAGCTTGATGAGTTCTGTCACTCCTGGTCGCACCACTTCCACTGCAGCGCTCACGCCTCCTCCTGGGCTGGCGCTCTTTGATGCGGCTAAACCAGCAACGACATTCTGGAGCTGAATCATCCCAGAAAGCATAGCGTCCAACGGGTTGGGCGTTGCTCCTGCCTGATGTCCCGTAGAGGCCTGAGGGGTTGCCGAGGACTTAGGGAGAACCGTAGGGCCTAAACCCGAATCTGCACCTGATGCAGCACCCTCCTGGGCTCCTTGCTGGAGGCTGTCAGCCACCGCAACAGACGGGGCTATGGGCTGAGGACCTAAACCCAATCCTAGGGTTTGGGGGTTGGTGCTTTGTGCCGACTGGGCGGGACTCGGAATCCCGAGGGGAGGCACATAACTGCTCGGTGCAGGACTGCGACCTGGGAGGCCCGACAGTGACAAAGCTTGCTGAGATGGGGATGCAACTGCAGAAGGTGGGGTTGGCCATCCACCCGGGGCAGACGACTGAGACACAGGAGCCTTACCAGGAGCCTGTTGAACAAGACCCATAATGTTCCTCCATAAACCACTCAACCAACCGCTTCTTCCTGGAAAGGGACCCATCCCATCTACAACAGCATCACCTGCCACTACCTGCCTCAGCATCTGGTTTTCCTCTACCAAAGAAGCTACCCTCTGCTGAAGCTCACTCTGCGCTACCATGTAGGAATGCATCTGTCTCCTCACTTCTGCCTGAATGGCTTCGGCTTGGACAGACCCTGAGCTTGCAGAACGTGGTATAGCCGGAACCGCAGGCTTTTCAATCCCTCGATCACCTCCAGCGTACAACAACGGGGCCTCGTTGGTCATCTCACGCAACCGCTGTGCCTGCTGTGGTGAAAAAAGTCCTTCAGCAGCTCGTTCCTGTAACTCTCCAGAAGTCAAGTCAACACCCGACCCCATTGTCACGAAACCAGTATCTGCTGACCCTGCTTGACCACTCCCTCGGGGAGGCTCCTCCTGACTCAGAAAGCTTGCACTAGATCCAGCCTTGGCCTTCGGGATCACACCTTGTACCTTAGCAGCTACGTTCGCCATGACACGCCCTGCAGCAGACCTCAGTGTCCCTCCCACGCCAGGCTCTTCCGAAGCCCTGGCAGGCTCACCAGCATCTAGCGCCCTCTTTATTCCCAGGGCCTCGGTCCGACCAGGAGCGGGTCGGACCTCACTGTCCATCATCATTGGACCAACTTCACTCACGGAACCAAGTGTTCCGTTCAACAGCGGAGTCGCACCAGCGATTTGGGCGCCCATAACCTGCTGAACTTCATCTCGCACACCCTCACTGGCAGAAACCCTGTCAGGTTGACTGGGTGGTAGATCATCCGAATTGGGGTTTTCCGAACCCAGGGTAAACCTCGACCTGCGGAACTTCAGAAAGAAATCCGTTGCTAAGAGGTAACCATGGCTCGCTGAACGGGACGGCTCACAGCTTTTTGCGGACAACACAAACTGCTCACTGGTGCTTACGGCTTGGTTTAGCCTGCCCTTAGCAGAACGTAGTCTACGCTGAAACTCAAGGTGTGGAGCCCACCAATGCTCTCCTGAGCCTTGCGCTTCATCAGACAGGTTTGGAGGTGTATCCGGCTATACAACATGAGCCCGGAATTCTACAATTAGAATAGGGTTTTGGGGTATATTATATTGTACTTTTCATAAGGAACCCCCCAAACCCCATTCTAATTATTAAATTAAGGCCCCACATACTATGCGGGTGAGAATCAAGGCAGCCATTGAGTTGAAATCATTTTCCATGGTGAGGGGTCGTACAAGGGAAACAAAGGGGTACGAGAGGGAATGCAACGAGGTCACAGCGGATAACCTTAAACCAAAAACACCCTAAACTCCACCCTGAGCCCCAAAACACCTACACCCTAAGCCCTAAACCCGAAACCGCCAACACCCCCAAAGCCCTGAAGCCCTAAAGCCCAAACCCCCCAAAACGCCCTAAGCCTCAACACTTTCAATCCAGCGGATGCCGTACTCGGGCAGGGGGCCAAAAGAAGTTAAATGCCGAGCGCTCTAATATAGAATATGGTTCCTTTCAAGGGGTCTATAAGGGCTACTATAAGGGCTACTATAAGAGCTAAGAGCTATTATAATGATTTAATATAGGGGCCTAAAAAATTGACCAATACTATTTTGGGGCTTCCTTCAAAGACAAAGTATAGTATAATGGGCCCCGAAACCCTATTCTAATTCAAGGGATCTTTAGTGGGACCGCCGGTTGCACAACCAACTCGGAGCGCAGAGCCGTAGAAAAGGGCTCTCAAACAGAACAAGCCCGAAGCTACTTGGAGGTTCATGGGTAGTTATAACTAGGGTCATAAGTAGGATAGCTATGGTCTGGCTATGGTTTAATCTATATATGAGCGGACTTATAGCCCCACTGATAACTACCCAAGAACCTCCAAGTACGCTGTTTTGTCTCAAGAGGCCTTCCCCCCCTTAAATGTTGTGATCTTCCGAAGCAAAAACCAGCTGTGTCGATCCAGCCGTGAATCTCGAAGGGTTCCCCAGCCCGTCAGAGGTTTTACAAGGTTCAGGGCTCAGGGCACAGTGTATTTAAGGGGTTAGGTTCAGAGCTTAGGATCTAGGCCCTTTAGGAATCAGTCTTTCAGGAAGGTTCCTCTGTTGTTTTCGGGATTTCGGAGTAGGGCTTCTGGAAGTTCTTCACTTTCCGTGGGTCAAAGTAGCCGCACATGAAAGTTTGACAGGTAACGGAGTCTAATGTTCTAGGTTAAGGGTTTATGGTTGAATCGGGGTTTGGAGTCTAAGGTCCTAGGTCTAAGATACATATCTTGTTGTTTTGGACCTCCAAGGTTTCACGCAATGTACGAAGGGTGTTTCTCTTCGAGAGGGACGCCGATGGAATTTGGGGACCAACCCAAACATTGGTCTTCAACGAAACTGCCACTGCAGACGACGGCGCTGTGGGCATCGGTGACACGGCGGCGGTAGTGACCTATTTTCCCACAGAATCTGGTTTTGATTATTGGTTGCAACTCCACTGCACCGACAACTCCGACGCCTTCTTACAGGTACTCGTACTACCGGCGCTTCCGACGTGCACGCCGTGCACGCTGCCCAAAGTGGTGTGCTGCAGTCCGTTGNCTCCGACGCCTTCTTACAGGTACTCGTACTACCGGCGCTTCCGACGTGCACGCCGTGCACGCTGCCCAAAGTGGTGTGCTGCAGTCCGTTGGTGGCACTGGCGGTGCAGGCGATGCAAGCAGGTGTAGAAAGCCTCCCACGGTCTGAAAGTTTTGAAGGCTTTCCTTGTTCTTGGTGCATGCGTGCATGCGTGCGTGCGTGCGTGCGTGCGTGCGCGCGTGCGTGCGTGCGTGCGTGTGTGTGCGTGTGCGTGAAGGTTTGCTGCAGAAGTAGAGTTTCAAGATTGCAGGAGTGGTGTCAGTGGTGTACTACAGAGTTTGAGTTGGAGTTTCTTCGCTTTCGAATCCTCTTTTCCCTTTATCCAGAACCCCCCCCAAAAAAAAAATCGAAACTTATTTGGGAACCCTAAACCCTAAACCCTTAAGTTAAGGGGGTCCTCGTCAGGATGCAGGATGCCGAGTGTTTAGGGTGCTGACGCTCGCTGTTTGAGAACTTGAGGGACTTTTCTAATCGGCTGGAGAGTTCTAGACGTGGGCAGCAGGGGCAAGGTTGAGGAGAATCGCGTTTGACTTGGAGTTTTCGAAGTATCCAGCTGCGGTGGTCCGATCTTTTGGCCAGACTTCGAGAGCTGTATAATATAGCTGCACACGACAATCTACTCCCCACTTCACCCACCAAAACAATGCCTGGTCATGAAGCCCTAACAATGGCACCCCTTGAGAATCCCAAACCCTTAACCCTGAACGGTTCATGCAGTTGAGGGTTTAGGGAGCTTGAACCCCGCGCCACCCCCAGCAAGCTTGGGCTTCAGTGTCACTGTCTCGGACTTCGTTCTGAATTTTCAGAGTTTCTATAGCTTCGGACGTCTACTTGAAGATATGGGACATGAACTGACACCCGAACTCACTTTGAGCATACACTATTCAAGAACGACAGTCGTCAGAGAGCCATCACCATCACCGGACACCCTGGCTGGCAAAACAAGAAGTTTAGGGATCAGGGTTCAGGGTTTAGAGTTTAGGGTGCATGGCCACTCTACTCTTCCGAGTCGTCACGGCAAGACAAAAAGGGAAAGTCTCTGTGTCGATGGATGGCATCGTGAAGCGATGTCCCTCTGGTGTGCGTGGAGGCCGCGGGTTTTGAAGACGAGGTTTGATTCAGAGGTCTGAATTCTGAAAGGTTTGCAATATCTCTCGACAGTTTTCTTTTAGACTTCTACGGGATGTTTGGGCTGCGGGGTTTCGATGTTCGGGCCTAGGGATCAGGCTCGGGTTTTCTTCTTCATGAGCAAGGCTGGACCTTCCCGGGTTTTCACAGCCTACCATGATTTCAAGATTGGTGCAGGCGCTTGCGCTGCGGCGGGGATCTTGGCCGCGCACTTCCTAAACCCTAAACCCTAAACCCTAAACCGATTCTGGCTGGGGGTTCGATCTTCGATAAGATGCAGACATCTGCAAGGAGAGTGGAGCGTTCCCCCGCCATATTCACACAGGCTGCAAGATGTCTGTCTTACCTATACAGCAGCTACCGAGTCCCAGTCTTTCCGTGCCTCCAGACCGAAGCCATTTCATCCCAGAATCCGTAACCCTGAACCCCATAGCTGGAAATCCTTGTAAGCCCAAAAAGGCCAACAATTCCCTGAGTCCTTGCGAAGCACCCTCAATCCTAAACCCTGAACCCGACAACCCTAAACCCTAAACCCTAACCCCTAATCCCTAATCCTTAAACCCTGAACCCTAAACCCTAAACCCTAAATCCTAATCCCTAATCCGCAAACCCTAATCCCTAAACCCTAAACCCTAAACCTAATCCTTTCTGGGAAGGCGCTTGGGGACGAGGCTCGGCTCGTTTGGAGGGCACCATGGCTTTCGGTCCAATTGGGTGCTATAAGGGGGTTCGGAGAAAATAGGGGGTACCTCAGGGTTCCTTTGTACACACAGGGTTACTATGAGGGCACTATAACGGTTCCTTTGGGCTCTATAAGGGTTTCCGAAATATAGTACCGTAAATAATAGGTTCCGTATTATAAAGACCCCGAAAGAAGGTACGCTTAAATTTCGGAAATTCCTAGAAGGGTCACTATAGAGCATAGGGGCTACTATGGACATTTAGTTGCAGGGTTACTGTAGTTTTATGTTAAAGGGTTACTACAGCAATCGGGTTTTATTTACAAGAAGCATATCACAAAAGCCATCTTGAGATCTACAGTGCTGGCTTGGCACAATCCTTTCGAACGGTTGTTGCCGAGAAAGCACCAACAAATCCGACGTTGAGCCGCAAGCCAAAGCCATAAGCCCTATCGAAATTGGCCACGGTACCTATAAAGGAGAGTATGCTTCTTGTCAACAAGGTCACTTCGTGCTTGTTTTAGGGGGAGGTGCCTAAGAGCTTGACGCTGGCTTAGGAATTCGGGAAGGGGTTTTGAGACCCTAAACCCTAAACCTTAAACGCTTTCTCGCTTTAGGGCTTTGTTCCCAGCTCCGAAATCGTAATCTCCGATCTGGGCACCGAAGGATCTGTAAACGAACGCAGGCATGTAGTCTTCCTTAAGCCCCGTCCCAGACGCGAAACCGCCTAAACCATGAAAGTCTGGTAGTTGGTGGGATAGCCGACTTTGCTCAGAAGGATGGTAACAGCTGGATGGCAGAATACACAGGCACGATTATGGCTCGGCTAACAGAGCAATCGGTGTGCCTACCCCAGCTACCCCGACTGAGGAAGACATCATGTTTTCGGAAATCTGCTTCTCTGTTTGTGCCAATGGATCTAGGCCTTCTTCGCGTCTTTTTCGTGCCGACTTCATGTTGGCATCTTCCACGATTCGCCATCTCTGCCGCATCCGATAGAACATCTCAATCATTCTTGCCACCCTTCTTCGTTAAGGAGTTTGCGAGTTGAGCTTCGGAGTGCACCCATCTGATCACCAAACCCGTGTTGTTCTTGGTCCTCGTTTCTGCCCCCTTGATGGAAGCCACTTCACACGTGAGCTTATCATACACGTTCCGGGAGTCTGTCACCAAGCAGCCAGGGAATTTAGCCACAGCTTGATCGGGGTCTCTGGTGTCAATCCTGCCATGTAACATTTTGCTTCCACTGATAACGTGCATCATATAAGGCATCTTCAACGTTGACGGCAGCCTGGTACTGGTTACCTCCGATTTCTCTAATAAGGCGCTGATAGGTCCACGGCGTCTGTTGATCCTGAGACAGGGCCTCAACAAGTTCCTCTCGCATACTAGCTGGGCGCAATTGTTCAGGACTACATTTTATCAATTGTCGACCTCGTACGCACCAAATGGAATGACTGGCGCGCAACTCGCTTTCGCGACCCTTTCTAGTCTCCATGGCCAGGACCCGTGCTGGGCCCAAGAACCGACCTTGGTTGGTTCCTGGCTGACGTTTGTTCTTATTGGATTCTTGAGCACCAAGTCACCAGGTTGGTAATGATGGAGAGGTCGGGTTCGGGAGTTCAGGGCTTTTGTTACTCTTTGTTGAGCCTGCCAATCTGCCAAAGCCTTCTCGGCCTCAGCACGCCTCTTCAGGGGATTTATTCAGGACAGGTTGAACAGGCGCGAATCCCCCAACGAGCTCACGCTGATTGAAAGTGTTCACAGCCAAACTCAAACACTCCTCAGCACTAATGTCGGGATCTGACGATGCCAACTTTGATATTAACTGCTTGATGCCTTGCACTGCCTGCTCCGTGGCACCGATCTGCCAATGTGCTTCACCAGCAATGTTATCTAGATAGATACTGTGACGATCGCAAAACGCAACAACATCCTGACCCCTGAAGTTTCCAGCGGGATCCACTCGCAGGGTTTTGGGCTTTCCGAATATCTGAATCCAGCCCTCCATCAGATAATGCATACACTCAACACCACTAGGAGTTTTCTTGTGACCTTTCGTGAGAATGCGAGCAATCCTAAATCTCGACCCTTCGTCAATGACAGCCATGAAATTCTGGGGGCTCTCCGGTTTTGGGATGTGTCCAGTGTCCCATGTCTGCCGAAACAGTATGAAACTTCTGCGGAAGGGGCTCCAAAGAAGCTGCCTGCCTAGGTTGCACACGTGCTTTCTCCTGACATACGGAACATGTGAAATCACGAGCCAACTGAAGAAACAAGGGATCAGCATTCCTCCGCTTCAAGGCCTCAACCATGTGGCGCACGCTACCGTGGCCAGTGGCCGCATGTAGAAGGTACAACTGCTTCTTGATTCTTTCATGTTCCTTGACTCCTTGATGTTTGAGGGGCCCCGACCTGTCTTAATCACAAAGGCTTCGGCTTCGGCATGGGAAGTGGGGATCTCAACATGATTCACGATCATACGTTCCGGCACGGGGAAATCCAGATCCCTCAACAGACCCTGCAACTCCGAACCAACCCCTACTTACAAAAGCACTCACCACGACGCGGTTGCCTTGCCAAGCTTCCGTGGCGTGCCACTGCTTGGCCTCGAAAGACACCATCTGATGCCGAGTTTCTTCAATGTGTGCCAATCGCGTCTCACCGTTGGGCAACACCTGGGCGCGGGTCTTTTGACGGGAGTTCTTGGGCGGCCCTTCTATCCAGAGCCCTCCGTGTTGATAGGAGGAAACCCCGATGAGAAAGTTGGGACACCCTTCTTTGTTGTGGTGGTCTTTGCGCACGCTAAGAGTTCCGTGGTCGTTAGTCACAAAAGACGTGCAGATGATTTTGTCCTGGGACCAGTGTTGCAGATACTTCAGGACATACCTGCACACATTGGGGAACTGCAAAGTGCATTTCGTCACACAACAAACCATACTTATCCCGAATCTTCGCAAACAAGGGCAGTCTCCAAGCGTGGCACCGGTCTGGCAACATGACGCTGACGTGATATCCCTGTTGTATACACGCATGCATGACACACGTGCGCGCGACATACTCTCTGAGTGCCTCGTGACGGGAAGCCTGGAGCTGGTCTTTCTGTTCTTCCGTCCGTTGGTGGATGTTTGTTAAAGGGCTGTAGGGTTCGCTACGAGGGTTGAGCCAAATGTGTTGAGGGCGCTCAAGACGAATACGGTCCAGAAACAGGCGAAGGCCTTCCTGGTTGCTGAGATCACATGAATCCCACGGGCCACACACAATGGCGGCATCGGTTCTTTTTGCTCTTTCTTGAAGTGCCTGTGAAAGTAAAGTTGTGGCCGCTCCACGACCATATTCCATGAGCGCTGGACCCTGAAAACCCGCAAGACCCTGAAACAAATCCGGAACCACACTATACGACTGATCCTCTAAGGTTCTGGCTTGTTGCTCACTCAGTTCTCTGACATCCTCAGAAGATCCCTGACGCAGCTGATTACTCAAGCGTTGCGCAGGTGCGGTTCCTCGTCTCGTGCTTCATGGTCCCTGGTGTGGATCACTCCCCCCTCGGCGGTGTGTGGATCTTGTGGAAGGAGGCATCGCTCTGCTCCGACGTCTCGGTCTCGGTTGGGTACCCCTTGCCCGACTGCTTGCGCACCCTGTCCCCCTTAATCTCCTTGAGCTCGTCCCGCATCTCGCTCAGGAGGCTCGCAATCATATCGATCTTCTTGTCCTGGTCCTGAAACTTCTTCTCGGTGGCATCGTGGCTGCTCGAGGCGGCCTCGAAGGTCCCGGATGGGTTCGATACCTTCGCCTTGAGAGTCGTTGGGATCACCGCTGGAGGCTTGGAGCGGTGGGCTTCTCCATCAGCGTCTTCTGCTCCTCCAGCCATGCCGCCAAACGATACAGACCAGGCTCGCATTCATGATCGGGATTCTCGCGCAGTGACCATCGTCCACTGCGCGTACTCCTGGTGCTCCGGCTTGAGCATGTGTGTGAGTTGGCTGTTCTTCCCGAAGCCCAGCAAGTCCTGGCCCTCCGCCGGCACGGTCTGATAGATGTGCTTCATGGCTGCACTCTCGAGCTGTGCGATAGCAGAGTTCTGGCCCAGTTCCAGGAACGTTCTGGCAATGCTCTACCAATGTGGCCTTCTTCTTGGTCGCCTTGCGCAGCTCCCTCACAGCCTCCTGCACCGAGATCTTTGGCACGTTGCGGTCCGAGCGTGTGACGCCATTGTACTCGTCGAGCTCTTGAATGCGGTGCTGAATCTCGATCTTGGTCCATGCCGTGTGCGCATGCTCCTGTGTTCCGTCCACAGCAAGTCCTTGAGCTGAGGACGCGTCATGCGGTGCATGGCCGATGTGCGATGGCGAGGATGAGCACAATGAAGTAGCGCACGTCACTTGACACGAAAGAGGCTTCCGCATCGTCTCTGATTCAAAGGCTACCGGCACATCGAGAGAAGCAGATTGTTCACACAACCCCTTCTTTAAACCCCTGTCACCAGTCTTAACCTCAGTCGACTGTACAAAACCTCGGCTAAGATTGGTCTCTACCCCTGGCATTCCTGGTACCACTGCTACACTGTGAACCTTCGATTTTCCCGCGGTCTGAGAGAATCGAAGGAGCTGTGCTGTCCCTCGGCATTCTCCACACATGCCTGAAGGCTCGGTACCTCCGTCTTCGCGTGGTACCCTTGCTGTAGCTAGCAAGTCTTCGGTCATAGGTAGTAGCTGGTGCTCTGTGGCTGATCTCTCAGCCTTCACTACACGCCGAGGGTCAAGAGCCCTGAAACATATCAAATCCTCGGCGAAATCTACAACGGCCTTCATCTTTCGCAAGGAGTCTACGCTCAACTGCAGAGGCCCATCACCCGTGTCCAAGCAGTGCACGCGAAGTTCACCTTGCCGCTGATTAGCTGCGATCCTGAGGTTAACGGTTGAGGCACACTGATTTTCCCCACCATTCCCGAATCCGAAGATGGGCCGATCACACAAATCAACAGCGGCAACTCCTGGATCACCCCGCTTGGCCTGATTAATGGACATGATGGGCTGACACTGATGCTAAGGTCCTGGTGGCCCCGCCGTCTATGCTTCTGCAGTGGTGGGGCCCACCGTGTAAGCCGCCTCCGGCTCGCCGTCATGAAAGTAGACGAAGGAAGATGTCGCCTCAGCAGCCGTAGTCATCTGGGCACTTTGAGGAGGTTGCGGGCAGTTTGCCACCCGATGTCCCACTCGGCCACAACGGAGGCAAGTCATGCGTGAGTCATCTCGTTCTGGAGCCGTAGCTCCGCTACCATGAAAGTCTGGTAGCTGGAAGGATAGCCGACTTTGCTCAGAAGGATGGTAACAGCTGGATGACAGAATACACAAGCACGATTATGGCTCGGCTAACAGAGCAATCGGTGTGCCTCCCTTTCCTGCAATTTCGGGCCCATCCAAAGCTGAGAGAACAAGTGGATGCTTCCAGAGACGCTGAGTGAGGGCATCTACTCAAGTGTTTCACTAACAAACCCTACACTCTGCGAGAATTCTGCGAGGACCTGCTGCTGCTACCCAATGAAGCTGTAGTACTTCACTACCAAGTTCCCTAGACCCCAGGTGCTAAACCCGAAAACCCAAGCCTCAAAGGACGCCTTACGCTTTAAGTACTAAACCCCTACACCCTAGACCCACACTCTGTGAAACCTTAAACCCTAAACCGCAGAGGAAACTGCAAATTCTTCACTTTTTTATTAATACGAACCCACCATATCTAAATCCACAACCCAAGCCCCAAAGGCAGCTTTCATCTGTAAAGCTTTTAAGACCCTAGACCCTGAATCTTGAACCCTAAACCCCGAACCCTAAATTGAGGCGTCGGCCGCGGCGGTGCTTTGCCACCCTGGCCGAGGATGTGGCGACCTATGCGAGCCTGGGCCAGCGATGCAAGGATTCGGGGTTAAAGGGAAACTAAGGGGCTACGAAAGGGTTGCTAAAGGGAAACTAAAGGGTGGCTAAAGGGTGACTGAAGGGCTACTAAAGGGAAACTAAAGGGTTACTAAGGGGTTGCTAAAAAGGTTACTAACGGGTTACTCAAGGATCACTGAAGGGTGCGAAAGGGTTCAGGGGTTAAGGGATGCAAGGTTCGCAGAGTTGGGATGTAGAGGGTTTAGGTTTTGGGTGAAGGTTCACGGGCTCAAAACTTAGGGCATCTTCACGAGGGCATGCACCAAGTTGTTCGGAATATGAGCCCGCTCGAGGGGTTTTGGGTTTAATTAGAGATTTGCGGTTGAAGGGGTGGGGTTGATAAAGGTTTTCTGCATGGTTCCCACCTGCTTGCACCATGTGGGACAGCCCCCCCACCTTAGAATGTATAAGGAGGTGGGGTGTGGTCGAGCCACAGATATACATCAACTCTCGCTGTTAATCCTTACAGCATGTGCGTGGCCGCTGTGTATAAGTCTTTTTTCCGAAAATCGCTCAAGCATATGTGGCTCGGCTCGAAAATAGCTTGGGCGGCCTTAGGCTCTTTGAGTCTGTCGGTTCGGTGCTGGAAATCCGACCTCCAGATGGTGCACACACGGTAAGCAGAAAGATTTCCATCCCACCAGAACTTGACGTGTGCCTTGCGCTCGACCGATTTGCTTTCTTTGAGATTCTTTTCTTTGAAAGAATTGAGTTCTTTCTATATTCCCACCAAGACTTGTCCTCGACCGATTTGCTTCCTTTGAGAGACATGATTTCTACAAAACCCGGTATTTACATCCCGTACTTGCGACTCAATTGGTGGCGCGAGGACTCAGACTTTGCTCAGTACATCTTTCCTCGGTAATACTGGGCGGGTACACGCCAACCCCGCTGCTTTCTATACTAATTTACCTTCAAACCGATGTGGTTTCGCAAAGGTCTTTGAACAGCTATATACATCACTTCAGCATTCGTATTTATACGGTTTCGTTCGTATGTAAACAGCCGAATGTTTCTTCTAAGTTGCGGCTTGCTGCGATAATCAGTTCGCATGTGGGATCAGGAGGCGTGGAACCACCGTCTCACGACTCTGGCGCCCCAAGCCTGTTCTTCTTTCAAGCCCTAACAGCCTTATCGGGCTTGGTAGGTTCATGTTCCTGAATCCATGTTATGAGGCTTAAGGCTTACATTGGGGGTTTTGGTGGGTGCAAAAAGGGTTCCTCAGGAATGTGGGTGAGCATGTTGCGGGTATTTACCAGGATGCAAGGAATGAAGCCACGTACCGTGAAAAGCTTTCCTCTGTTGATGCCACTTGCGGCGCACTAAACAAAATCATTGCCAGTTTCCACTGGTTGTAACAGCACTTGCCTGTTCTTTCTGTTACACTTTCGTCGCACATGACTTAGAATCCGACCCAATAGGAATAAAAACCCGATTTCAGGTGAGCTGTATTGTTTTGGGGGGTTCTTTGCACCGGCTTCTTCAGGAGGACCCTATAAACACTGATATGAAACACCGAAACCCGTATACATCAATTAAATTTCGTGTAGAAAGTGTCAAAACCGCGAACCAACGTAAACCATTAGGAGGCCCGTTCAAAGCTCTTACGGTACGGACCCTAAGCCCCAGCCTAAACCCTAGCGGATTCAGGAATATGAAGCCCACGCCGGTGAACCTGCACAGCTGGCTCGCCGAGCTCATTGAGCCAGTCCAGATCGCGTGCCTTGGGTGAACTTGAGGCCTTTAGGAGGGCCGCTACCTTGGGATACAGGTTTTATAAGCAGTCTAGAAGAGTTTTTGTAAGGGCTCTTTTTGGCTTCTGGTCTAGGATGTACATGGGGTTTCTGTGGGTTTTCCGTCGGTTTATTTGTTGGTTTGTATAAGGTCTCGCATAGGAATTATAGGTGTCGCAGTTTACTAGGATTTGGTCTATACAGGAGGTTGTGGATATGTAGCTTGAATGCATTCTGACTGAAGTCCCAACACCTCTTTTCTGAAGACCATCGCTGATTGCAAGGTTCCTAAATTTCTGCAAGATTTTACCATCTTGTTCTAGCTAGTTACGTTCACTCTCATTGATGGGGACGGGGCCATAATATCCTCTGCGCCGGCCCATCGCACGAAGGGCATACTGTTGAGTGCGGCCGGGGATGGCCGTTTGCATTGGCCATGGCTGGAGGTGGCCCCTGGTATCACCGCAGTAGTGATACAGTCTCTGCTTCGTGCAGCAGTGTCCCGTGCTTATTACCTTCATGAAAGATCACATCGGGAACCGCTTTGGGTCTGTGAAGTTGGTTGTCTTGCCAAAGGTGCTTCCAACGCTTGCTAGCTTGTCCCTGCTAGTTTGGTGGGGGGGGGGGGGGGGNGTAGGGGGGGGGGTATGGGGCCTTAATACCTATAATAAGGACTTAATCAGGAAATTCAGGTGATGCTGGTTGCTTGCGCTGCTGTTCGTAGGGCCATGAGACTTTTGGAGCCCTGCAATCATTTGCGTTCAACCCGTTCATGGGGGTGGATACAACACGGACGACGCGGGTGCCCGTCCTTTTGCCAAGGGACGACTTTCACTCACTCATTCACTCACTCATTGACTCACTCACTCTTACTCAGTCACTCACTCACTCAGTCTAGTCGTGAAGCCCCCTAAAAATTGAATCCCATATCACTTATAGTAACCCCTATGGAGAACCTTTACAAACAATGCAGGGTTTAGCTCTGGCTAGCTGATTGGGTGCTTGTCTGGAACAACCCTGTAGAACCTGCAGAGAACCCTTCTAGAACCCTGACAGCACGGCGGCAAAAAAGGGCCCGCTGGCAGAGTTCAGGGTGTCGATTTGGGGTTCATAGTTCAAGGTTGACGCTTTAGCTTCAGGGTTCACGTTTTGGGGTTCATGGTTTCGTGTTTCGGGCTTAAGGTTTAGAGTCGTGAAAACCCCAACAGCGTGAGAAGAACTAGGTTCGGGTAAGATTCGCCCGAACCCCACAACGAGGGGGCTTGGTCGGCCACCTCAGACGGTTAAGGTATTATCGAAAGCCATCTAACACCAGGCCTTAGCAACAAGTCGTGTGATACACGGCCCTGCTGTGTCGTGTTCCTGCTGTTTCTCTGCTTCGATGCGACTGCGTGGCGAGCATTATCTTCCAAAGCCCAGGCTTTCAACCCTCAAACCTGAGCCCAGCAACCTAAGCCTAAACACTATGGCTACAAGACCGTAGACAGCCTTGTAACTCCTCATATAACCCTAGACCCTAAACCCCAGGAAGTTCCTCAGCAACGAGATGCCAGTGCGTTATGCAGAGCGCATTCGCTCTATTGACGCCTGCGTCGCAATGAGTGCAGTGTAATATAGGGACCTTAAACAACTATACTAATTTGGGGGTTCCGTATTAGCATTATAATATAATACACCCCCAAAACCTATTCTAGCTATTAAGGCCCCTGCATTAAATGTAGGAGTTCTGTGAAGCAACCTCGGTCTCATACCGGAAGGTACTTCGAGGGCAATGCAGGATTCTGTCCGTGAGCAGTATGGGCTCTCATTATACTGGGTGAAACCTCAGGCGTTTCTTGATCAGGTTTGGACGACGACGTCTGCGTCATCTACCAAGTGTCAGTGAGCTTCAAACACGCACTACACCATACTATACTTTATGCTGTGCTACATCTTGCTACCGTCGCTGTCATGCTTTGTGATGCGGAGGATTTCATTGAGTCCCCTGAAGCTTGAGGTGCAAGATCAGCAACGACAAAACCTTTCCTACATGCATCCCAATTTAGAAAGTAAACCCTTGAACCCTAAAGCTTAACACCGAAACCCTTAAACCCCAAACAACAAAAACCGGGATGACTCTACTGTAGGGTTTTTAATAATTACCTACACTGTTTTGGGGGGTTCCGTTTTACAATTGTAGTATAATGGGCCCCAAAATCCTATTCTAATTACTCAGGCCCCTACATTAAATGTAGGAGTTCTACCAAAAAAAGCTGGGATGACTCTAGAAGACTCCGCTTCCACTGCCCAGGAGAGCCTCCCCGAGTGGGAAGGTATCACGGAGCTGGTGGAGGCGCATAGGGCTCAGGGTTCAGGTTTAGGGTGTAGGTATGTGTAGAACTTTAAGGGTTTAGGGTTTGGGGTTCAGGTTTAGGGTGTAGGTGTGTGTAGAACGTTTTAAGGGTCTAGGGTCTGTGTTTCAGGTTTAGGGTGTAGGTATGTGTAGAACAGCATGTTGTGGTCCTATGTTAGAATATGTCTCTGGGGCACTACGGTATGTTATGGTATACTACTGTTGATGGTCAAAATCCTGCATTACCCATAATTAGGAATATACCATAATTAATTCCCATAGTTTAGGGTCCTTAAGGTAATGCAGGATTTTGACCATCAACCGTATCACAGGACAACAGCTCGCCAAACGACCAGGTCCTGTGGCCTGCTCCCCCTTCCTCACGCAAGGTCCCGCAAGGCCATCTGCCAAGAACTACCTCAACCCTGAATAACCGACCTTTTTAGGGTTCCTGATTATGATTTCCGTATATAAGTCCCTAAAGAGGTAGGTTATTCCGGGTTCAGGTATATCATAGTATGTTTTTTGGCTCCGCCACGCGGGCCACACAAAAACGACCTCTGTGCTTCTCCACGGCATATATGCATGCTACGGTCGAGGTCCTACACATGTCGAAACTGTCGTAGTATGATAGAACATTTACGTAGATGTCGGTATGATACAACTTTTCATGTCATGGTCGACAGTTATCGTCCGTCCTAGGTAAGCCGTCGTGTTTGTCCTCTGTCTTTCTGTGTCACGGATATGGAAGCAGGGAGCGGGCACATCATGAGCATGACTGCCATAAGGGGGCTTAGCAATCAGAATAGGGTCTTTGGCTATATGACAGTCGAATCAGATGGGGACACCAAGGGATAGCATTATTCATTATTGAGGTCGCTGCATTACTACTGTGCATGCGTTTTTTGGGGTGCGTCTGGTGTTATCTAGTGTTGCTAGCCAGTGTGTGGTCAGCAAGCCCGACCAGTTTGCAGCATGCTACCTACCTTCAATCGCCTAAACCCTGAACCCTAAACCTTAAACCCTAAACCAAGACTCTTAAAGTGAAGTCAACTGCGGAACAGCTCCGAAAGCGAAGATCGGATTGGCAGGGAAGAGCCACGTGGGATTGCCTGCCATAATGTAGGAACCTGATTAAGAAACCCTGGCCCTATAACCCCCACGTCTAGTAGGATTCATATAAGGAGCCCTAATAAAGACCCAGGGTTTCTTAATCAAGTTCGTTACATTAGACCTGAAACCTCCAAGCCTAAGTTCATTCCCAATCCACAGACTCCAAGCACCCTGAACCTACATTAGGGTCTAGGGTTTAGGGGTTTAGGGTTTAGGGTTTAGGGTTTAGGGGAACCTACAACCCCCCCCCCGTTGAGCATTTCCAGGAACGCTGAAAGGGATCCTCAACCCCCAAACCCTGAACTCCTCAAGCCTTCAACGCTCTGGTCACGAAGACTCCTACTTGGAGGTTCATGGGTAGCTATAGGTGGGGGTATAAGTCCCCTAATATGGGTTATAGCCCTAGTTATCCTTCTTATAACCTTACTTATAACTACCCATGAACCTCTAATTAGGCCCTAAACCCTATACCCTTATAGAATCCTTATAGATCCCTTTAAAGGGACCCTTAAAGGGGCCCTTATAACTACCCATGAAGCTCCAAGTAGGCCCACCGAATTCAGCTGGCGGCCTTTCAGCGGTTCCTGGAGCTCTCCAGGACCCTTGTTTAGGGTTTAGGGTTTAGGGTTTAGCTCTCAGCGCCTCTGTGTTCAGGGGTTTAGGATTTAGGGGTTTAGGGTTTAGGGGTTTGGGGTTTAGGGGTTTAGGGGTTAGGGGTTTAGGGGTTTCGGGGTTTGTTCAAAGGCTTGAGGATTTTACATTTTTGAGACGTATTTCTCGCATCGCTCTTCCGTCTGAGTCTGTCCTCAGATGACGACTTCTACTGCTACTGTTGATGGACAAAATCCTGCATGACCCTAAGGACCCTAAACTATGGGAATTATGGTATATTCCTTATAATGGGTAATGCAGGATTTTGTCCATCAACCGTATCATACCCCGCGAGTATTGGGACCCATAAGCTTTATAAGCTTTGGGCCGGGCTTCAGGTGTGGGTTGGGCAGTTTCAAGTTTTAGGGGTCCCTTTAAAGGGATCTACAGGGATTCTATAAGGGTATAGGGTTTAGGGCCTAATTGGAGGTTCATGGGTAGTTATCAGTAGGGTTATAAGTAGGATAACTAGGGTCATAACCCATATTAGGGGACTTATAACCCAACTTATAACTGCCCATGAACCTCCAAGTAGGGCTTTGAGAGTTTGGATCTTTGCGGAGTGGGGGCTTTTGGGTTTAGGGAGGGTTTTGAAGCTTAGAGTTCTGGTTGCTGAATTTGGTGATTCAGCCTGCATCCCTATGCCCTGAACCGGGAAGGTCTCTTGACTTCCTTGCCTCAAGGTCCCTGAGTAGAATCCCCGGAAGCATACGTCTCATAATAGTAACTGCAAGGGGTTAGCTTGGAGACGGTGTCCATATGTTTAAAGACTGCCCCAAAGTTGCCAGAGCACCAGACACGTACAGACTTGCCACCGGACATCAGAAAGCAGTTGGGGCTAAGGGCTTGGGGGTTTGGGGTTTTAGGTGGGTGAGGGTTGAGGGGTTTAGGTCTGTCTGGTTTTGGGTCCTAGTGTTCAGGGTTCCAAAGCAGACGAAGCATGGAAATGTTGCAATTTGCCGCATCCGCATATGTTCGGAGGGTGGAAATGCTCAGGTTCAGCAAACGGAGCATGGAGTGGCAGAGACCAGATGTAATCCTGAACCACGGCCCACGGAGAGAGAGAGAGAGATGACGATACACTGAAAGAGGAACGCAAAAAAAGAAAGGACGCCTCAACAGAATGAAGATCCACGGAGACAGGAGCGGCGGATTCCAAGCTCGAAAAGGGTGAGGAGTGTCAAACCTTGTGAAACCCGAAGCTCTTCAAAAGTGGCAACGACCAACCCTGGAAGGGCTCGGAAGCGTCAGAGCCGCGTACCTTAAACGGAGCTGGGGAACACCACATGGAATGGGTTCAATACTATAGTCTCCTTAGGAATTATGATTTTGTTTTTTGATCATATCAAACTCCAGAGAATATTAAAACTATTATTTTTGTTATGGTTCTATTAGGGGTTATAGAATATGGTTTACCAGAATATGGTTGTCCTGTTCAACAGTACAGGACGTACAATCGGCATGTACTCATGCAGAAGCTAAATACAGTGTCATGTAGAATTGCAGGCAGGAAGGTGTGTGTGTGTGTGTGGCTGAGAACATATGTATGCATAAATATATATCCATACATATATATGCATATATATGTAAAGTTTTTTGATGTATATGTATATATACTTGCATGTCTACAGAGACAGATAGATGCACATGCACATAAGAGACATGACCAAGTCTAGGGGGAGAAGAGCATGCACACACATGTAGACACATATATGTCAATTGCGAACCGTCACAGTGATGGTGCGATGTCGCTGTAGGGGTATGTGAGCAATCTCGCGGATGGCGTGTGTCCGATGTAAAGAGTACGAACTGTGGCAGGGAGGGGGCATCTGCAGTCTGAAGAGTGCCCAGCGGATTGTGCTTATCCTGGGTAATCTGTGAAGAGTCGCAAGGAAGCAGCGCCTGCGGTTCAAAGCTGCCGACTGTCGTGGGGATGCATGGCAGCTTAGGCCCTTACTTAGGCTTTTGTTGATCCCAAGCGAAACATGGTTGATCCTTCATGTAGATTTCCCCGTGATCCCAAGTCCTTTTTTTGATCTAGCATCGTTCTCGCTCGTTCCTGCGTCCAGATCTGTCAGCTAGACTCCACCCTAAACCCAAGCGAAGCCAGGAATCAGGACTTCTCTGTCCAAACGTGCAAGCCGGTGATCAAGGCCGTGCAGGCTCCGGGTGTTACGCGCAACCATTAGGGAGTTTCCGAAAATCAGGGACCCTAATAAAGTACCTTAAATAGTAGGATCCTTATTATAAAGACCCCAAAATGAGGTACGCCTAATTTCGGAAACTCCCTACCATAATCTCATTATAGAACCCTTATAGTAACCCTTTAAAGGGACCCTTATTATGTACCCCTAATTTTCGGAAACTCCCAAATTACAGGTTCAGCCTCCAAGCTTCTCAGATTCCAGCGATAGGCAGTTGAACTCTGAACTCGGCTGACCTCGGGGCCCTGAACCCAGAGAGCCCAACACCCCTTAAATTAAGGAATAGAGCTTAAATCATTATCTGAAGCCCTATATAATTTAAGCCATATTCCTTAATTCCCTTATAGAACCCTTATAGATCCCTTTAAGGAGCCTTTCAGGAGCCTTTAAGGAGCCCTTTAAGGAACCCCTAAGTATTCTTCAATTAAGGGGTATCGGTTTTTTTTGGGAACCTGCCTTGAGCCCCTGAACTCTCGGCCTTGAACCTTAGACCCTAAAGCCGAATTCCTCGAAGCTTCTCTTAACAGATTAGAGTCCCTAAACCCTAAACCCTAAACCCTAAACCGAATTAGAGTTGTGGGAGAGACTCTTTGGCGAATCTCTGAGAGCCCTAAACCCGATAAACTTGTGTGTGTTATTGGGGCCTTCACTCCAAGCTCAGAGTTCCAAATGCCACGTTAGGTTTTGGGTTTCAGAGGTTTAGGGGGTCCATGGGTTTAGGATTCAGGGGTTTAGGGTTTAGGACTTAGGGTTTGGAGTTTGGGTGCGGCACTACTCTCCCTCAACTGTGAAGGTCTGCATCCGAGAGCCAGGAACGGTTCGAGTTTATCTACACTCGAGCCATAAAGCTCCACAGTTTTATGTTGAGGGTTTATATTGTGTTTTAGATTGAGAGCTTATGGCTCCCCTAGTTCAGAAATCCTGAACCAAAACGTTCTCCTTGCGCCCAAGCTGGGACTTGACAACCCGAGCTCTACACGTCAGTACCACCTGAGTAAGCAGGTTAGGGTTTGCGATTTTGCGCTTTCGGATGTGGGGTTTAGGGTTTACGTAGGTTTATACGGGTAAAGGGTCTGCAGGCGAATCTTTCGGCATTTCAGGCGCAAACCTCTCAGCCCTGAGCACCACCTGCTTGAATCACACGGCCCGAGACCCTCAGTTCTAACCCCTAAACCACCCTACACCCTAAACCCTGGACCCTTAACCCTGAACTTAAACCATACACCCCAAAACCCTAAACCCTAGACCCTAAACCCTGAACCCTAAACCCTAGACCCTAAACCCTAGACCCTAAACCCTGGCGCCTAAACCATACGCCCCGAAACCCTAACCCCGACACCGACAGAGGCAGAGGACAAAATGACGAAGAACCACCTGATGCTGGCCGCGCGCTCCCTTCGGAGCCACCGAGGCCGAGACGGCACTGCTAGAGGTTTAGGGGCTTTGGGGTTTAGAGGTGTTCAAAAATCATGGGGGTTTTGGAATTTAGGGTCCTTGGTCTGAGGGGTTAGAGATGAGGGAGGAGCTTGGTCTAGGGGTTCGAGGTTCGGGTGTAGCCAGTGTACCGGTCTCCAAGCCCAAAATTTTGTGCATGAGGTGCAGGGCTTTCTGTTTGGGCGTGAGTAAGGGTGATGAAACAAGCCCTGAAGCGCAAATCCTGTTGACCAAAGTCCAACAGCGGATCCTGCATTCTGAACCAATGAAGTCTTCAAGCATTCGTGTTCTAGTTTTCCTCCAGGGCCCGAAGCCTAGAGATAGCATTCTCAGTTCCCAAATACAGTCATACTCTACTACAGCCCAAAGCCTTGTTCCAAGTAAGGCCCCTATATTATAGAACCTTTAGGATAGTAAAAGGGAAACTCCAGAAAAAAAAGCCCTAAACCCTAAGCTCCGAAAACCTTTAAGCTTCTAAAACTCCACAGCGCACACAGATGTTTTGTACAGCGCAGCAACTCCTACTAAGTGCTTCTAAACCTTGCTGCGCAACATTGAACTATGTGGGTCGTTTCAACCCTAGAATTCCCCAACCCCAAATTCTAAACTCTATTCAGTCCAATCCGGCCCTTAAGCTAAACCTTGAACCCGAAATCCCTAACTCCCAAACCCATTATATGCAAAGCCTAAACTCTAAGCCCCTGCGTCTGTAAACCCTAAACCCCAAACTTCCTATAAGCTGCCCAAACCCCATTATTTGTCAGGCTTGGGGCTTCACTGTTTCAGCCTGTCTCGGAGCTTTCGGGGAGTTTGGAGATCAGTGCTTCGGTCCGCCAGGGGTGCTTTAGGGGTTTTGGGGTTTTCGGTTTTAAGGCTTTCGCCTAAACCCTAAACCCTAAACCGAGCTGGCATTTTCGGAGCTTTCGGCTTGAGGAGCTTTCTGGCTCCACTGGGTTTCGTGGCTTGGGGCATAGGGTTGATCATGAGGGGATAAAGTCCGAGGTTACCTCTGCAGGCTATCAAGAGTTTAGGATTTAAGGTTACTTAGGATTTAGGGTTCCTTTAAAGGGATCTCTGAGGATTCCTTTAAGGGGTTCCTTTAAGGGATCTATAGGGTTTAAGGGTTTAGGGTTACTATGGTTGATGCTATAAATCCGGCATTACCCATAGTAAGGGATTTACCATGACTCCCATCGTTTAGGGTCCTTAAGGTAAAGCAGGATTTGTATCATCAACAGTATTACTAGTTGCAGAAACATGCCAGGGTCGGACAGCTTCGAGGATCCGTTCACCCTGGAGCTGAACAAGTTCCTGACGCTTTTCGCACGATAAATGGAAGCCAGGAGACCCCAAATCCCTAAATCCCAAACCCTATAGTCCGAAGCCCAAACCCCTAAGCCCCAGCCCCAAACCCTGAACCCCACGCAAGCACCGCCAGAGTTCGAGGAACGATTTCCTCCTCAGCCGCCTTGGCTGCAACATGCTGATGGGGCCTCTCGCCTGGTTTATTCATATGGGAGTTTCCGAAAATTAGGGGTACCTTGGGGTTCCCTTAAAGGGATACTATAAGGGTACTAGAAGGGTTCCTTTAAAGGGCTCTATAAGGGTTTAGGGAGGTTCCGAAAATTAGGGGTACCTTATTTTGAGGTCCTTATAATAAGGATCCTACTATTTAGGATACTATATTAGGGTCCCCTGTTTTCGGAAACTTCCATATCCGTTATTGCCATTACCGCTGTTGTCACGTTGTCGTCGTCGTTGTTGTCGCTGTTGTCGCTGTTGTCACTGTTGTGGTTGTTGTGGTTGTTGGTGTTGATGATGATCATGATGACGATGATGATGATGATGATCTGATTCGTGTTGGTGATGACGATATTTACGAGGACTATTGCGTTGTTTATACCGTTGTAGTCACCATGGGGATAATTATGACGGGGCCTTTCGTCTTCTGCAAAGATGGCTTTATCGGTGCTTACCTCAAGCCCAGGGCTTGGGGCTTTCAAGCACTTTAGGATTTCCCCGGGTTGGTCATTGCAGCTCCTGGGAAGCAGCGCACCGTGGCCGTAGGTTTTCTTATGGAAGGGGTTAGGATGTTCGGCTTAGGGTTTAGGGTTTAGGGTGTTCCGGATTTTGGTGGAGCCAGATCCTGAAGGTTGAACCACAAAGCCATGTAATCTACACACCTGAATAGGTATTTATGTTTTTTTTTTCGGGTCGTCATTGTAGGCATAGTAGAGTCAAGCCCACAACCATATTCCCATGCTGCTAAGGCTGCTAAGGCCCTTACATCATACCCACTCACTGCGATTCAAGCCTTGTACTACGAGAAAGTTTCGCAGAGACCCTGTGCAGTCTGAAACCCAACACTTGGCATCCCAAAGCAAGCCCTTAGCCGGCGACCCTAAACGCGATGTCCTATACCCATATATCCCAACACATCTCCATACAGAGCTTCGAAGGAACCATGTAGTGCAGTTGCTGGGGAATCTGGAATCTCTGAATTTTCGAGTTCCGGGCTTGGTCTCGAAGGGTTTGGGGATTGGGGTTAGGGTTCAGGGGTATGGGCTTAGCTTAGGGCCTTAGGGTTTAGATTTCGGGGTCTAGGGGTTTTAGAGGGCAAACGCATTCAGAACCTACACATTCAAAGTCCGGGCCTTTTTCTACTGGGTGTGAGGATGCGGAATGCGGGGTTGGGGGTTCAGGTGACCCGGGGTATTAGTTTTATTATTTTTTTCTCCGAATTCCGGTTCAGGAGCTTAAGGCTTGATCTGATTGGGCGGTTTAGAGTCCTGCATGCAGGCAATACCTTGCTTGCGCCAGCAGCACCTCTCCACAGCCGTACTGCGGCCGAATTGGAAGAGTCAGTGCTGCTGCTACTACTGCGACCCCGACGACTAGTACTACCTCTACTGCTCCTCCTCCTCCTCCTACTACTACTACTCCTGCTACTACTGGTACTGATACTAACAGCGGAGGAGGAGCAGCAACAGCAGCAGCAGCAGTAGCATCGGCAGGAGCAGCAGAAGCAGCAGGAGCACCAGGAAGAGAAGCTCCAGCTGCGTCAGACAGTAGCAGTGGAATCGACCCCTTGCATCAGCAGGATCTCAAAAGGCAGTTGTGCTTTTCCTGCTTAGCTTCCTAACTTCATCCAGCAAGTAACACAGACCTACATCCCTATCATCCCTCGAGTTCCTGAAACAGTAACCCTCCAAAACTCGAAGCCTTCACTAAACCCTATACCCTAAACCCTAAACCAATTCCCAAAGCCTAAAGTCGCAAAGCCGAAGCGCTCAGGCAGGGGCCTCCAACCTTAAGCCGCAAACCGGCCCAGGGTTAATGTAGGAACCTGATTAAGAAACCCTGGGCCTGTAAGCCCAAAATAGTAGGGTTCATATAAGGCACCCCAATAAAGGCCCAGGGTTTCTTAATCAGGTTCCTACATTAGCGGTTTAGGACTTCGGTTCTTAAGGCTTAGCGGTGAGGGATTTTAAAATTTGAAGCACCTCGAAGGCATGGTATCGTCAGCCCTCAGTGCGACGCCTTTGAAATCTGTGGGAAGGCTTGGTTTTCGGGTTTAGGGTTTCGGGTTCAAGGGTTCAAGGGTGTAAGGCTTAGTTACCCTAAACCCTAAACCCTCCAGGCTTGATTCAGTGTTGAAGGGTTCCGGGGTTGATGGGTTTGAAGGCTTAATGTAGGAACCTGATTAAGAAACCCTGGCCCTGTAGCCCAAGGTTTCTTAATCAGGTTCCTACATTATTATAGTACCCTTATAGATCCCTTATAGTCACCCTCATAGACCCCTTTAAAGGAACCCTAGTAAAGGCCCAAGGTTTCTTAATCAGTTCCTACATTAGGGAGTAGGGCATCGGCATCAGGGTTACAGGGGGTTCAGGCCTTCGGCTGTCGGAAACCAGAGAGCCCAATACCCCTTAAGTAAGGAATACTTAGGGGTTCCTTAAAGGGTTCCTTAAAGGGATCTATAAGGGTTCTTAAGGGGATCTTTAAGGGAATTAAGGAATATGGCTGAAATCATCTAGGGCTTCATATGATGATTTAAGCTATGTTCCTTAATTAAGGGATGTTGGGCTCTCTGGGTTCAGGGCTTGGGGTCGGGGGGTTTCAGGGTTGACGGCTCAATTTTTGCGTTGATCGTAGGTGAGATTTGACCCATAACTCATAGAATTGTGGGTCTCCGAGTGATAGGGGGTTGAGGGATTGAGCACTCATCCCGACCCAGGTCATAAACGAAAATAAAATATGACATAAAGAAGCATAATATTGTGTAATATAATGTAATGTATCGTGACATAGTATTCTGTGCTCTTGTTAAAGGATTTAGTTTAAGTTACCAGAGTACAGAAACCATATTATTCACCATACATCCCTACTATGGTAACTTACATTAAAGTTCCTCAACAAGAACCCAGTATTATGTGTATGTGTACATACAATGGGTGGGCAGGAGGGGGCCGGAGATTGAACTAGGCACCACAACGGACGTCCGGCATGGTGCTGCGAGGGAGCATCGGCACGCCTTGAACCCTAAACTCTAAAACCCCTGAAACCCCTAAACTCTAAATCCAAAACCCCTAAACCGTTAAACCCTAAACCCCTATAAACCTTAAACTCGAAAATCCTGTGCCCAAGATGTCTGGAGCGCGGTGCTCTGCACCCGCAGGCTCGAAAATCTCTTGGTATGGAATAGCCATGGGACATTGCAGTCTGGCTACAAAACCTCAAAGCCCCAACCCTAAACCGGAACTCCTAAGCCCTGAACCCTGAACCCTAAACCCCAAACCCGAAGCCGACGGCAGGCCGCGGATGAGGTCATGCGGCGCTGCGAAATCTCCCAGGGCCGCTCTCCCAAGATTGGCGTCGAGGCCTTCACCATGACCCTGGGCCGCTTCTTGGGGGGGGTGGTAGGGTTCAGGTGTTCCGGTTTGGGGTTTGGGGGTTTAGGGAGTTTCGGGTTTAGGGTTCAGGTGTTTAGGGTTTGTCGGGGTTTAGGATTTGGGCAGGCAGCGGAGGGGGGGAGTGGATCACTGGGCAGGGGATTAAGAGGAGGTGAAACAACCTAAACCCGAAACCCTGAACCCTAAACATCGTGTTACAATCTTGCCCCAAGGACCGGCCGCACGGTCACGCAGGGCGAGGTGCCCCGTTGCTTGGCTCTTGACGTGTCGACCTGCCGGGGGCTTTCGCTGAGACTTTCTTTAAATGGGAGTTTCCGAAATTAGAGATACCTTATTTTGGGGTCCTTATAATAAGGATTCTACTATTTAGGGTACCATCTTAGCGTCCCCTAGTTTCGGAAACTCCCACACGGGTTTAGGGTTTAGGGTGGACTTTCTTCTACGGGTGGGTGTTTAGTGCGGAGGGCTCAGGGTTGAGGGTTGAGGGTGCGTATAAAACGTATGCGCGGTGGGTGTGTTTCTTTAGGCGTGGGCATCGCGCGCTTGCATCAGCATGTAGTCGGCAACTCGCGGCTTGGCCGCCCGGAAGCCGTCTTGGAGGTCTTGCGGGGAGGCCCACCTTTTTGGGCCCACAAGATCAGACGGTTTGGCCTCTGTACTGCCAGACAAAGGTAAGGGGCGTGGCTGTGTCACTATCGTCCAGTCCTCATTTCGGAGCCTTCACCCTCCCGCATCGTCCGTATGGATTCTCGTTTAAAGGGCTCGGTGGTAGGCCCAAGCACCCACGTAAATGGTCAGCGGCGCTCTTGGCAGTTTACGGTTCAGAATTTGGGGTTTTAGGTTTTGTTTTGGGTAGAGGCTCCCTAGGCTGTTCAAGATGGCATGGGAGGTTTACCTCCGAGAACGTGTTCACCATGGCAGCTAGCATTCAAGGTTCTGAACATTGCAGTGAAGCCTCACGTCGTGCATTCTACGTCTAACCTTCCTTATCTTCCTTCCGTCATTCAGGTGTCAGACAACCTACATCACCCAAGATGATCCCGAACCCCAAACAAGAAAAACCAGCAAACTCTATGACCCCATAGCTCCAACTCCAATCGCTTGTAAGGGTGTTCTTGGGGTTTTAGTTTTGGGGCTCCTTACGAATCCTGTGGGTTTCTCCATGGGTTGTAGTGGGCCTCTTGTGGGGTTTGCACTTCCGACCCGAATGCCGCCTAAACCGTAAACTCCTAGGTGTTTTTTTAGTTTTGAGCTATGGCAAAGGTTTCTTACAATTAGGCCCAATTAGGCTTACGGCTCCATGGCAGCTCAGATGTAGAGACGTGTGTCTAGGGCCCTTGGATACTAGTAATGTAGCCTAATTCTTGGGGAGTATATCCCCAAGTTTGCATTGTCGGGGTTCCTATCATCATACGGGTACGTACTACTATTGCTTTTACTACTACTACTACTACTATTATACTACTATTATTATTACTACTACTACGACGACTACTACTGCTGCCACTACCACTACCACTACCACTACCACTGGACCACTACCACGACCACTGCCACTGCCACTGCCACTACTACTGCTACTACTACTACTACTACGACTACTACAACTACTACAATTGCTACTACAAATACTACTACGCGACGACTATTACTACTACTATTATTGTTATTACTACTGTTATTTTTCTTATTCTTATCACCATGCTTATTACCTTTATTCCTATTAGTATTATAATTGCGATTACTTACCAGTACCTAGTACTAGTACGAATTGCTATTACAATGTTCAGAACTTACTCTGTTAGAGTCACGGCTTGACGGGTTAGGATTCGGATTGTTGTAAAATTGAAGCATGCCGGGCGATGTACAGTCTGTGAAGCCTTGTTGGAACTCTTACCGAAGACATTTTGCACAACTTGACGCCCTTTATTGAATATTCGGGAAAGTCTACACCCTAAATCCGGGCTCCAGGTAGTCTTGGCTCAGGCTCGTAGGCGCCCGCCTTTTTGGGATCGGAAGTTATGTTTGGTCGAATGAGGTAGGATCTATATGAGAGTTGCAATGAGTGTATATTTGGGCGAGTGTATGTAAACTTGTGGTGTTATATTGGGGATGCTAGTCGTCAGCATTCGCTTTCGTTCGACGAGGAGACGAAGGCCGACCTTTACGGATTTGTTGATATTGCAGTTGTCTCAGCCACAATACGATGAGGCAGAAGCGGAAAACACGAGAATGCCGTCCATCTGCTTTTATCCAGGAGGAGAAGAAGAAGGTGTTTGGCATCAGTGTCAGTAGCTTAAACTTGCTACTAATGTCGACAAGTAGATTCGTTTTAACTGCTTAAAGTGGCTAACATTATCCTGCGCGTACGAATTTTGCTTGAACCCTGCATCCTTACACCCACGCTGGCGGGACCCAGCATGCTACGGGAACTGCAGATTGTGATGCGCTTACATGCATCTCGTTTGGGACGCCGCAGCAGTGTCGGGGGCGGGGGCTGGTGGGCTGGGCAAGCCTGGTTCATTTGCTGCGGAGATGGTTCCAAGTTGCAGGTTGTAGGATCGAAGCTGAGCAGCACAGCGGCCAGACCTCAATATCGCTAACAGTTGTCTCGCAGTAAGGTGATTGTGGGACCCAATATCATAAGTTGCAGGCAGCTAACAGCCCCCGTGACCTGAATTCCAGACTCCAAGCCTTAAGCTTTCAGCTCCAAACTCTTGGGGGCACCAGCTACACGCAATATCGGAGAATCCTGGGGCTGAGTTTTTTGTCAGGATTTCGGCATGACTTCTCGCGGACTGTTTGTGCATGTCGGTAGTTGAACGTGAAGTGCCGTGTCGAGCTTGCGACTCGTTGGGCTAGGCTAAACCTTGAGTGCCGCGACTCGGAAACCCTAAACCGCCCAAACCCTGAATCCGCTACACTTGCTTGCGCTGGAAGTCGCCGCCGCTGTGTGTCTTCTTTGTTTGTATCGGTCCCAAATTGTCGAACATGCTGCCCGACGCTAAAAAACAATTCTGTTTAGGGTCTATACGGATCATGGTATTTCATTTAGGTCCCAACTGACTCATCTGTTCAAAATCCACGCTAATCTTATTGTCTTGGGGCCCATATTGCGGGATGTCGGCAGTCTCCCACAAGAGAAATTCAGAAGGTGAAGCTCGTAAAGCATAACCCCTATACCCCATTCGGACCCTCAAGGTACCACCCCAAACAAATCCGGTGCTAAACTCGCAACAATCAATCCAATTCCTGGGCTCGTCCCCCCCGAAGGGGAGCTGAGGCTTTTCTTACATCCCCGGCATTCTGATGCACATCGTCCGGGCTCCCTGACTGCTGTTCAGGTTGTTTTTGGTCCAGGGTTGCAGGCTTTGTTCTGAAGCCTTGATGATCTTTTTGTAGCTCCTGGGTTTGTGCTTTTGGGGACGACGTTTGAACCCTAGACGCGTGGCCCGCCCTACAAAACACTTGTACTTTTCTACAATCCCGTAAAGCCCTTATACATATACAACCCACTAAAGCCTTTATTAATAGAATAGCTTTCAAAACCAAGTATCGAACCAATTATAAACAGCCGTATAAAAACGCCTTTCTTTAACCACCCTCAGAGTAGGTAACCTCACCTGGTGTGTTTATGAATCAAGGTTAAAGCTACTTACTTGGTTTTCAGATTTTTTCAATTGCCCGAGAAGTCCATGTGCCTATTCATGTTATGCTGTGACCTTCAAGGGGTACCTATTTCTATACTTTAGGGTCGGAATAGATAAATTTAGCCAATAGATCACAGCTATCTGCATGGTCATGGAAGTTTCGAGAGCACACGCTTTCGTAGAGCCTCACTGCAAGCCGACGACTGGGCCATTGAAGTTTTTCCTAAACCCCAAACCCTAAACCACAAAAAGCCTGAGGCTTAAACCATGCCCCAAACCCAAGACCCTACACCCGAAACCTCAAACCCTAAACCGAAACCCTAAACCCTGAGCCGAAACTTTCCGGTTCGGGAGGAGCTGCTGAAGAACAGCTGCCAAGCGACGTTGGAATTGGCGAAGTCAGAAGCAGAACCCTGTCAGCACCTCACGCTAGGCCCTGAGTCCTGCACCCTAAATCCCAATCCCTGAACCCCCAGCCGCAACCCAACGTGGGTTTAGGGGCGCTTGCGTTTCAGCCCGGGGAGAAAGAACGGGCAGCACCCACATGGAATTGGAGTTTGTTTAGGTTTTAGGAGTCAGGGTTTAGGGCCGGAGAGCTCAGTGGTTCGCTTTGCCCTGGCTCTTAAAGTCCAAAACAGCACAGGCGCTTGAATCCCAAAGCCCCATAAATTCTTGGAGCGCCAGACAGTAGAATTCAAGGTTTCAGCTGAGTTTGTGCGGGTTTACGGCTGCAGGTAGAAGGTTTAGGGTACGAGGTTTACGGCTTAGGGCTGTAGCGCTGTACGTTTAGAGGGGAGGCTTCACCCTAAACCCCTAAGCCCCTAAGCTCCTAAACCCCAAACCCCAAACCCTAAACCCCAAAGCCCCGAAACCCCTAAACCCTACGTCCCTAAAGCCTTTAAACCCTAACCCCTAAACCCCTAAACCCCTAAAGCCCCTAAACCGTAAACCCTAAACCCTAAACCCTTAAAGCCCCTAAACCGTAAACCCGAAACCCTAAGCCCCTAAGCCCCTAAACCCCCAAACCCTAAGCCCCTAAAGCCCCTAAACCGTAAACCCTAAACCCCTAAAGCCCCTAAACCGTAAACCCTAAACCCCTAAACCCCTAAAGCCCCTAAACCCTCAAGCCGTAAACCCCTGAACCCCTGAACCCCTAAACCCCTAAACCCCTAAACCCCTAAACCCCTAAACCCCTAAACCCCTAAACCCCTAAACCCCTAAAGCCCCTAAACCGTAAACCCCTAAAACCCTAAAGCCCCTAAACCCCCAAACCCTAAGCCCCTAAAGCCCCGAAGCCGTAAACCCTAAACCCTAAACCTTACTGTAAGGCTTAAGGTTTCGGGCGTGGGGTCTTCAGGGCACAGAGCTAAGCCAGAAGCCCCAAAGACCCTCCAACCCCAGAAACCCAAAGACCTAACATAGGGGCCTTAACAATTAGAGTCGGGTTCGTTTAAAGGGTTCCTTTAAAGGGTTTTTATAGGGGATCCATAATGGGTTCTATAGTATAAGGGCCTTAATAATTACCTGTGCTATTTTGGGGCTCCTTACTATAATTTTAGTACAATGGGTCCCAAAACCCTATTCTAATTATTAAGGCTCCTACAGTAACACCCTTAACCGAAAAGCCCTAAAGCCTAACGCTACACCCTACATCCAAAACCCCATATCTTCCAAACCCCACAGCCTGAAGATTGCAAAGATCGCAGCCTACAGCCTCATTGGTGAAAACATGGCCCTTAGCAAAACACCTCCAACAGGCCACTGAAATGCACCCAAAACGCCCCAAAACTCCAAACCTTTCAGACCATCTTTCTCTCAAGAGGCGGGGTTATGCAGAGAGGCGGACCCTACACCCTAAACCCTAATCGCGTAAAAATCCTAAACCCTGAACCCCTAAAGCCTTAAACCCTAAACCACTAAAGCCCTAAACCCTAGAACCCCGAACCATTGGACCATTGAACCCCTCGCGTTGGAGAGGAGCTACAGGAGCTGCCGATCCATGTCGTGGCTGCTCGGACGTTTCTGGAACGGCGCTTGTAGGGCTTACCTAGACCCCAAATAACCTACCTTGTTTTTAAGCACTTATATAAGGAAATCAGAATCGGGAACCCTAAAAAGGAAGGTTTTGTAGGGTCCAGGTAGGGGTTTAGACTTTAGCCTTTGTAGGCTAGGGTATTGCCTCAGTCTATCCGGGTTGAAGGGGTCCTGCAAGGGTATCCAAGGCACAAGGGCTTCATTTGGGTGGTTGTCAAAATTATGGTTTTTTTTGGGTCCCTATTATAATACGGCACCTATTGTTTAGGGTACCCAAAAAGGGACCCTAATTTTGACAACCACCCATTTGGGTTCTAAGATGGTTTTACCGGGTTTCTGGAGAGTTCGGGTCGCTTGGAACAGGTGGTTTCTGTATTGGCTTGGGTTTGGGGCTCAGGCTTTAGGGTTTCAGGGTTTAGGGTAGGTGGTTCCCTTCTTCTGAAGCTTCCATGCATTCACCCGAATTCCAACTACCGACGAGATGTTACAACCCAAAACCCTTACAGTAACCCTGAAAGTGCACCCTTCCCAGGTGTAGGTTTGGGTACAGGGTTGATGAAATTCGCAGTAGCTTTGAACATCCACAGCCATTGGCTTGAGGGTTTAAGTCGCGGGCCCCGCAGCCTAAACCCTAAACCCCGAATACTAAGACTAAAACCCTGAAGATCAAAACCCATACCCTAAGCCCAAAAGACCTTGAAGAACAACTCTCCGAAACCCGGCCTTCTAAAGCACCCACACAACACCCACACGCTCTAAGCCCTAGACCCACCTATATAAGGAAATCATAATAGGGAACCCTCAAAAGGAAGGTTTTGTAGGGTCCAGGTAAGCCCTAAACCCGAAACCCACCAGGTCTGTGCAGACAAACGCCATGTGGTCATCCGCATCACGGATCGGGCAACCAGCCAGCAGCGCCGGGTTTCATTACTATAGGAGCCTTAATAATTAGAATAGGGTTTTGGGATATATTATACCACTAATTATAATAAGGAACCCTCCAAATAGCATAGGTAATTATTAAGGCCCCTACAGTAGGATGTGTTTAGGGTTTAGGGGTTTGGGGTTTAGGGTTTAGGGGGGATTGTGGTACGGATTGGAGAGTTCCGGGGTTTCAGGGTCTCAAGTTTTCTGGGCTCTGGATTTTTGAGGTCTTCGGTTTAGGGTTTAGGGTTTGGCTGGGGCTTCAGAGCAAAGGAATTTGAGGTTTTCAGGGTTTGGGGCTTCAGGGTTTTAGGCTTCGGGGCTTTCGAGCTAGGGTGCGGGGGTTTTGGGTGAGGCTCTGGGCTCGAGGTTTAAGGTTTCAGGGACGAGGATTCAGAGCTGTCTTCCGAAACTCCTAGTACCCTCCCCCTTTCTGTAGCCCTTATGTAAGCCTGGACTCGGTTATGTATATGATATGCCCGCCAGTCCCCGAGCAACCGAAGAGCTTACATCCATGACCCACTTTTTGGGCTTTGGAGTTGAAGTCAGGGTTCGGGCGTAGAGTTCGGGGATGAGTATTGGGCAAAGATGACGAGCCCGCTTTTGAGGTGTAAGGCGACGGGTACTCTTGAACAAAGAGAAATTGGAGCGGAACTGTTCCCGGGACTCCCCTTATCTTTCCTTGGTCTTCGGCTCTGGCTTCGGGTTTGGGGTTTAGGGTTTATAGGGTTAAGGGTTTAGGCAGTCGAAAGGCTCAACTTGCTTTGATTTGAGCTGAGGCCTAGGGGCGGTTGAGGAGGGTCTAGGTAACCCAGAAGGAGGGTTTAGGTAACCCAAAAGCCCAAGAATCCAAAACCTTAAGCTCTGAAGCCCTAAGTCCTAAACTGTAAAGGCTCGACCCTACAGCTTCAGAGACGTCATCGCTACTGTAAACCCTGAACCCGACAGGTTGTGGCTGAACAGCTTTTAGTGCCCTGGTATTGTATTATATTTCCATAGCAGTTGTTATTTTTATCTTTATTATGGGTTATGATTCAACGACACACCCTAAAATCAAAACCCTAAACTCAAACCCCTAAACCCTAAACCCTATGCCCTAAACTCTATACCCTAAACCGTGTCATGTTGTGCAGAATATTGGCTTCACGCTGGTCCTTGGCACAGGGTGTAGGGCTCGAGGTTGTGGTGTTGGGGTTCCCTCAAGAACCTGGTTTAAAGGGTTCTGGGCTTGTGGTTCCAAGGGTTCAGGGTTTCAGGTTTTGGGGTTCCAACTTTGAACCGAGCATGTCTCGAGGAATCTTACAGACATTTCTATTGAAAGCTTTCTGACAGGTGTCTCCAATGATAACCCCTGCTGTTTAAGCTTCCACCAGCCCTTGGTAGACCCTTCATAAGCCCTGAGCGACACCCTAACAATACCTTAATTACCTTCAGCCACCACTGACTTGGCACATGCAAATAAGCCCTTCATACGGGTTTAGGGTTTGGGGTGCAGAGGTTGAGGCTAAACCCTAAACTTAAACCCCTGCCTATGCCCTAAACCGTATAATAAGGCTTTCCTAAGCCCAGAACCCGAGCCCGACTGAGGCGAGAGGCATCCCGCGCCACGCGAGCAGCAAGATTTGGTCGCCGCTTGTCCTTGATACCTCATCCCTAAACCCCAAATCCGTAACAGTGCGACTCTGTCTGGTGTTGCGGTTTTCAGTGTAGGCCCAGCGCTAAGCTCCAACCCGAATACCAAACCCCGAATGCACCGAGTTTGAAGGTAAGCCATTTACAGGTGGGTAGTTATTAGGTGGGTAGTTTCCCATAAGCCATAAGCCTCCCATACCACTCCTATAAGGTAAAGGGGGTCTTATGGGAGTACTATGGAAGAAGAACTACCCACCTGTAAGGGGCTTCTAAACCCTAAACCCTAAACCCTAAACCGAGTTTGAAGGCACCTCTACAGCGGAAGTCCCACAGCCATGGCGGGCCTCAGCTTCGGCTTAGGCGGCTCTGCCCAAAGCCTCGAAGCTCCTTAAGGGTTTAGGGATTAGGGTTTAGGGTTTAGGGATTAGGGTTTAGGGTTTAGGGTTTAGGGATTAGGGTTTAGGGTTAGGGAATGAGGGTTTAGGGATTTTGCAGCTCCTTCTTAGGCGCCCTTGAGGCTTGGAGTCCAGAGTTTAGGCTTTGGGGGCTTAGGGTTTATGGTTTGGGGTGTAGAGCTTAGGAGTTAGGATTTAAGGCTTGATTAGGGTTTAGGGGTTTGGGGTGTTTAGTGTTTTGAGAGCATTCGGGCTCAATGCCTGGGGTTTGCCGTGGTGAGGTTGGGGTGCTGTAGTATTTGGGCACTGCGGGGTGCAATTGTAGAAGCGTGAATAGTTAGCTCCCAGAGAACCCAATACCCCTTAATTGAGGAATATGGCTTAAATTAAATCGGGCTCCATATTATGATTTAAGCTATATTCCTTAATTAAGGGATGCTGGAGTCCCCTAAACCCTAAACCCTATAGATCCCTTAAAGGATCCCTTAAAGGAACCCTAAGTATTCCTTAATTAAGGGATGCTGGAGTCCCCTAAACCCTAAACCCTATAGATCCCTTAAAGGATCCCTTAAAGGAACCCTAAGTATTCCTTAATTAAGGGGTATTGGGCTCTCTGGGTTAGTGATACTAGTCCTTGGGGTTCCCCCAGTTAGACTTACAGCGCAGTAGAGTAGTTATTATGCCCACAGAGCCCAATACCCTTTAATTAAGGAATATGGCTTAAATCATAATATGAAGCCCTATATGATTTAGGCCATATTCCTTAATTAAGGGGTATTGGGCTCTCTGGGTGGCCACTACCACCAATGAATCCCGCGTATATTGTCCTTAGAGAAGGCTTAAAGGAACCCTTCAAAGGGACCCTCCTCTAGTTAATGACGCCCCTAGTTCAAGAACCCAGGTTCCAGTGTGGTCTTTGCGGTTTAAGGGGTGTAGGGGTTTGGGCGTTTAGGGTGCAGGGCCTGCTTCACACAATAATCCAACGGGATAGAGGACAAGGATGTGAGGCCCGACCCCTGGATCGTACAGAACTGTATACCAACCTTATGCCAGCCTAAACCCTAAACCCTAAAACCCTAAACCCTAAACCCTAAACCCAAACCCCCGAAACCCGCGAGGGATTGGGCTCCCGCTGTCCCGCCTACATGCCAAGTACCTGGGAGGCTACTTGGAGTTCAATTTGAAGGCTTTGAGGGGTGAGGATGAGACTTTCGATTGTTCGGGTTCGCGGGCTAGGATGGACTTCTGGGCTGGACTTTCAGGATTTTCAGGAAGGTTATGCAGGACCTGTCTTAACGAAAGCCTGCAGCTTGCGCCCAAATCTGCGCACTGCTGATCTTGACATCCAGTCCTGTACCTTGGAGAAGGATGCTGATTTCGCTCGCTCCTTTCCCGATTATCCACCTCAATCCACGGTAAAGATACAGGGATCCTTCATCCAGGGGCTGTTCTTCTAGACTGCTGCTGCATGGTAGATGCCGTATGTCAGGATGCTAACCCTAACTCTAAACCCCGAACTCCTAAACCCTAAACCCGAAACCTTAAGCCCTAAAACCCCAAACCCCTAAACCTCTAAACTAATAGGCCCTAATGCCTAAAACCACCGTCTCCCAGTCGACGGCTCTGGCCCGGAAACCTAAACCCAAAGCAAAGGTCCTTCTAAACTCTGCCAGACCCTCAATCTCTTGGTAACTGAGTGGATACACTTTACACTTTTTGGGATAATATTACCCACTATAAAACTACAAGTGTACACTTTTGGATGAACTCAGCAACTAAGATCTCTAAACCTCACCGTGAACCTGATTAAAGAAGCCAGAATAAGTACTAGTACACTGCCTTTGGGCTCCTTTATACAGTTATAATCATAATGGTAAGGTCTACCACTATAGCACAAAACCTTGTTCGAATCCTGAAGGCCACCAAACGATCTGCTAAGCTTCACATAATATATTACATTACATTACATTACATTACTTACAGTTATAGTTATAGTTCTGTACATACATACATGCATAGATACATACATGCATACGCTCACATATATATATATACACATACATATATATATATATACATACATACTTACATATATATATATATGTACATATATATGTTTTTATTTTGCTATTGCTATTGTTATTATTATCATTATTACTTTTACTATTATCCTTATTATTGCTACTATTATTATTATCATCATTATTATAACTCCTACAACTGTTACTCTTATTCGTACTATTACTATTACGATCATTGTTGTTACTATCATTATGATGATTTTTCTTAATACTTTGACGGCCCCTACATTGCCTGGACCCAGAACTCGGCAGTTTCGGGGGCCTGTCTGAGGTTCCTTGGACCTCGTGTCCCTGCCAGGCCAATGCACGGGAGGAGGGTTTATAGAAATTGTATACGGTTTGGCGTTTAGGGTTTGGGGTTTAGGGTTTAAGGTTTGGGGTTTAGGGTTTGGGGTTTAGGGTTTAAGGTTTGGGGTTTAGGGTTTGGGGTTTTAGGGTTTATGCAAGCAGTCTTGGCACAATCCAGAAGCGAGTCACTTGTGTTTAGAGTTTTGGGGTTTAGGGATTTGCATATTCGGATGCCAGGGCGGAAAACTCTAAATCTCGAAGTCCGCAGCCGCAAATCATGCACCGCAAGGTCAGAAAACAGCAAAAACACCAATCATTCGACAAAAACCACCCGGATTCCTTGTAAGCAAAACTTAGATCCTGCGGCCAAAGCTTCAAGACCCCGAAACCCCAAACACCAGGATTTAAACTTTAGGCTGCAAGCTGCGGAACCCCCAGCCTCAACTCGCCAGGGTGCCACCACAAGAAAAAGAAGCAGACTGTAAATCTTAAAGTTGAGGGTTTGTGGCTTTGGGGGTTTAGGGCTTAGGGTTTAGGCTTTAGGGTCCTTGAGGGTTTAGCGGTGTTCAGGGGGTTTATGGCGTAGGGTTTACCAGCGAAAGTTTGGGGTTCCTTTTTGAGGGTTTGGGACGGAGGGATGTCTGAAGGTTTCGGCTTTTGGCTTTCGGGTTTAGGGTTTAGGATTTAGGGTTTAGGGTTTAGGGTTTAGGATTTAGGGTTTAGGGTTGAGGTGTCTGGATGTTTTCGGTTCACGGTTTTTTCCGGGTCATTTATACCCAAAGATCTCTAAGCCCTCAAAGGAACCCTTCAAAGCAAGCCTATATGGGTACATTGGACATGGCTTAGTTCCCGTGGGTCTCCTGGGTGTAGGTCCTGGTTTGGGTGCACATCGGCCCGCAGAAGCCAATAGTTCCACTTCCAAGTTTCGAACTGAAGGCAGATTTAAAGATGTAGGGATTATGGGTTTAGGGTTTGGGGGTTTAGGGTTTAGGGTTCAGGGACCAGTCAGGATTTCATGAGTTGGGGTCTTTGAAGAGTTTAACGAGCTGTGTCAAAGGTGTTATACGTGCTCTCCACCCTACCTTCTAAATACCCTAAACCCTAAACCCCTAAACCCCTAAACTCCCTAAACTCCCTAAACTCCCTAAACTCCCTAAACCCTAAGCCCTAAACCCCTACAACCCTAAACCCCCTAAACCCCCTAAACCCTAAGCTCCCGAGCCTGAATCCTGCCTTAAGATCGAATCTCCCACCCGAAACCCTAAGCCCAAAAATCTGACCGAGCCTAGCATACTAGTGTTGAGGGTCGAGGGTAAATTGCCAATACTACGGTTGATGGACAAAATCCTGCATGACCCTAAGGACCCTAAACTATGGGAATTACGGTATATTCCTTATAATGGGTAGTGCAGGATTGTGTCCATCAGCCGTATGTCTAAGGTCGCCTCAAAATAGCCATATTCAACCGTACCCTCAAACACCCTGTTCAAATCATTACAAAGTCGTTCAAGCCCTAAGGCCTAGACCTTTGAAGCCCTTAGTGAAGCAAGCTCAAAACCCTAAACCCCTGAACCCTAGCGAACTTAAGACTTGTGATCTTTTCTCCTGCAGGCTTCGGCGTGGATGATCCTCTGCGGCATCAGGGTGTTGTTAAAATGTCATACTCTAGAAAGCCATGTACGGTCCGTATGTATTTAGAGTGAAATATACCCCGAAACCTAATTCTAAGTATTCAGGCCTTTCTTCTAAACCTCCATGATGCACCTTATGGCATGCCTTTATGGTTCCTTTTCAAACGAACCTTTGGAAAGAACCCTATTCTAGTTGTTTACTCGTTTCTCGTTGCCAAGGCCCCGATACTGCGGTTTGTCGCGTCTTGATTCCAACCAACCCAAAACCCCAAACCCCAAACCCTAAACCCTAAACACTAAACCCAAAACCCCAAACCCAAAAACCCAAAACCCCAAAACCCAAACCACACCATCCAAGGCATACCTGAGCCTGCCGCGTGTGGAGACGGATTGCCAAGGGCTGTCGACTCTTTTTTGTGTTTTTTTGGGCTCAGGGTTCAGGGTTTAGTTGGTTTTGTTTTTGGCCTCTCAGGTTTGGGTTTCAGGGGTTTTTGTTGGGGTTTTGGGTTTCAGTTTTTTCTCAGTTCGCTTTCGAACTCGCCACTCTATGTTTTGATCGTGGGAGTTTCCGTGCTATAAAAGACTTCAAAACCCTAAACCCTAAACCCTATTCCGTTTCAGGGGACGTTGCAGCACCCTCACATGCTGCCCATAGCGCCTTCGAGTACTGGTCTTACGAAGAGGTCACGCGAGCAGAAGCCCTAAACCCTACGCCCTAAACCCAAAACCCATTATTTTAATCTTAAAAAAAAAGTTAAACCCAATATCGCCCAACAAGATTTACTTTTGTGTGCTTTTGGGTGTCTTTTTTGAAGGCTGAAAACCCAAGAGGGGGGGATCCTGACCTTCTCTGGCGGCCTCCTTCGAAGAGCTAAGGGTCTCGGGAAGATGAAGGAGTTGCGGATCCCGGGCTCCAGGGCTTGGGGTATGGCTTTCAGGTTTTGAGTTTGCGGTTTAGGGTTTAGGGTTTGGGGTTTAGGGTTTAGGGTTTGGGGTTTGGGGTTTAGGGTTTGGGGTTTAGGGTTTGGGGTTTAGGGTTTACGGCCTCCGTGGTTCGTTTTGGCCAACTTAAAAGCTTCAAACTCCGAATCTGCCCTGCCCGCAGGATTTGGTGGAGAATGTGCCGGACCTCGATGACGACCCGGCGCAAGAAATAAACCTCCTGACCCTTTGAGCTTTTGTTAGTTTTGCCAGCAGGACCATCACGACAGTATGGCCATCATTGCTACGGGTGTTATCGCTGTCGGTTGTACTAGGACTAGCACTACAACTGCTGCTATTTCCCGTCAGCACTTGTCATTACCGCCTCTCGCGTGCTTCCGTTATTCAAGCTGTTTTTGTGACTATGAGAAGTAATATAGGGGCCTTAATAATTAGAATAGGGTTGGGGGCCCATTATACTATAATTATTTTAAGGGACTCCAAAATAGTATAGGTAATTATTAAGGCCCCTATAGGTGTTTTCTTTACTCCTGTGCGGTCTTTGCTATGGCCAGTCCAAAACCTTGATTCCTGAATCCCGAACTAATTACTATGGAAGCCTGACAAATTACGAGTGTTATTCCTTAAAGCTCTCTATTACAGTCTTACTTGGGTACTGCCCCCACTCAGTAACAGTTGGATAATATTCATAATATAGATATATTAGGCCCTTAATAGTAGCCCGATTATAGACTGTTACTGCATGGGGGCAGTACCCAAAGTCTCAGTATAATAGACCCCTTCCGAAGGAACCCGACTCTGATTCTGCAGGCCCCAGTACTATGCTACCGTTGATGGACAAAATCCTGCACTACCCATAATAAGGACTATACCATAATTCCCATAGTTTAGGGTACTTAAAGTAATGCAGGATTTTGTCCATCAACAGTATCTCTTGACCGGAGGGTTCGGAGCGACAACGGCAGCCATAAGCGGACGGGGCATGAAACCGAAAGACCACCCAGAGAACCCAATACCCCTGAGTTAAGGAATATGGCTTAAATTATATAGGGCTTCATATTATGATTTAAGCTATATTCCTAAATTAAGAGGTATTGGGCTCTCTGGGTACGGGGCTTTAGTGTGGACTCTAGGGGCCTGAAGAGTTAGTATTCGTAGTCCCCTGCGTTCCCTGACATACTTGTGCTATACTGTACTATACGATACTATACTATATACTATATACTATATACTATATACTAGTCTTAAAGCCTTTTCTAAATTTTCAGTGCCCGCAGCACTGAAATCCTTGATGAAGCCCTTCTAGAACCCCTATATAGGGTGGTCTAACCCTGAACCCCATACCCCCAAAACCCCAAAATCCCGAAAGCCTTAAACTCCACAGCCCGAAGACCACCCCAAACCCTCATTCCAAAACCTTGCTTCCTCAACCCTACTTGGAGGTTCATGGGTAGTTATAAGTGGGGTTATAAGTAGGATAACTATGGTTATAACCCATATTAGGGGACGTATAACCCCACTTATAATTACCCATGAACCTCCAAGTAAAGCCCCCCAAAGCGAGCCCAGAAGGTCAGGAGGCTCTTATTGTTGAACTGGCCCCTCCGAACCCAGAAGGGATGCCAAGGAGGGGCCTCGCTGCAGTTTGTACATAGTAAGGGCGTTTAGGACCAAGCCGTGGAGGTTTGCTTGGGTTTGGGAACTTAATGTAGGAACCTGATTAAGAAACCTTGGGCTTTTATTAGGGTTCCCTACTATTTTGGGGTTATAGGCCCAGGCTTCCTTGATCAGGTTCCTACATTAGGGCTTTTTGGGTGGTCGCGGTTTGGGTTTAGGGTTTAGAGTTTAGGGCTGTTAGGGTGGTCGTGGTTTGAGGGTGTAAGGAATTGGTTGAAGATTTCTCCGTTGCTTCTCTTGCGAGAAAAAGAATGCGTCACACCCTGCACCCAGAACCCTAATGGGATTCCGCCATCATGGTCCTTAAAAAAGGGGGGATTATTGACCATCGTCTACATTCCTCCCGGTGCAGCTCGACTTTGGACACAAAGTCAGTGGAAACCCCGGAACCCCAGACCCCAGACCCGAAACCCGAAGCCCTAAACCTGAAACCGTCAACCCTAAATCGTACCTCAAAAGGGACCACGGTAAGCCGCCAAGAGTTTTCGGGTAGTTTTCATCACTGAGGGTTTAGGGATTGCATGGGGAGTCTAGGGGGTTTGTTTTTAACCACCGTCAAGCCCGTAAGCATCAACATGCGCCAGATCATCTAGAAAAGAACTTTGATTCAGTACCAGGCGCGAAAACTTGAATGCTTAATGTCTTTATGCTGCTCAGCGGAACGGCCATGGGAAACCGCCGTGGCTGTTTTTCCTGCTCAGTGTTCTCAAGGGGGGCCGAGTGCAGTGACGAGAACGGCAAGATGACTTAGCAACAACACGCAGGAGCATCTTAGGTAGTGATGACAATGTTCATAACAGTGATGGCCCTCATCACTAGCACGACCAGCAAGAATAAGAAACTTGTCTCAGGCCGTGGGGTGTTGTTCCATGTCGTAGCCTGGAGCTCTGCAGAGATCAGTCTCTTCTTTTGCTTCAGGAGTTTGCCTTAGAACAATCTTAGCCCCCAAGAGGATCCGAGCCTGGAGCCGGGGTTTGCTAAATGGACTTCACCTGAGTTCGCAGAACTCGTTTCGGATAGCGCGTATGCCCCCTGATACAGTAATTAAGTAGAGTAGCCGAAATCGAGTTCTTGATGAGATGACGGGTTCCTAGAGAAGCCACGGTTTTGGGCTCTGATAAGAGGAGCACCGACCGAGGGCCTCGCAGAGTGTGGTGAGCCATGGCGAAACCGGCCGGCTCGCCACAAGGATGGGTTGAAAGTCTTGGACTTGGGGTTTGGGGTTCAAGGTTTTTCTTGCCTGGAGCCGTGGACGAATGTTTTTTTCGTGATCCATGGTAGCTGAAGTCTTGCGGCTTTTGATGTGGCGTTGAAAACCCTAGACCCTGAACCCCTAGACCCCTAAACCCCCACACCCCTAAACCCTAAACCTTAAAGGCGTTGAAGATATGGTGTTTGGGTGAGGTTAACACATAGACCCTACACCCCGAAGCCGAAAGCCGTGAAGCTCCAAAGCCCTATGCCCTCAAGCGTGGGTGTGAGACAGTGTGCGCACGGTGGGTGCTTTTCTTTAGAAATGGGGGCGCACCCACTTATCGCGCGCTTGCGTCAGCATGTAGTCCCGCCCCAATTACTCTGCTTCCTTTCCCCGTTCGACACATAAACAACCACATTGCACAACCAAGCGGTGTCGGGTTGTGGGGACCGGCTCGGCAGAGCAGGGCAGGGGGCAGGGGCAGGG